>OY288256.1:57264976-57762476 GCA_958450325.1 Agrostemma githago
CCATAAGCCTAAAGTACACCTAATTACTCTTATTCTTGTAGTTCCAATATTAATCATCACGTGGATGAAATAATTTACCGATAAATTGGAATGGGTAAATCGAAATAGTTGGAATTATAACTAATGAATATTGAGTATAAAGAGTGTCAAGGCGGATATACGGATTAAAGGTGTGCGTAATGGAAAAACACACAAAGACATTCCGTAGAAGATAAATATAACAAACGTGTTATTAGACTTGTTCTTAGGGCCATACAATAATTGTAAATACGGTGTAAAAAAAAAATACACCAAATATATTGTTTTAAGGCACCTATAAGATGAACAAAAGAAAAATAATAATAATAATAATAATAATAATAATAATAATAAAAGGACAAATAATATGAAAATAAAAAAAAAATTACAAACAAACAAAAAAATAAAGAGGAAGAAAGGTAAAGAATTTGCACGTGAAGTGCACACAAGACATACGGCAAATGAAGAACGAGTTTCAACGGCGACGTGATAGATAATTACCGTGAAAGTGTTATTGAGCTACGTGCTGATAACGTGTTATGAGAAGAAAAGTGATTGTTATTCGAAGTTATATGATTACATGGGGGAGAGCCTATATATATATATATAGGGCTGAGGTACACAAGGAATCCAAGTATTATGGTAAGAGGATATTGACTCAATATTCTTACCATATTTATTCTATAACACAGGGGATGTTATTTTTCTCATCTTTTTTCGAGGGATTTGTTTTAGTTTCCTGCTTGCTGTTATCATTTCATAATAGTCATATTAAATAAACAGCATACATGGTTAACAGAGGATCCGTGGCGCAATGGTAGCGCGTCTGACTCCAGATCAGAAGGTTGCGTGTTCGATTCACGTCGGGTTCAATTTCCCGGTCCTCATGCGGTCTTTTTTCGCTATTTTTTCTGTTCTAGCAACTGTACAAATATAATAAAAAGAAAGCATCCAGCATCAAAAGTCGTTGTAGTATAGTGGTAAGTATTCCCGCCTGTCACGCGGGTGACACAGGTTCGATCCCCGGCAACGGCGTTTTTTTAAACTTTTTTTTTTTTTTTTTTTTTTTGCTTTGATAGCAGCTCATCGCCAAATTTGAATTACCATTGTTATCTTTATTCTTTAAAGTAGCAGCATTTTGAGCCTCCTCATTGCGCCACGTAGGATTATGATTAGGATGATGAGGTGGATCTTATGTGTCGGCTGATGTGTACACTTAAAACCTCCTATAACTGCCTAATTAATTGACGGTTAACCACAAAAAAAAATTGATCAACTTATTCCATTTACTGTCACATAATGGGTATAACTTCTCATCCCACAATATATCCCACTATTGTTTTAAACACGGATGACACCAACCACTTACTCTACCTATCCTTGAAAGAAACGGTTCATATCTTCTTCTCCTCTCTTAGAAAAAAAGAAACTACTTATGTCTCTCACCCACTAATAATTTACCTCTTTTATATTGCTTCATAAATTCATGGAAACTCTCCATCTCCTCCAAAACCAACTACAAAAAACGCCGAATCACAAGACTGAGCCACCACGACGAATCCCCATGTATGTGCCACCTCGACGAACCATATGCTTCGCCTATTTAGATGAACCAGCAAGTATCAATGCATGGGAACATCTAAAATATTTCTAATTTTTTATTTCGATTGTTTTTGTTGATACTTTATTTCAATTTCTAATTTGGTTTACATTTGTTATTGATTCTATGATACATGCACTTATCTAATTTCAATATTTGTTTCTTATGTGTCAAGGGTTTGATGAAGATAAAAACCTAGATGATATCTATCACCATTCTAATACTCAGGTTTATTTCCTTTACTGTCATTTCCGTTGTATAATTGAATTTTTGTGCTATTCAATATATTCTATTCATGTTTTTTGGTACTTTAATGATGCATGCTCTATTGCGTGTTTTTGTAAAATTTTCACCACGTTGCATCATCTCAATTTGCAACTATGCTCTACAAGACTACAAGTCTACATATTTTAGAAAAGAGGGTTTTTGTAAAACTTTCACACTTTTGATGGAATTTGTTGCGGGTATTCATAAAAGAATAAAAAAAAATCATTTTGTTGAATAATTCAGATATTATAATTGAAACAAACAAAAACCGAAGAGATTTTGGTATAGTACTAGGTAGTTATTAAATTCTCTAGGATTGAAATTTTAGATGGAATTTGGCCTGGGTAATCATAAAAATGCAAATGAAAAATTCCCTTTTCGTTAACTAAATTAGCTATAATAATTGGAATTGAATGTAAAGTTCGAAACTTTATAGGTTAAAGAACTAAAACAAGCTAAAAGATTGAATCTACATTGATTTTTTTGGGATTAATTGTGGAGAAGAAGATGAAGTTTTATGTAGTGAGTTTTCTTATAATCTATTATATATTAATCGCATGCCATTTGTACAGCAAATGGCGGTTGGATGGAGTATAGAACTGATTATAACATTGAAGACGGCACCGGGGTATGTCATGCATATAACTCATTGATATTCGTATTTTTCGATTCGTGCTTTTAGTTTTTGTCGACAATATGCCACATTGCCACAACTTTTATGAATTCAGTATTAGTAATTAATGTAACCTGTCTCTCAGGTACAAGCAAGGTCGTTTGATGAATTTTAGTGGTCCGGTTCTAGAAGTCAAATTGAGGCCCTATGTGTGAATCGATCGAATCTCATCAATCAAGTAGAGTGTAATAGATGTGAATGCTAAATGGTGAGTATTGAAACCTATAAGAATAATATTTTTTAAGTATTTATTGTGATTTTAGGGATATACGTACTTTTTGTTTGAGTTATTACGTTAGTCCTGAATAAACTATAAAGCTATTTTAATCTCGGGTTCCACTACCTTCCGATCATTCAACATATTTATTATATTTTGTGATTGATTTTGTCTGGGAAATATCCAATAAAAAGGAAATTTCAGCCAATAAGTGAAATATAGCTTTGATTTGTGATTTCACGTAATTCTTAATTATTCTTTCTTCGTAGTGTTCTTTTATACTCTATATCTCATTCTTATATGATGATTTTTTGTGTCAGTGGAACTTTATCATCATATCGTTGATAATACTATCGAGTTATATCCATGTTAAATGGGAATGGAAGGGAATATCATCACTCACAATGTTCTAGATCTTATCAAATACTGTAGTAGGAAGAAAAGTGGTATGATTTGTCGGATTTACTTTTAGCAAACTAATGGCTCTATGTTTTATCTCAAAAAGGATTTTGAAACTCTTATACTTAAAGATTTCTTACACTTCATTTCACCGGAACACTCCCGAAATAATTTTTCACTATAAAATATTAGGACAGTAGTAATTGCGTGAATATCATCTGAATTTTGTGCCACTGAAGTACAAAAGTATCAATCTTGATCACATAATATTGAGTCAATTTCTCAATTTAACTTATAAAACTTATAGTTGTGCTTCTTAGGTTAATTTTCCCTCGGTTTATTTTGCGATGACATTATTTTTTTTGTCTTATATAGTCGCATGAATCAGTTTTCAGCTAATTTGTGAGATTACAGATTAAACCTATTTGGCTTATGGTTACTATTATTAGTTTTGCTACTTTTGAATATTTTTTGTTATTTCTTTCGGCCACTGTCGAATCAAGGGCAAAGGTCACTAAAGGTGACGATTCTCGGGCGAAATTACGACAAAGGATGCTGGAGGAATAAAGTTCGATGTTATTCCTCTTCTCCCCATTAATTTATTGTTTTGTTATTATTCTTCTTCGTTTTGTTGGGCATTTGGTAACGAATATGTTTCTTTGTCAAATTATTTTCTAATTTCATATTTAAGACTTTTGTAAGTCTGATGCCCTTTGACTCTTTGAGACTGAATGAAAATCTATCGGAAGACGGAAGAATCATCTAAAATTGCTCAAAATATCATCTTCAATTCCGTAAATAACTATAGGAAGACGGAAGAAAGTTATATATTGGGCAGATTCCTTTAAAAAAGAAAGCCTTTTCAGTTTCTATTTTATATGACTCAGTTCCTATTATTGTTAATATTATTGATTTACTATAATGTTTGGCGATTCTCTTAAGTTTATGCGTACTCTGTAGTATTGAAAGATTTAATCGTTTTCCAAGTAAATTATCAAAAGTTTAGGCTTTTAGAATTAGGGTTGATTTTAAGTCTTGACTTTTTTTATGTTTCTCTTAAGTTTATGCATATATTGAAAGGATTGTTTTTGTTCGTTTCCACGTAAATTATCGAAATTTCATACTTTTAGATTTAAGGTTTATTTTAATTCTAGGACTATAAGTTGCTAGGAGTTGGTTGTTTGTGAAGGGGGCGGCATGGGAGGGGAGCGGCCGACCGACGAGGGTTGAAGAGGGTGGGACATTGGCAGTGGAATAAATCGTTGAGAGCTCATCATGTAGATTGGAAAAAAGGCGTTGATCATATATTAATGGAATTGGATTATATAATCTGCCTACAGCGTACTATTTTATGTTCATTTTTTTCACTTAGGTCGTGTTTTTTTGTACTTTAAGTAGGTTGAACTGAAGTGAAGTAGTCTGAAGTAGTCTGAACTCTGACACAGTTGATTTAATTCTACAATAAATTAAGTTTGCTATCCATAGATATTATACGTCACACATGCATATTATACATTGTACCATGATTTTCAGTTCTTTTTACATTGAAGTATAAAGAATAAAGATTTTCCATCATATTTAATTGTATAATCCAATGGAGTTTACATAATTGTATTATGAAGTTTGTAATCTATTATGGTCATAGCTTATATGAAACTTATGTATCTTAAGCATTGTGCCAATTTTTTTGATTATTCCAATGGAGAAATTGGTTTCTAAATATGCTTTTCTCTAAGGAAAAAAATCATAGTCTCTAAAGACATACTTCCTCAGAGTTGGAGTATTTTTCCATATTTTCTTTTTGAGCTAAGTTAGTCTTTCATTCTTTCCATTTTAGGCATGTTGTGTACCCCATATTGGCATCCTTTATACATTCAAACAAAAATATTTGTATACTTTTTAATAATATATTTTCATTATTTTATTGATAATTAATAATATTTGTAATAATATTCTTTATTATTCTTTAGTTGAGTAATAATCTATTTATTCTTTATTTTCTCTCATTTGTATACCACGCAGTTGTATGAAGTATAATTTATTATTACTAAATTCAGTCCTTATTAATATTCGAGGTAGTAGTCTTTTGATTGTCACTCCACCAATAGGGACACGATGGACAGAGTACAGTTTGTGTACGCGGAGCAAATTGGCTTGGCTACCGTAATTAGAGCTGAAATAATGGCTCTGTGTAGGAGACTGTATGCTTATGGCAAAGGAAATGATCTTTTCTAAACTAATTATTCATACATTCTCGCAAGTCGTAAACTAATTGTACTGCATTTTCAGGCGTAAATCACATAATGTATGTACATAACCATTTGAAATTCTAAATACAAATTCATCTCAGATTTTAAAAAGAGTCAAGTAGGATTTGCGGACGATGTCAAAATTAGGCAATTTTAATTTAAGTAAATCAAAATGATTGTATAAGTCGTGAATACAAAATGAGAGCAAATAATTACGAGGCAAAAAGCGATGTATGGAGTATCCGTCAAGACTTAATCAAATTTGAAAAGTCAATTTTTTAATGAAGGGATATAATCACCAAAAAAATAATTGAAAAAAATATCGTTGGACTAACTTTAATTATTAACATGTTACTCTATTATTTTGGTTTTATAATATTTTTGAATATAGGGATATTAAATGAATTTATGTTCAGACAATTTTTTTTTTCAATATCACATGTTTTCAAATACGTTAGGAAAGTTAATATATGTAGATGTGCTTTCACTTTATAAAATAACACGATTTTTGAAAAAAATATTCAATTTCTAAATTATAAGAATAAAAATCTTTAACTTATCAAGGACTTAAATTAACAATCAATTACCACAAATATAGCATTAACAAATGTCAACTACCACAAATGTCAAAAGTTAGAACTTATATCTATAGCTTAATTTATTTATTTTTTTACGGGTTAGTGTACTTGAGAGTTTGTTGTGATCCATTTTTAATAGACTTTGTCGTACAAGTTCTCGAGGTGATGGATGACCTTTAATTTTGTGCAAGTAAATCATTTGAACATCATATAACCAATTTTATTGTAGAGTCTTGAATAGAGTCTATGCTTACAACTATTAATTTTTTATATTCTTTTTAATATATTAAATTATTTCTACATTAATTATATAATACCTGTTAAAACGTCCGTGCAATTTTGCACGGGCAAAAACTAGTTATGTTAATATTCAATGTAGTTAACGATTTGTATGAAATTAATAATACGATTATTTGGTGGGAGTGAGTTCTTTGTTTGGTAAGCCCAATTCGTGAAGTTTTGTTAGGCATGTTGCTCGGTTATGTCCGAGAAGTGGAGAAGACTTACGGTATATTCCTTCTTTTATGAATGCGATTCTCACATGAGCGGAGATTGATTTAATATAACCTCACTTTTCCTTTCAAAAAAAAAAATAAAAGAGCATCCATCATATTGTAGTTGTCTACTTGGTGATATTATTATGGTTAATATTGCAAAACCGTTTAGGTAGAAGAGATCAGGTCCAAGCTTTGATGGATACACTGCACGAGTACATGATCCAAATTCAAGTGAACTAGTCGGTTAGGGGAACCGTTTAGGTAAAGATAATCAAGTCGATCATCAATATTATCGTACAATATAAAGTCTGATTCAATTTATTCGATGGGTGAACCAAGCCAGCTAGTCGGTTTTCCTCAACTATAACAAATACATAATGAGATGAGACATGAATTCACAAGTAAATTGAGTTCGGCTCGGTTATAATGGTAACACCTGCGGCTCACAAAGTTAACTTTATTATGAGCTCATTTTTTTTTTCAAGTTTGATAAACTCGTTATTATCAACTCTAACTCAAGTCTTATCTTTATCAAAACAAGTCGAAACAAAACTATGCCCGTAAAGTCATACTATGTAGTATTTGACTCGCCTCGTTATCAACCCTAGATCTCTTCCAAACTAAACTCGCACCATCAAATTTACAATAATAATACGTGTCCTATATATATTTTGCTATTTTAAACTTTAATTTCTTAATTCCCTGAAATTAAATTCTTCCTAATAACTTGTAATAAATCCTCCATCACATACACTAAAAGCAAGTCGTGCTTGTAACGGGCATATCTATCACAAGGTTGCGACGAGCAAATCAATCACAAGGTTACGACGGGTTAAATATTACTCGTATTTATGTGGGTAGATAAGACAAAACACATTATAACTTCCTAGACATTTTGCTTTTGTCTTAGATAGTGTTTAACCCGTCGACCCTCGTACACTTACGACCGCCTAAGAATTCGCGTACACTAGATACCGTTATTGATATTAGTGGAGTATGCTACAAATCTACAATGACTCATGAGAGTGGTACGACAAACATCATTATGACGAGGAAAATAACTAAATTGGACGTATGTAACTACTGATTTTACTCCACTACAACCCTTGAGTTGGCTACATGCCATTGGCGGATTCCAAATAGAAGCTAGCTGTACTTTTACACTAATTAATGTAATCTATGTTAAGTTACGGTTTTTATAATAGTGTTATTCATAGTCAAATTTCTCACATTGAGGAAAGAAAAAATAAATTACTGTAATTTTTACGTATTTTTCATAAGTATCATGTTTTCCATTAACTTAGTGGGAAACGGTCTCTCATATATATTACTTGGCCTATTCAGTATGTATCCCTTCATCTTAATCTTTATTAACTTTGATTAAAGTATCTTATGCTACACATAATATAATATACGAGCGAGCAAGTGTTAAACAATCAATTTACCGAGATGATAATGATACTTTTTTTTTCTTGCTATAAATAAATTGAATAAAATTGAACAAAACTCGTTCCGCAATGATCCGATTAATATGTGCATAGCTAATTCGATCGGTGTTGGCTACTTGGCATGCCCTAGTTGCTGACATATGGTGAAGTTTTAATGCATGCATGCATGAACTATACTTGTTAGGAAATTATATGCCCTAAAATCAAGGTAATACATGAATTAGACCTATCGCAAAAAGGTCAGAGATACACTTGATGTACGAGGGATTTCATACACCACCAATCACAATCTTTCCCTTGGTCCATGTGAAGAATTTTTTTTTTTTTTAATTACTTAGATTCCACCATTAATTAAACTTAATAAATGATCTTTCATTACTACTAATATTACTTTAATAATTAATGCTAGAGTTTATATTTTCAGTATTTATACGGACTTATTATGTACGGCCAGCAGTTACGTACGCCAAGTATAATTGTACACAATTTCGTATTTTTGACACGCATTTACCTGTATCTTCGCTATTTGGTTTGTGTTTTGTGTAATTTTTGTTAGGATTATTTTTTATACAATGTATTTACTTAAATGTTTTTAAATATAATTTAAATTTGAGTATTTTAATGCACATTTGTTTTTGTTTTTTTTGTGCGAAATGCACATTTGTTATTAAGATGTACATTATTACTTATACAGTTTTACATCGTTTTATTACGTTTCTTAAAAAAAATTATTTATACGTTAGCCTAAATGATGTAATATTAATGTTGAAAGATTATTATTTACTAAGACTAATCGTTGTATCGTACGTCTAAACAAAATTGTTTTACTTAGATTTAAAGTGCAATATAATACTCCGTACTTCATTAGTGTGTGTACACACACGTAATTTATTCGAGTTACGTCCGTGTGTATGCATCTTCTACCGTGATTACTATGATTAATTGTTACACGTATGTACGATATTACTAACTTATTACGATTTTGTTTTGTGATGTATATTAATATTTAATATGTAAGATAATAATTTTTGTATTATTTATGCATATACATATGTTATATCTTATTTTTTATATACGAGTAATTTGTAATTGTTATATTCGTACTCGAGCTTATATGATACTCTTATTAATACCCTACCATTTTACTCGAACACTGTCGCTTCATAGGAGTAACCAACCCAACAACCAACTGAACAACAATGTATTATTGAAATAATTTGCTCTTCAGTTACATTTCACAAACTATCTCGGGCTACGGTCCAAGTAAAAAAATGTAAACTTAAGAATTTACGAAATAAAAAAATTAAAGAAAATTAAAATTAAAGAACAAAATACTTTTAACATGTATACATCCGGAATACACCTAATATAGTTACACTACTAAAAAAATACCTTCCGAAAATATTGTTTTTAAAGCATTTTTTTTCTATAAAAAATGTAAAATAAAAATAAAGTGCAAATAAAGTTTACTAAACGTAATAGAGTATAAATAAAAATATATAAATAAAAATGTATAAATAACGTATAAATATGTTACAAATATGTATTGGGGTATACATAAACAAAAAGTATAAATAAATTAATATACTAAGACTGTATAAATACGTAACTATAACATACGTATAAAATACAGTGTAATAATACGTAACAAAACATATTGGGGCATAAAAATACGTCACTATAACACTAACGTATAGATACATTTAGAATACAACACCATATAAAAATACACGTATATGGGATATAAAAATATACGTATAAAAATATGAAGTATTAAATTTGAAGTCAATTAAAAAAACAAACAAAAAAGAGTTAATTAGATGAGAAAGTAGGTGAGAGTTAGGTGGAAAGGTGAATTAATAAAGAAATCTTGAAAAAGGTAGATTATATTGGGTGGACAAGTGGTATGTTTACCTGGGTGGTGTACAAACCCCCATACAATGAGTGTATCTCTATTACTTGTCGGTTGTTAAAACAGGTACATATTCACCAATCAAGACGACTTATTTCACCCACAAATATGTACTCCCTCCGAGTTCCTATTATTGTCCCAATTTCTTTTTTGGGTTGAGTTTGATTTTTGTCCCACTTTCCTTTTTAGGCCATCAATGTGTGGTTCACAATTACTCTCTCATTTCTCTCTCTTTCTCCTCCTTTTTTCAACCACTCATTTCCCCTTCCTTATTTTTCACCCCAAAACCTTATGGGACAATAATAGGAACTCGGAGGGAGTATGTATTTTTATCAAGTTATTATCCACACATTAACATTATTCCAAGCACAAGTTGTCAAAATAGAAGTCAGAAGTAGTTAAGTTAGTTATTTGCTTGGACGTTTCATCATTTCCCTACGTCCTACTTACTTACTCCTACTTTATAGGCAAACGGGTATATCCTAGGGGGTCAATTATTTAATATGGATTACATAAGATAAACACATGTGTCTAGGTGGTAGGATTTTTTTTTTTTAATTTTTTTTTTTGCGTTTTCTTCCTCGTTACGTATATTTGACCTGTTTTAACATTATGACGAATATGTCCGTCGCAAGTAATAAGTTCAATTATAGTATATATGATACTCCCTCCGATTTTCTATTATCTTCCCTTTTGGTTTTGGGGAAGAAAATAAGGGGTAGGAATGTGTGGTTCAAAATAAAAGAACGAATAGAGAGAAATGTAAGGGTAATTCTAGACCACATGTTGATGACCCAAAATGGAAATAGGGAAGAAAGGGTGTTTCACCCCAATAAGTAAATAGGGAAGATAATAAAAAATCGAAGGGAGTATATGTTATGTGGTTTGTGAATGCATTATTTTTGATCATTTATTTCTCTATGGTAATTACTGTATCTGTTCTAAAATTTAAAATTTAAATGATTAGAATGACACTATTCAGTACAATTTATTTCATATTTCAATTGATTAGTTAAAGTATATTAATGATATACTTGGTCCGATTCAGAAAGATCTTCCCCTTTGTTTAATATATGTGAGGTATATTTTAATCAAAGGGAAAGATCTTTGTGAATCGGAGGAAGTACTAGTATAGACCCCGTGCATATGCACGGTATATATGCAAATTTATTTTATAGATATTCTAAAATTTACATATTAAATTTTACATTACATAATTTAGTAATTTAGATTTAAGAAAATAATTAGAAATTGTTAAGCAAAATTAGTAAGCCAGTACATGTATATTTTAGTAAGATATTATATATATTTTTTTATTATGTTATTCTCATATTTTCAAAGTCTCAATTTTCTACTGAAAGTATATACGGAATATAAATTTAATATAAAGATTGATTACGTACTCGTATGAGTAATATAATCTTAGATTGTTTAATAGCAGCACACTTTTTTTTAAAAAAAAAATGGATTAATTATATGTTTTTTTTTAAAATTGAAGAGAGATTAACCTCGAAAAGCAAAATTATTATTTCGAAAAATGAAGTGATTATATTTGTTTTTACTCTGATGATTTTCTTATTATAATTTTGTTCAACTTATTTTGACATTTTTTGTCTTCTATGAAATTTAATCAATTTGTTCTATTTATTATATGAAATATCATTATTTATTTCTATATTAGGCATGATATATTTTGGAGGGAACTTTTTAGTAGGTTGTTATTCTTTTAGTTAATAATGTCTCTATTATTTCTTAAATCTAAATTTTAGTTAATGAGAGCAATAAAATTTAAATCGATGAAACATGAAGTATGACACAAGAGCATCATATATATACATATATATATATATATATATATATATATATATATATATATTAGCAATCTAACAAGATATTGGATGATGTCATGACTCGAACATGGTTAGTCACGTTAGCTTTGATACTACTCCGTATGTTATACAAACCATCTCAATCAAAGATGTGTGTAACTATTATAATTATATCATATTAACATATAATTAATTAATTTTTAAAAAGAAACAAAATATGTGTATTATAATATTCAAATTTATTGACAAGCTTAGGTGCAACGTGTCTACTCATTATTTTTTCATAAGTAGACCAACAAAAAAATAAAATTGAATAATGTCAAATCAAAAGAAAAGATTAAAATAGACGATACATGTAGAACGAGGTAAGTTATTGAACAACGAGACTTTTCCTAACCAATTTAAGATAACGAAAGATGAATTCATAACATCCTTAAATTTTGTGTTAATTTGATTCATTACAATATCATGGAAAACGAAATTAACAAAGAAAATTATGTGTTACTGAAACAGATCTACTGAAAGACAGTCTTCCATGAAATTAGTGAAAGACCTAATATGAGAAATGATTCTCAAATAACTCTTTCTACTTAACACGCGAGATAATGTCTCTCAATAACGTTATTGAGATACCGTTCTTATGTATTTTGTGAGGTGAAATGTGCTCCATGGAAGAGTAATTCCATGGAGAGGCAATCTTTCACTGAATCAATAATTTATTCACTTCATCATGTGAGAGGATCTTTCAATAACGTTGTGGAGATACCGTCTTTTCTGTGTAGTATATTTTTGTATCCTTGGAAATCCAATTGAGAGTGAAGTGTGAATATGTCTAGTGTGGGGCAAATGGACCCATTCAAATGGATATGGGCCTCTATAGTCCAAGGCCTACAAAGAAACTTAGCTTGCTCAGTCAATTAAGACCACTAATTTGTGTTTTTTTTTCAACTTGTCATTTATCACCACTTGGCTTAGATATTGTGTAAATGTGTACTATAAAACACTTTTGACCGACATGGTTAATATCACGATTCTAGTAACACAAGTGGAGGTAAATATATAACCCACGTAAAGCAACCTGAGATTTTGGTTAGATATCGAACATGAAATTTATCATCTAGGATATAACCATTTTATTTAATTATGAGATTAAGATATCTACGGTATCATAAAAGAGTTAAAATTTGAAAAAGGGTATAAATTTAACCTATAAAATGACATACTATAATGATAAAGGTTGTAATATTCATCACTTACAGAGTATTATTATGTAAAATTATCACTTAAATATAAAAACGAGTGGTGCATTATGTTATTAATATTTGACTCGTTATAATTATACGACGAAAATCAGGATTTGTGGTTACTAAAATGATCCTCCTATTGTTCAAAAAATCTGATTAATTATTGTAACGGCAATAGCCGTTATAATGGGTCAGTATTAACCCATTTATATAGAGGATGACAAAAATATTGTTATTCCTAAGAACATTACTTTCTAAGTAAATAACTAATATTTGATCCATTATAACAAATATAACGGATAATCGATCACAAGGGTCCTCGGGACCTATGGTTAAAGGACAAGGAGACATTGACTTGGGTGGATTTCGTGTCATATACGAGTGTGTGTATATCCGTCTACATGTCGGCTGTCGAGGACAACATGAGTACACAATCCAAGTGGTGAACGAGCTAGGGTCGCCATCTTAAATTCTTAATTCTAGTAGTCAAGAAATCCTTGGAAATAATCTTAACTAAATTTAAACATCCTAACACGATGTAGTGCAATACAAATAATCTTTAAAGTGAGTAATATATGTAATAATACTAATAATAATTACATAAGAATATTTATAATTACGATATATAATATATGAAAGTCGTAAAACAATCGAAAAATCAGTAACTAATACGGAGTAATGACTAGTAATACCATTTTTAAAATAATTTACACAGAAAGAAATATGATTAAGTTATAATGAACAAGACAATCATATTACAGAAATAAATTCAAATATATTTCTTATAATTTGACACCGAAAAAATTACAAGTTTCTACCATTTCATGAAAAAAAAAATCCCACTAAAACATAGTACAAGTATTACATCAAAGTTCATTTTTCTCGTCATTTTCATCTAGCCCTAGTCAATATTATTATCCTATAACAATACATATGTTGTTGTTGTAAGAGATTAACATATATATCAACTTAAGTGATGACTATATGAATATAAGAATGTAAACCTATAGACCCTTTTATAACTTTGTTTTTGTACCTAGCAATATATAATGAACAATATTTTTACTAATATACAAAAAGATAACTTGTTTTTTTCTTCTAAATTATGATTTAGAGTAAAATTATAGTTAATTAAGCTGCACGATTAATCATCTCCATAAATTGTTGCATAGATTGTTGTCTTTGCAGCCTCATGTCCTCGTTAAACTTGTTAATAAATGCCTCAACTCGACGATTCAACTCGTCTTGGCCTAAAGAGGGTTCCTTCTTAAGCTTGGTGATCGAGGGAACAACACGTGAAGCACTGTAATTGGTGCGATCAGTGAAAGTTTGAGATTTCTTCACCTCTTGGAAGATTGGAGTTGACTCATTGAGCAGATGGTTGTCGTCGTTGTTGTGGTTATTCTCCCATGTATCACACTTTTTCAGGTGCCTTGTCAAAGGGATGTGGCGTCCTTCTGTTATCGCTTTCCAAGTACTCTCTAATGTATCTTGCTTCTTCGGCTTAGCCACTTTTCTCAATACTTTTCCACCTATAAAACAATCGATAATCATACAAACTATTAATAAACTTTACGTTTACAAAAAAAAAATTATTAATACAGTTGACATTTGCCTAAATGATTGGATTAGACAAGTTAAGTATTTGTCACATGGAGTGTAAGGACAAGTACCCTAAATATTAAGGGGACCCTAAATATTAGGGAGATGTAAGATCTATATCACATGAAAGTGGCAAGTCAACTATTGAATCAAAAGATGTAAGGTGAACTTTACTAACGGTTGCATGGAGCCTTTTGGACTGACCTAAGATCCTCAATTGCTAATACATTACGTTATCAATCAATAATTATATTATAAACCTGAAGATTCCAGCAAAAAAGTGGATCTCTAACGGACACCATAACTTGATTCATACGTCACAAAATATATCACAAATTAAATTGATTTAACGAATTTTCTAACGTGTGTCCAATGTATCTACGTTACTGATATTATCACGACAAATTAAAATATTAACTCATACGGAGTATTAGATAATAACATTTTCATTCTTTATTCGATTAATATATTAATTTTATGTATCAACTGAACACACATAAGGGAAAAAGAAAATGATCTGACTAATTATTATTGGATTTCATTAACACATCTTACCTGACTCATACATCTTACCTAAAACTCTACCTTCTCTTCTTATATCTACATCATCTCTCATCTATAATCCATCCAATTTTTATAAGTATATTTCTTGGTTAGCTAATTTAATTACTTAAATGGTACGGAGTATGATTAAGACGGGTTAATGGTTACGATAAACATCAGATTTCATGTTTAAATCACCATTTCTCGTCTATTGTATTGTCGTTATCATTCATACTTCCTCCGGACATTATTTTTTGCCCCACTTCATTAAAATACTCCTCACATATATTGGGCTAGTGGGGCGAAAAATAGTGTCCGGAGGGAGTATATATTAATATAAAGTGAAATTTGAGTTTATACTTCGTTTATGATTCATTCCCTTACTTTCATTTTGTCTTTAATGAATTAGCTAATTAATCTTTGTAATTAGCTCGTTTAGAGTTATGTACAGAGTATGTCTTTATTTAACCCGTGAAATTCGTAATGCTGTTTCTTGGTCTTACTCGATTTAAAACCTAAATATAATATACTCCGAATTGTACTCCGTACTAAATAATTAGTTTATTGTAAGATCAACAACACATATCTAATTACAACATAATTTTACTATATTTCATATTATGTTTCATTCTAAACTTAAATGAGACGATTTCACGTAAGAATTATTCGAAAAAATGGAAGCAAATTATAGTGGCAAAACAAGCATGGGTGGCAAGTTGATATTAAGATGTCTACATCTCTTAGCATTAAATGAAACTATTATAACACCTGTAATTTACCTCAACTAGACAAATGTGTAGGACGAACTATATTTAATGTACTTACTACTCATATCAAACAGTCAATTCACTTCATCTACGTTGAAATCAATTAATCAATAAAAATATACTCCTTACACCGTATATTCTAATCGTTTCTATAATTCTATCAAACTTTCAAAATGTATTAAGAAGAGAAATGTGGTTATCTATCATAGCTTTAAAATAATTAAAAATCATACCCGGGTCGGAGTGTTATTCTCTTGTACGCTATGTACCGAGATTAAAAATTTTAAACTTTGATCATTAGTATAATAAAAAATAAAATTACATGGTTTTTTCAAATAGTTACTCTTCATTCAAAACATTTTTATAAAATTATACTCCCTCTACATTCATATATTCGTCCATTTTTATTAAATACTTCTCAATGATGACAAACCCTAATCACGCACAATACTACTTAATTGGAAGACGGTATCAAGATGCATGCTACGTATTACGTACGTACGTATTCTCCATTTACGTGTCTACAAAACATTCCATGCATATATTTAGTTATTAATATATGGTCTTGTAATCCAAATTTTTTGTATTAATAAATACTCATGGAAATAATGAACCTAACTACTCTCCATTAATTGTTTTTGCTTTTGTTTTAACCTCGTTAAAAAATATTTTAGTCAAAGATAAAATACTAACTAATACAAAATGATTTTAAAATTATATTAATGATAAGGTAATAAAAGCGTTTAATAGAAGATTAATTACCTTGAATGGGGGTTTTAGCCGCCGGTCGTCGGTTATGCCCGAACCTGGCCGAAGCAGGCGGACGTTGAGAGATAAAATCCACCACTGCCTCCTGCCTCGCTAACGGAGCAGGAGCGGGTGGACCCCACCTAAACTCATCCACCTCGTACTCCTCCAAAGGCGGCTGACTCATCACGTGACACTCCACCACCTCCTTGACCTCCTCAAGACCGACATCCCTCACCAACATAGACACCACGTGCTGCGCTTGCTGAGGCGGCGCGTGGTGGTCACTCGCCGGCGAGGGTGGTGGTGAAGGCGCGTGGTGGAGGCGGGAGGAGGCCACGAGGGTGATTATGATGCCGTTGATGAGGAAATACAAGTAAGGGGGGCGAAGCCAGGATTTGAGTGAAGAGAATATGGAAGCGATGTCGAAGGAGGAGAGGAGGATGGCCAGGAGGATTAAGGTGGTTGAGATCACGAGTATTTTTGATGACATTATTAGTGTGTTTTTGGTTGTGGTTGTGGTTGTGGTTGCCATTTTTTTTAAAATTTTGAGATGTGGAGACAAGCTGAGAGAGATGAGTAAATAAAATGAGAGTATGGAGGAAAATGGGATTGGTTTGTGGAGTGGGGGGTTGGGGGTATTTATAGTAGTTGGGGAAGGTGGGGTCCATCTCTTATTTGGGTTGGATATTTAAGTCTTAGACTATGTTTATCCACATACTTATTTTTTTTTTCTCAGACTCAGCCACATCAGACTCAGCCACATCAGCTTTACACCCACTTTTCATTCTTCAGACTCAGACTCAAACTTTCTACAAAAGTACACTTTATCCACAGACTCATCTCAGACTTTCTCACCTCACATACCTTATTTTATATTATTTTTTAATTCATCTCACCTTAACTTTTTAACTACCTTATTTTTTTTATTTACATCATTTCACCCCAACTTTCTATCTAACTTATTTTTTTTATTTACGTAGTCTACTTTGATTTTATAACTCGAATAATTACAATTAAATAATTAATAGTTAAATAAATCTTGTGACATACTAATAATTTTATTTCTAAGTGGTAATTATTAAAGGTAACAATCGGGCGGATGAGTTGAGTTCGGGTTGGGTTGTCGGTAGACCTGGCAAACAAGTCAACCGGGTCGGGTTTGGGTCAGGTGAGTTTCGCATTGACTATGAGTCGAACCAGATAATTTCGGGTTTGCTATTTCATCTTTTTCAGAGATATCGACTCATTTTTTATGATAATAGTCGGTCACTTTTGGGTTACCTCGGGTCAATTCAGGTTACGAGTCAACCTCGAATCTTTAGTTTGGATATCAGATCGGGTTCGGGTTGGCTTATTCGGGTCGGATCATTCGGGTCGAGTAAGTTTTGTCATGTCTAGTTGTCGGGTCTGGGTCAGACCGGATTATTTTGGCCATGTCATCATTTTGTATTGAAGTGAAATGAGTTAAAGTGAAATGAGTTCAACTGAACTGAATTGAGCTGAGCTAAACTGAACGAAAGTAGCCAGAAATTTAACAACGACGACGACAACAACAACAACGGTTTATTATTGTAACAAGCTTACTTGTTCCAAAAAAATATTAATTATTATTGTAACAACAAATAATAATAATAATAATAATAATAATAATAATAATAATAATAATAATAATAATAATAATAATAATATAATAATAATAATAATAATAATAATAATAATAATAATAATAAAATTTAATGCAAGCTCCAGTTGGTTGCAGTTACGCGGTCCGGTCCGGTCCGGTCCGGTCTACCCTTAAAAAAATTAATCAAATTTAGTGTATTTTGTCGGTCCGGTCCGGTCCACGGGTTTGGTAGTTTTGGATTTCCGGTCCGCGGGTCAAGCCGGTCCAGTCCGGGTTTGGACCGGTGAACACCCCTAACTGCATCCGTTCATTACTTCATTATATTTCGTCCCATTTTATGATTATTTGTGAAAAATATTTTAATAAAATTTGGCGAAAAATAGTGAACCGATGGAGTAGTTAGAAAAATTATAGATTACCTAATACTTCCTCCGTTTCATTTAATTGTTTGTATTTACATTTTAGACACTATTCATAGTTGAGTGAAATCGCCAATTTAATTTCTTATATATAAGATAAGTTGTAGTCATGCGAGATCTTGTTTAAATTGTTTAATTGAGTACGTTATAAACATCAAATTTTTATAATTTTTAGAAATACGTAACTAATTAAAGATATACTTGTAGTTAAAAGAAAACGTGCATTGGCAATTGTGAAAAAGCAAATGTAAACAATCAAATGGAACAAATTAAATGGAGTACGGTGTATATGTCGTATATTTTACAACTTACTATCACGTGTGTCATCTTCACAACTTAAAACATTATTTGATCTCTCATTAAATTTATTGAAAAAGATCGGTTACAACTTGATGTTTCAATGGTTGCAAGCCTAATAAAAATACATGTATTGATTGTACAACAAATATCATACGGAGTAACATTCTATCCTGATATTTTTAATCTTTTTTTGAGCGAATAGATCATTTCATTAATAAAAAGTCATATGACATCTGCAACTTACATCAAAATTGAATGGATACAATACTATAAAATTTGAGTAAAATAAATTCTCTTTAAAACAAAGATCTCTCACTAAGATTTTGATCTCCGCTTCTGCACATCCTCTTTCAACATATCGCTGTTTAATGATACAGCTTTCCACAAGAGGGTCTTCGGATCTTCTAAGGTTTTGAAGAGAATCGATTTCATCTAACCTGATAGATTGTAGCCGCCAGTCTGACATAAATTGAGATACCACATGTTGAACGATTGTGGTACTGATCTTTCGCGTCCTCTCTACTTTAATAGAATCAACACCCCTCCTAAAAGAGAGAGCGAAACCCATCAATTGATGGGGGCAAAACTCTCCAAAAGGAGAGAACTTATTATAATTATAATATTAATAATACTAATAAAAAGCGGTATAATTAATTAAAATCGGGGGCTTACCACCATTAAAGGTGGTAGCCCCAAGTTTTTTTTTTTTGGGGGGCTAGGGTTTTTTGGGAGGAGGGAAAAGGGTTAAACTGATTATAGGTCAATTTTTAATCTTAATTAGTATATGTACGAAGTACTACTATAAGATATACCACTCCTCCAACCTTCTATTATCTTCTCACTTTATATTTATTTAAGAGAGTATAAAATAATCAAATGAGAAAATAATAATGACTAGAGGACCTAGTATATTCTGCAAAATATTTCTAATATGTGTGTTGATTGTAGGCTTGTAGTTAGTGATCAAAATGGAGGCCAGGTATAGTAATAGTATATATGTGGACTTTTAGTTTGAAGTAAGTCCTACAATGATATACAGAGTAATTTGTAAGATCGAAGTTCAACAACAGACTTAAAATTAAACTTTAGAGCAACAAACTTTTTTTTTAGATAATTTATAAAATCAATCAAAAGTAAATTTCAAAGAATACCCGGGAATAATTTAGTGGAGTAAGACTACAAGGCAAAGTTGCATGGGATTTGTATAAATTTACACAAATTATTTCGTGCATGCAACCGTTATATAATACATCGAGGTAAAAGTTACTGTAACATTTTATAGTAAAAATTTAAGTTATTTTAGGTTAAATAATTATCACTCTAAGTCTCTAATTAAGTTAATTAATGATATGACCATTAAAAATTGATCACTATTTAACCTAAAATTTTTACTCCATTATTTAATCTAAAGTCATTATTAGCATTCTGTTATACTACTCCATACTATACAACAGTCTTACATACTCGTAATAATTAGCTATAAATTGGAGGAGAAAAAGTATCCTGAATTTGTTCAAATTATCTCATTTTGGATAAATACTCCATCTTATATACAACAAGTGTACAAATTATTATTGCAAAGGTAGTCTTTCATCCTTTATTAGGTTTATTTGATGATTCTATCATTCTACTATGCACCTGGAAAGGAGGATAAAGCTCAAAGGGTAGATATTTTATTATCTTCAACCAAGTTGTGTTTCATAAATTTACCTAATTCCGCTTTATAATTGAGTAGATTTCAACTTTATTGCAACAAATGCTATTTTAATTAATAGCGTTAATTAAAAATCAATTTAGTCCCGTGTAAAAGTAAGGCTTTCATAGTAGTATTATTCTCCCTCTGTTTCCTTCATTTGTTTGTCTTTGATTAAAAGAAATTACTCCTCACAATGAATATGATAGACAAACAAATGAACGGGACGCAGAGAGTATCATGTTAGCGATAAATTATACTCGTACTAAGTGGAACTTAATCGTGACATCCCCCGTATTGTTTAAATTTTATTTCTTTAATTAGACATTTACGTGAAATAATCTTTAAGGTTTAAATTTACTTTTAATAACTTGTGTTTGTATATATTTATCGGATAATATTTTTCAAATAATACGTGTTCAAGATGACCTATTTTACATACGGTCCAACAAAATCATACAGTAATAAAACTAGTAGGCTAGGGAGTACGGAGTATATATTTGTAATATCTCATTCAATTGTTTTTGTAAGGAGCTTATAAATAAATAGAAAATGAAGTAATTACAGAGTATTATTTTTTCTTACTTTTAATTTTGTGTTGAAACTTATATTATGTTGTTAATATTTGTAATACATGAATAGAGTATATAAAAAGGAAGAAAAAAAATAAATTTTCAATTAATATAATTAATTAACTATTTTAATCAATAAAGTGGATAAAAAATATTTATATAAACGTACGAAATTTTTTTGTTATATATTCTATTTATCCTTTTTATCTATATCATAAATAGTTTTATTGATTTGAGTTTCATAATCATAATAAATTAATAGTTGATTTGTTTATTTAATTAGTTGTTTTCATAATTGAAAAGTTGAGAGTTTTTGAGAGAAAATTGGATAACGTGTCATTCCATTAGTAATAAGAACTTAAGAAGGGTTCAAACCAAATTTGTAATCAGATTTTCTAATATGTATCACCTGGATACATGTCAATAAACCAATTAGAGCATGAATCACTTTAATATTGTAAATATGAATTAATATTTTAATTTCTCGTGGCAATATCAATTTATTACTCTGTATCTTCTCTAATTATCTTACATCATCCGAGCCTAAGATATGTTCCTTAAGATTTTTGGGAAAAAAATAAGGATGTGAGAATACGTGACTCAAAAATAAAGAAGAAAAAGAGAGAAATTGATTAGTGAATATGAACTACATAAAAAAAATGAGACATAAGTCAAAGTGGGAGGAAAGATTAAGGTGTGAGCACAGCGTCAGAAAAAGTAGCTAGAATTTTTAGTAATTTTATTTATGGATGGAATGAGGTGATAATGGGAATTTGCATAAACGTCGGGGAAGAAGAATATGAGTGAGCGTTAGCTTAGCTGTGGGTGTGGGGAATTGGTGTATTTGTGTTGCAGGATCCAGAGAAAGCGGGCGGAAGGAGTGGGGAGAGCGGGGCGGGCCCATGAAGCGTGCAGGTGACCCCACTCCCACTCCCACTTTCACTGCCGACCATTTTCATTTGACTTGCCACTGTTTTTCCAGCACTTATTTAGCTTGTTTCTCCTAAACCCCGCCTTTCCTTCATGTCAATAAAAGTGTGATTAACTTGATCATAATACCCAGTAACATAAATTATTCACAATGTCTTAATTTTATAACCGATTAAATAGTACAGTACTAGCCAAACGTTTCTCATGTTTTAGTATATTTGGTGATGTACTGTATTTGATATGTTATAATCTCAAAATAGATATATCCATTTTATTTAAGGAAGATCAACTACGAGTAATAATTACTATCGTTAATTGTTTGCCACCTAAATCCCCCACCCCTTAGCCCTTATGTGTTGGAGTCATTTCATTTGAGCCATTGAGAATTGTAATATGTGATAAAATTGAAAAGTAAAAACATTTTTTTTAAGGTAAATATAAGAATCGTGAATTCATATAATTTCGTTATTTCGAAACTCATTTTCGTAGGAAATCAAACGAAAAAACTTTCATTATCAAGTACTTGAAATGACACGTTAAATTTTTGGGGTCAAAACCTAACTCGTTCCATTGGACCCGTGGACCAAACTTAATATATTAAAATTAATAAAATATTTATATTTATATACTCTCACGCGCACTGATTTGTTATGTTTGCCCGATTTCGAAAATATATAAACTTTTCACAAATATTGAGAAAATGGGGTAAACATTTTAAAACGAAAGGAGTATTAATTATATTTGGATTAAAAAAATAATGTACTTTTGATGATTAAATTACAAATATAGACAAATATTCAATTTAGTACAATTTTTTTTATGGAGTATCATTTTATAATAAATTAATTATTAAAATTTGATTTTTATATTCTAAATGTATACTTTATAATCAAAGAGTATAATAATAATAATAACAATATTTAAAAAAACATGCTCCAATTAAGCAGCGGAACCTCGTTAATTTATCAACATTAGTCAATCTTGGTACATGCCAACCAATTAAATAGAGAAATCTCGTTATATGGGTGGTTAGTAGTAGCATTAAATATGACACATCGTTTTATGGTAGAAGCTTTGATTTTTATTTTATTTTTAATTTGAACACGGTGACCAAACAACATGCCTCAGCATGCTCTATTTAGTCCCGAAATGAAATTTAGAGGGATTGTTAAGGAGGTTCATATTGTTAATTGCTCTCTAATTATAGTGTCACATCATAGTCCTTTGGTCCCTTCTTTAATAAATAGAGGATTAGTGTCGAATGTCTGTCTCATGCGATGTTAAACTAATTAATTCAATTGTATTTATAGGTATATTATTGAAGTGAACATTTGTAAAAAAAATTGAACAATAATGATTAACAATTGTATTTATGACAATTGCGGATACTCTTTCTTAATGCTCTTAATTTTAGCAAAACTTGCTACCAAATAAAAAAAACTAACCATATCATGCTAATGTTAATCCGTATTAACTATCATAAATAATTGACATAATAATCCGCGGGTAGAATCCATGATCAAAACGACAATTACTTTTAGTAGAAAAAACTTAAATATGTTAAAAAAAATAAAAAATAAAAAATAAAAAATAAACTACTCCTTTTTGGAGTAGTACTTACAACTTACATGATCTTCTTTCCTTTTTGGATTGTTTATTTTAAATTTTTCACTTACAATATTTTTTCTTTTGGTTGATTTTCGTGGTCAATATAATTTTTAACTCCACATTTTCTCTCAACTTTCATTTTCCATCACACACTTTACTCCACCCTTAATTTTTGTGTCAACTTCTCCATAAAATTTAAATTTGAATGATTTCTTCCTCCACCCTTAATTTTTGTGACAACTCTCCCACGAAATTTAAATTTAAATGGGGGGAGTATTCTTTTTCCAAATCATGATATACACACCCACCGGCCACCGCACCGTGTCCACTTTATTATTAGGAATTGAACATTTACCAACAATATAATGTAGAATTATAGATGACCTTTTTTTACACTTATATTGAGTAGTATAGTGTTCCAATAATTAAGATGCATTAAAAATTGTCACTACAATTTACAACATTGACTTAAATTAGATAATTAAATTAGTAGTAATTAAAAGGATGTAACTAAAGTCGTCGTACTTGGAGTAACATGTACTCCCTCCCATTCTTTGAAAACCTATCATAAGTTGAATATATGTGAGGTATATTTTAATCATATGGTAGATTTCAAAAAAATGGGAGGGAGTACATGATATGCATGAAAATGATGAAATATTCTTGAGGAGCTAGGAATAATATTTATACTCTACGTAACAGACATATATAGGAGTACCGAGTACAGTACAGTATATTTTAATATTACTTCTTATAATAAAAGCAAATTGAATCTTGATGCTGCAACACGTTGACTTAGCTTAGCTTGATCACACATACATTAATAATACGAGTAATTAATTAATTAATTAAATTAAACAACTTATATACTCATTTTTGCATCCTACGAGTAATTTAGACTTTGCGTACAAATCATACTTCCATGCAATGCAAAAATATGCAAAAGAGATTCCTAGCTCTCATCCTACTTACGATTAAATCTAACGTGAAGTCGTGTCACATAATCTTAGTATATACTGTGAAAATAATTGAGATATACGTACTTTATAATACAATGAAAATAAATGGCTAATTAAGGTTACTATCAATTACCAATTACGTGAGAGATTTCATAATATATAAATCTATTGTAATACGATTAATTGGCGACGATTCCTTACCCTCATGCATGTTAATTACTTACGTGTAAAACTAATGTGAAACTTAATAGAATATAAATGTATTAGTTGGGTCTCAATCATAAACTTAAGTTTTATTTTGTTGAATTGGTTCATCTATCATAGTATCAAAGTGGTCACGAGTTTGAACCTGACAACCTCATCTTCGAACTCTCAAGTAGAAACGCAACACATGATACGATTCGAGAAATGTCTTAACAAACTTGTTAGGAATTCGTATTATAGGAGAATAATTAAGGCTTTCATTATTTGTTTAAGTTGGTTGTTAGTTGTCTTGTCATGCAGCTTTAAGATTAATTGAAGTGATTAAGCAATATAATGCGTGAACACAAATTATTATGTCAGTTTAGTAGTTGACTTTAGAAAGACACTAATAAAATATTTAATCCAATGGTGGTGGTGGTAATGGTAGTGAACATATTGGATCACAACATATACATATACATATACATATACTCCGTATGTACTGTAGTTGTCTATTCTGATTCAAATAGGAGTGAGTAATAATTATGGTACTACAAGTTTGTTTAAATACACATAAATTAATTGTATCTTGAAGGATTATAGTGTAGTTATTTAGGGGTGGGAAAGCTGAGTTTCAAGAACCTAACATTAATTCAAGAATCCAATCATGATATATATAATATAATCTGAATCGAGACGAAACATACATATGCTACCAAACAACAAAACGGGCTTCATAAAGAATTTCAATCGTAGGTTCCAGGTTTACAATGGGCATATATATATATATATATATATATATATATATATGTGTGTGTTATTTTAAGATTTTGTTTATACGTGTAACCTTGTAAACTCATATATATACTCTTTAATCGTTAGTCCAATCTAATTAAAATAATTACTCCCTCCGTATCTATAGGTTCGTCCACTTTTAATATAATACTCCACTCATATATTAAATAGAGTGGACGAACATATAGATACGGAGATACAAATTCTTTTATAAAATGATATCACAATAACATTATTATTATTATTATTATTATTATTATTATTATTATTGATGATACCTAGCTAGGTGGCCTACTAAGAATTAAGTCATAAACTTGAATTGGGTGTGTATGTAATTTATAAGGTATGGAGTGCTTGGTGGTCAAGCATGCAATGGCATGGCAGTTACATCAATTCAATTTCCATGCAATTTGAGACGATTTTATTATTACGGATAAGGGACGGTGCATCGACTCACTGACTCACCCATCCTACCATATCTACATCTCCATAAATTCCGTAGATCAGTATATACGTCATAAATTTGTGATGAGTAATTCAAATGAAGATCCATGTAGATAAATAAAAGTAAAAATCTGTATTTGTGACAACACTATCTATCGTAAACCTTTAACACGAGTCAAATATATATCAAATCACACAACAAATTATCTATAAAATGCCAAATATTTTGTTTTTCTTAATTAGCATCATTTGTGCTAGTATTCAATCAGTTTTGAGGTTTAAGACGGATATGATGTTCCGTTTTAGTCAAGACTAACTGAGAAAACAAATTAAATCATTTTCATTATACTTCTAGGCATTAAGATTCTGTCATATCTACTTATATAAGGAGTATATACTCTCATAGATTTGTGAAGGGTATACGAGTTAGAAATTGAGGGTGGCAGTGAAACACTACTACTGAAACGGAAGTAGTAGTTAGAAGCTTTTGGGGTCTACTTTTCTTTCTTTCTATTCATGCCGCAATTTATGCATGTACTTCGTGAAAAGTAGTTATACTTGATTACTTGTATATAATCCTCACATACGATAATGATAATGACTAGTCAGTCAAAAATACATGCAGATATATCTATAACAATAAGTTATAACTTTGTTTTCTATTTAACTTAGAAGATTGAAATTGCTCGTCCAAGGGCTTGTATATAGTATGAGTTATACATACAATGATACAAGTACAATGTATTAACAACTCTAATATAGAAATACATTGAATTGAAAATAATGAATACAAATTCTCGCGCATGAGATTGTTTTATACTCCGTAATATATAGAACAACTCTACAATATTGTGGGACCTGGTCTCTCATAATACTCGATCGTATATTATGAGACTGTCTCACAAGGAACTGATCTTATATAGTTATATACTCCGTATGTATGTAGTTGAAAAGAGAGGTTAGGTGATCGGATGTGTAGACTGACAAACGTGGAGTAAATGTTAAAGAACAATATATGCTTTAAATAATTCTTTAGTAAAGTTGTCGGCATATTACTTGGTATAAGTCTTGTGAAAAACTGAATCATACTAGAGACATAAACACGGTTGCTAGACATGTACGTAACACTCATATTAATTATTGTCGCACTAGACAGTTTCAACTTAGTTATTTCAATTTAACTAAGATATTCACTTCATTTCATTTCAGTAAAGCTTCATTCACATCATCCATTTCATTCTAAATTGTTCAACAAACTCGTTTCAACATGCACCGTTTGATCACTTACTTCTGATCAGTTTCGCTATACATATATAAAATTAATTTGATAATATGAATCAGTCAAATAGAATGAGGTAGCACGGTCAACTCCCCTAATTAATCACTTTGATTAGATATTAATAACCAAGGTTTTACAACTTCATAGTGGTTTCCTATGTCACGTAATGTAATGTAATCTGAGGAATTATCAATTATGGATGGAAGTTGGTATAACTAGCGCGTACCAACCATTTTAGTCTTTTCCGGAATTTGTGTTTCCATTCCTCTCCTTTCTTACAAACCTATTCACCCTCGTTACTCCGCGTCAGGGCAAATTTAGAACTAAAATTAACGTGTTTCTTCGTGTTGTTTTATACTTATGTAAAGGTCTTATATACATTTATGAATTTGTGTTTCCATTCCTCCCCTTTCTTACAAACCTATTCACACTCGTTACTCCGCATCAAGGCAAATTTAGAACTAAAAGTAACGTGTTTCTTCATATTGTTTTATACTTACGTTAATGTCTTATATACATTTATGAATTTTTGGGTAACAAAGTCAATAATTATAACCATTTTTTTGGGTAAGTTTGGGGTAGACAAGTGTTACCCCCTGCATTGATACTAGCTACTAGCTCGAGTCCTCTCTAATCTGCTCCATGGCTACTCATTGAATGGGAGGATAATGTAAGCGTAATTAGGATGGGATAAGACGGATATACCCTTTAAAAATACTAGTCTTGTAGGACAAGCATATTGGGTTCGTAGATTAGATGGAAATAATTATTTATTGATGTCCTTATTTGTCATTTTACAAAGGAGTTCATTCATCAACAATCTCCCAATCTAAAACCGACACATTTGAAACAATTTAACTAACCAAATCTACTGGTCAAACCAGCTAATTCATATAGTCAAGTCTACTCTCTAAATTTACTCCCGTTAATCCCCCTTTCCACTAACCAAATAACTCTACTCACATATTTTCCCGCCTAAAGTTTTCTACAACAAAAAAAAAAATTGGGCTATGCCCGCCTAAAGTTTTCTACAACAAAAAAAAAAATTGGGCTATGCGCGATTTGAACCATTGACCTCATGTATACACGACCCTTCTCCACTCCAACTACACTCTAACATCTTACTGATACAAAATGTCACTACATCACACATAAAGCTATACAATACATGAGGTATGTAATTAAGGAAATCTGATTAATTAAGGAAATCACATGTTTTAATTGGAATGTATTGATTATATATAATATATATAGTAATCAAATAAGATTTAATTGATGGATGGTTCATACTAACTAATTGATTGTTGTTGATTGATTGATTAACTGATTGATTATATGCCATGTATATCACAAATATTATTTCAGTAAAAATATTACTCCGTATATTATAACACTCTTATATGGTATGATTAATCTTTAATATTCTTATTCTTATTTGATAGCATAATCTTACCGTATAATCTTGAACATATAATATTTTTGTCAAATAAATTCTACTGTTTTTAAACCTATATTCTATAAATAACTACTCTATAAATTATTATAGGATACTACTGTTTCACATATGCACGGTTGATACTACTGTTTTATAGTATATTATTTACACGGTATTATTTGTACATATGCAGGAAATCACATGTTTTAATTGGAATGTATCACACACAATATTTAATATGGAATGTATCATCAATCTTTCTTTTAAAAGTATAAGCATTTTGTATTCCGTTTTAACCAAATACTTGCATTATTTTAGTTAATTGAAGATTGCACTATCCCGTACAATATTTCACATAGAATATAAAATAGTTACGATTATTATTATTGTACAATATGTGTCACGTGATATATACATGTGTTATTCAAGTCTACACTAGAAGATATTACTATAATTTTACCTATTGTTATGATATATCATAATATTACGATATGTATAATCTTATTCCATGATCTATTCAATATAGGATATTTGTAGATATTATATAGTAACAATATAATCACAAGTATTGATTATATATAATATATATAGTAATCAAATAAGATTTAATTGATGGACGGTTCATACTAACTAATTGATTGTTATTGATTGATTAACTGATTGACTATTTCATGTATATCACAAATATTATTTCAGTAATCAAATATTATTTCAGTAATCAAATATATAGTAATCAAATATTATTTCAGTAAAAATATTATATTATAACACTCTTATATGGTATGATTAATCTTTAATATTCTTATTCTTATTTGATAGCATAATCTTACCGTATAATCTTGAACATATAATATTTTTGTCAAATAAATTCTACTGTTTTTAAACCTCTATTCTATAAATAACTACTCTATAAATTATTATAGGATACTACTGTTTCACATATGCACGGTTGATACTACTGTTTTATAGTATATTATTTACACGGTATTATTTGTACAAAATTACTCACCTACCTTATTCTTATAGGATATTATTCATGATTTATTATATATATAATTCACCAACTCATTCGTCGGATATTTAATCCCGTACACATTTCACATACAAACATCATTCTAGCTTCACTTCCATACTATACGTAATATTCTTTTAATTTTCTAATCTTTCAACTTTATTTACACCATACCCAAAAAATGTCTGCGTCTCAATCCCGACGTTTCAATATGGTCGGTGACATTAATGACACCAAGGAGACGTGGAGAATCAGGGTAAGAGTCATTAGGATGTATTCCGTACCGGCTTGGAATAATCCAAATGAAATTAGTCGGTTTGAAATGGTTCTACTCGATGAGAAGGTATAAATCCCCTTTTCCACTAGAATAACAATCTTAAGTTTTTTCCCGCCTACTTTGTATGGGCTATAGTTTGGGCCTATCTTGGTAGGATCATTTAGTTGTTAAGACGGTTGGGCTTATCCATCATTCGTCTACGTAATTATGTACTTAACGTGATTCATATATCAATCTATAATTATGCCATATACACTATTACATACTTGACAGCTAATTACGTACTTAACTTGATCCATATAATTATATGTTATATATATCAATCTACATTATTTCCCATATATTATGCCATAAATTCCTAATTTTATTAAGATTTTACGTCATTTAATCCAATCAATCTTATCTTACTCCATATGAAGCCACAACAGTGTTATATCTAACTATAGTAATTTTCATAAGTTTATAGTTATAACTTAGTAATTTATTAATTAGTAATTGTAAAGTAATTTCGAATTTAGATAATCAATAATCTAATCAAATGTATAAACCCTTGCATGTATGCACGGTAGTTATAGAAATTTGGTTTGAACCCTGTCACCATTATTTTACGGTTTTTCCTTTTACGAATATACACTGAGAGAATAACTCTCTCTAAAGTTTTATCTCAAAACTACCCTACTCTAAATATGGAAGGAAAAAATCATTACATAAATTAAAGATTAATAAATAAATTTCAATCTATTAATTGTCATTAATACAAAAAATGACAATTTTTTTTATGAAATCAATTTGGAAATTTATTATAATGTTATTAACTTTGTGACAAAAAAACGTATTTCTCTGAAATGTAAATATTTTCGAGATGATTTTTTTTACTTTAATTTCTACAAAAATATACAAAATCGGAGTATACCAATAAACTCTGTGTGATTTTTTTTTTTCACAAATTAAATCATGACTGAGTTCACATGACACGTGGGATAACTCATTTTATAAAAAATGAAAAAAAATGAAAAAAAATCCTTCATTAAGTATTGAAAATTTAGGACTTTTCTTACTACAAATAAAAATTGTTCCCCATAACAACTAAAAAATCAATCGGTACACATTTTTTACAAAATAGTACTCCGAAATTAAAAAGAGAAATGAGTATGTATCTTTAAATTCAAGATGACATATACGGAGCATAAAAAATATATGTACTATTTTCATTAAAACACACATTTAATGACATTTCAAAACATTATCCAATTATCTTGATTTGTTTTGCAATGTCAAAAATATCGTCATATATATACCTGCATATATCATTGTTAGATTAATAAAAATAAAAGAATTGAAAATCTAAAATAAAATATGCTATAAAATAAATTTATTAAAAATACCGTGCAATATTACACGGGGTCTATACTAGTATTAATCAGTTGTTTAATTTACCAAATATTTTTGTGTCATATGTTATATGTATATTAATAAAATTGAATTTTCTAACATGTGATCACTAAACACACGTCAATAAGTTAATTACAAAAAGAGACTAAGAATAATACGAATGGAGTTGCTAGATGTAGGGACAGCTAAAAGAGTAGAATTGTAGAGCGAGAATGTTATAATATGGCAAACATAAGTAGACACGTAAAAGATAGATTTGATATCTGTTTGATTTTGCTAAACATATAAGTATATTATGACACCTACTTTGTCACCATATATATTATCCAAATGCAAGGATGGAGAAAGTTACATGCATATGTAATGTTATGTTTGGTTGTTGAATATATGAACGTAATCTTAAGACTTAAGATTAAACAAAAATACAAAAATGATGGCTACTAATAATAATAGTCGTCTACCAAGTTATTAATCAATTAACTAATTAAGTAGGATAATAATAATAATCCAGATAATGTGGTTACTGTTGTTTCCAACTGCCAAGTTTAACCTCTTTTATCCTTTCACTTATATGGACCAAAACGGTGCACCATGCATCAAACTCTTTCTACGTCCTACGTTACCATTAAGCTATAACGACCTTTAACACCCGTTGCGATTCTAGAGGTTCATTGTCGAACAAAGGTGTGAAAAAATTTACTACTATAAAAAAATGTTTTCTTATTTGATAGAGAAAGTAAACAAATATTATTATAATTTTTTTTCAAAGAAAATGGGGCTATTTAATTTATATGTACAATGTACCCATCGATTCCCTTTTGAAGACGGTAGTGAATTTTAGCTACATCGATTAACTAGTAGTGAATCTCTTTAGACATAATATTCATGCAACTTCGCCCTATGAAATTTGGGAGGATTTGAACCAGCAACCTTTTTGTTAAGTTTAAATATCTTATCCATAACACCACTATGTTAATATGGTATTCAGTTCATTTGTTTGTCTTTTATATTATTTTAATCAAATTAAATGCAAACAAATGAAGGAGATGGATATAATGTATATTGAGATTTTTCACTTGTTTGAACCGCAATTCCTAAAACCGAAATGAACCTCTTTGGATGATCCAGAGAACGGTCTATATAACAATTTGTCCATTATCAATACCTAGAACCTAATACAGCAATACGTGTGGGTTGTCGAATTCTTAAGACTTGATCCAGGCAAAGTTTATTTGAGGCCCTTTTGAGGATTGACCACCCATGAGCTTAGCTTCTTTGGGCCGAAAGCCAATAACAAGTAACCACATTGATTGGGCCCAGTGATTTAATTTCAACAAACTCTAGTCATACACACTTTTTAGTCTGATATCAACAAATAAAAACAATTTTGTTATTAGATAAAAGTTATTCTTAATCATAATAAAGCTGTAATTTTCGATTTTAATACGTAGTACTCCGTACTATTTAAATATATACGATGTTGTCAATCTTGTTTCATCTATAAATAATCTCTCCGTCTTCTTTGTTTATTTATGCTTATTTTGGCACATACAAAAAATGAGATATACTACTTCGTACGTACGAGTATCATATTTACAAACATATACGGAGTAGTAGTATAAAAGTAACAAACGGATCATTTGGTTCAAGTTCGGTTCATCAACATGAATGAAACAAAACGGTGACATTGGCTTGTATGTAGGATGATAGCAAATGACTGTAAATGCAGTAGTTTTGTTTTAAGGGAAAGGAGCACTGATTTCATCATGCACAGCTTGATCCACGCTCTCTTGTTCCAGCGTCCGAGATGAGCCCGCAAGAATCAAAAATCCGGTTAAGAGTAGCAGCTAACCGGACTCCTCCTTTAGCTAACTGTTTCTCGACTATCGGCAGCCTAGTCAAGAAGTAGTCGTCTTCATCGTGCATTGTAGCAAACCATAACCATTCAGTAAGGAGTCCCAAATATGAAAATAAGGCCAATATTATTCTCGACTTCAGCGGACATACGATGATGGGAAATAGTATTACCTTTCAATACGGTTCCTGGAGTAGCATTTCTGTAGGCGTATTGGCAAGCCAGCTTCACGCTCTCAGCTGCATACCTGCAAAAGCAAAAGCACATCGTAAAACAATACTCGTTCGTCTGCAAGAAAACATTGCTTTTATTCCCTCCCGTCATAATTAATTGTCTCATTTTATGAATATATGCGAGAAGTATATTATTGAAATGGGGCAACAATTTGTGAACGGAGGGAGTATCTTTATAGCAACTATACTATACGACGGAATTATGATACAACTGTAAGTATTTTACGTTGAAAATTGACCATTTCTTTTCTTCGAACGAACGAAAATTGACCATCAACAAATGATTTCGTTTCTTATATAATGGTCACTTTTTCTGTCGCCCGATGGGACGTGCGCAGAAATGCAGAATGCTTAATTTTCAGATTCTTGACGAAAAAAGAATGCAACTGCGAGCTCACATTGTAATTTTCAGACAGTCACACACTGCATGTGTTGTAAAAATTGAGTTATTCGGAGTTTGTCTTTCCGATATATATTTATACCAGCATCCGACAGTCCAAGTAACATTAGGAACTAATGTAAAGAAAAAGTAGGGAGTATGGAGTATGTAGACATACGGATTAGGGCAAACTGTGCGGTTTGATTCACATTCTTCCCATGACTCTGTGTAGTTAGACCAATCCTCCTGATCACAACAAATAAATCAAACGGTGCAGAAATATGCTTCACGGGCCAATTCCTAAGAATCGGAAGGAGAATTACTTGAATCCGTGTCAAACTTGGATTATTTTACGATTATGTAAATCTGCATTTTCAAGGAATGCAAGCCTACGTACCGTAATGTTTTTCTGCACAGCGTCGATCATGATGCTGAGATCTGAATCATAAAATTTCTTCAACGCAGTATCAATGATCGATGTATCCCATACCTGAAAAGCAACACACTTATGTATATAATAGTTCATCCTCCAAGTTGAAGAAGAAAAAGAAAAAGAAGTGAGTAAACAAGCGTACATGGTGAAGATTAGCCTTGCGGCCATACCAATGAAGATGGATTTTGTTTCCGCCAAGATCTCCTAAGAAACCGCAATGTAGAGGCTGCACAAACATAAACACACACACACACATTTAGTTGCATGCATTTTGGTTATATATTGTGATGCCTCGGCCTCGTAATGCGTTTTCAATCGACAAGAAAGAAGAGTAACCTGATGAACATCGCCAATAAAATGTGACAAAAACATGAGAGCCTCCGTCAAATTATCTGCGCACATACAGTAGGTCATGATTTATGCATGCCCTTCACAAAAGACAGGCAGACAGCAAAAAAAAACAAGTGAAAATGGCAAGTCCGATCCCTACATCTAATTTCGGAAGCAGGATTATGACAAGCCGATGATAGCTGATTTGTATAATTGTAGATTGCTCCTGTCACGCATCTATTCTTGCGTCCTGAAGAATCATGGCAGTCCCCTGTTGAAATGAGTCTTACACTTGGTTAAACAAGAGGGTGATGGCTGACGGGGTAGTTATTTTGTGAGTAGAACTGACAGTACAAATGGGTTAATTTAACCAGAGGTACGGATTACAAGTAAATATACTTCGTACTTACTATTGTAGTTATAATTGCACCTGAAGTCAGGAGTATCAACAAAATGCAAGGCACGGCTCCAGTAATAATGGGAACGAACTGCAAATAAATCAGCCCAAGAGCAAATCGATGCTAGATCCCCTTCGGCCGACTCTGGAAGCAGTTCTTTCACAGCGGCCTTAGCGTCTTTTGAAAGATAATTCTGAATTACGCTAGATATATTCATAAATCATACATGAGACAAGTCTAAGCATACAATCTCCCTCCGTTTTTGGCGTTAGAAACCCGAAACTCAAATCTTTGAAGTCAGGTAAAAAAATACTCTACTACAGTATTCCTTGTTGGAAATATAGGGTCACTATAGGGGCGATATATAAATAGTAAACATACGTTGTTGTGTCGTGGTATGAAGACCACTGAATGAGAAACGAAATCGCCCCGACTACGGTACAAATCGGAATGGGCGTCGTCCCCAAGGTCACACAACACTCCTAAAAGGTTGTGTACTCAACCATTAGGAGTTGGAACTCGATGGTATACTAGGAATTTATCAAGACATTTGGATGATGAAGTATTTGATGTATATGCCCATATGTCTTATCATTCTCATACTTATATAATAAGTGCATATGAGACTAACCTCAAAAGGGATCCAAAGTCACTTTATAATAGGTAATGAATTGTCATTACTATGAAGATAATGATATTTATAACCATCATAAAAATGGTGTCAATATGCTACTTAATGAGAGATACCCTTACAATGCAACAATAGTCAACATATTGTCTTTGCATTATTTCTAACAATCCCCCACTAATGCAAATGACAAACCGAAAACAAAAATTCTGAGCATATGAAAAGGTTGACACTTAGACGTTAATATCTTTCGATTTGAATTAACGTATTAGTGAAATGAGTCAACAACTTACCTACAACAAGAGAATATCTTTCGATTTGAATTCCTTATTGAACTTCGGTTGAATTACCCTCACAAAACATATCATACCTTAAGTTCCACACGAGTTCCGCAACACGATTCAACAAATTTAGGGCCAAATGAACCTTGGGATTTTGATGGGTGCTCTAGAAAGATAACTCAATCTCTCATAGAAGGAGGCCAACCCTTCACACTCACTTAGGTGATTCTATCAAGGATATCTCCACATAACCCACTCACTTATGAGCTATAGAATCATTAAGAGCTCTAAAGCTCAACCTCTCAATACTGCGGTGAATCCATCAAGTCCTTCACAACAGAACCACCCAAACATAGGGATATACATTCATTAAGAGAAATATCTCAACCTCTATCATTACGGTGATCTCATCAAGTCCATCTCACAAGGACCACCCAAATTTGGGCTATAAGACCATTAAGAGCTATATGCTCAACCTCTGCCATTACGGTGATCTCATCAAGTCCGTCTCACAAGGACCACCCAAATATGGGCTATAAGACCATTAAGAGCTATATGCTCAACCTTTCAAATACACCAAATTATATTTGATGATTACAGCTCCCTCAAATCTGCATAATACATGTGTGTAATTCACTACACATCATTTTTAGCAATATGAAGCTGAAATCAGCATCAAACATTGCATAGCAATTGATGCCCCACAATTATGCAATAAATATTAAGCTCACAATCACCATGCTTTACTCCGGTAAGGTTAAAAGAGCAAAATAATACACATACATAATACATTATAACAGTCTTCTCAATAGACTTATAATAAAATTATTATAAAGATGAAAGCTTACTCATGATCATTGTGCATCTCACTTTATGATCCAACATCTTTATAAATATCCAACATGTTGCAATTCTCAATATTGCAATATTGCACCACATATACATCATCATTCTTATATTAGAGAACAACGATCTCGATGATCGTTTCAATTATATTTTCTTTTTGCAAATCCACAAATTAAAATATATATCCTTTACTCACATAAAATCAATCATCATCATCTCATATAGTGTGGTGTAAGCCAAATGTATAACATAAATAAATGGACCTTACGCAACCATTATTTATTGACTTAGTCAACAAATTAAAACTCTTACAATTGGTTCAATTATTCATGTATAAAACATGTTAACAATCATCACTTTCCCCCACAATTAGAGATATACATACTCTTCACAAATTATAAGATATCAACTCTAAAGTTGATGCATGAATAATTTTATCAAATAAGTTGAATGACTTCCCTCACATATTGTCACACCACGAAATAGTGACAAACATAATCGTTCAAACAAAATATACAAATTATTCATTCATTAATCATCCCAACTTTTAGATATCAAATAATTATGCCCGACAATTTATCTATTCCATAATCTATTCTTAGAGTAATTTATCAAATAATTCATCCAATTATTTAATACATACTTGATCAAGATTATGCATGTCAATAAAAATAAAATATTTAACCCCCACATATTGCTTATTTTACTCAAATGAGCATTGATGCGTCTTTAGTGTGAAGTTAAATTCTCCTTTCAAATATATCCAAAACAATTTACAAGACAAGTACACACGTGTCTTTTCAAAACATTAGTAAGGATACGAAAAATCACACTAATATCCCAACATATATTATACATATTCAATTTTCTCAAGCAAAACATACATAATGTTCTTAAATTGATTAATGAATAATATTCAATATCATATATATTAAGTGCATAGAATAAATTTATAACGGCTATATAATAAATCCAAATATTGTCCTCATTACTCATAAGAGCTTATAATCTCCACATGGTATCTCCCAAGACAACATAATTTGCACAAAATCATTAATAATTAATTATTACTCCACTAATAATCACATTAATTATTTTGATCGTAGTCATATAATATTTTCCATAACACAGAAAAACATTCACCTTCTAGTTGTATACTAATACAAACATGTGTGCAAATTCATCATCCATCATGAAATATTGAGACTAACACATTCAACATATGTTCAGAAACAACATAACATCTTACTCTTATCAGATAATTCATCTTCCAATCAATGACGATAAATAATACTCATCTATCAAACATAATTATTTTATCATCATGAATCACGAGAAGACAAGAACTAAACTCATAAATACCATACCTCATTCTCAAGGATGAATATTGATAATAAAATAAGATAATACCATCCACTCATAAACCTTCAAAAACTTTCAGCATACTACCACGACATTGTGTCCCGTTTTCCGAAGGGTAAATGGCAGAATCAGCTCACGACTTCAACTAAAGAGTTGTAGCCCTTCTTCTTAGCTTTCCAACGCCATATTACACGTCCAAATTGGAGGTCTAGAGACGGAGTTATTGCCATAATACCGAACTGCTGTCTCACCCTCAACGAGATGAATGTTACCAACGAAACAAGATAGCCAATAGAAATAATTCCCATGACAAGTGATGAACACAACCACAATAATAGTGACATAATTTCGTTTCTCAATTGTTGGAAATATAGGGTCACTATAGGGGCGATATATAAATAGTAAACATACGTTGTTGTGTCGTGGTATGAAGACCACTGAATGAGAAACAAAATCGCCCTGACTACGGTACAAATCGGAATGGGTGTCGTCCCCCAAGGTCACACAACACTCCTAAAAGGTTGTGTACTCAACCATTAGGAGTTGGAACTCGATGGTATACTAGGAATTTATCAAGACATTTGGATGATGAAGTATTTGATGTATATGCCCATATGTCTTATCATTCTCATACTTATATAATAAGTGCATATGAGACTAACCTCAAAAGGTATCCAAAGTCACTTTATGATAGGTAATGAATTGTCATTACTATGAAGATAATGATATTCATAACCATTATAAAAATGATGTCAATATGCTACTTAATGGGAGATACCCTTACAATGCAACAATAGTCAACCTATTGTCTTTGCATTATTTCTAACATTCCTGAAATGGGATAATCATCCTAGATTGAGGTTAACAAGACCAACATCAGGACCTTACTCCCAAAATGATTTGAGGTCAGCTGACATGAGTTATCCTTTGAAACCGTCATCCTTCGACAACAGACCCTTAATCCCTAATTAGATTAGGTTGAAGCACTTAAAAAAAACATGCTCTTTCACAAGCAATATGAAACCCAAATTACCATTCAATTACTGAAACTGGTAAGATGTCAAAAACCCAGTAAAACAGTAAAAATCAAGTGAAAACCCAGAAAAGGTATTAGCATTCAATTACTGAAAGGGGTAAAATGCCAAAAACTCAGTAAAAGAGTAAAATCAAGTGAAAACCCAGAAAAAGTATGAACATTTATAAATTACCTCAGCTATTTTACATGTTACATAATGTCCATGCTGTCCCCAGCCAAATATAGCAGTAATCAACTGGAGTAAAATAATTGCAACTCCAAATACCCACAGCTTTTTTGACAACCCCATCCCCATGTCTCTCATCACCTAAAACAGGAACACTTTATGCCATATAAATTTCACCTTTTTTTTCAAGAAATTTAATACACCCAATTAAAATTAAGCAAAAGGGTCATTTAATTATGGCATATTTTCCAGAATCTAAGGTAAAATTAAGCAAAAGGGGTCATTAAATTAAACTAAAAAAATTACCTGTTTTGAAGTTGTTGCAGCTTAATGCTAGACCCCAGAAAGCTCAAGTCTTTGAAGTTGAGCAATCAAGGAATCTGCAAAGACAATTTTGTGGGTTTTTTGTTGATGATGGAAGTCAAACTAAACTCCAGGAAATTAACAAGTGATCAAGATTATGAAACTAATGATGAAAATTTAAATTAATTAAAGCTCAAGTCTCTAACTAAAGATTGCTAATTCTGACAGTTTAGTCAGTAACACCAGACCAACAATAGAGTGACAGCTAAATGATTAAGTGAATGATAAAATAATAATACTCCCCGTTTGAGTATTTCTTCCAATTTTTTTTTTTTTGGGAGAAATTAAGAAATGGGTAAAAAAAAAGTAAGGTATGAAATGCAAAATGTGAGGTATAAAGTGAAAAATGTATCTGTTGAGTTTACGAGTAGAGAAAAAAAAATAAAGAATCGAAAGAAGAATAAAATAAAAAATGATAAAAAGTACTCTACGACTAAAGTGGAAAGAAAATAAAGCTTAGCTCAAAAAGGAAATCATCAACGTCTTTGATCACAAACGAGTATACAATGGATCAAATACTGAAATAAGGAGTATTATTTATACATTTCGATTTTATCTTATTTAGTCTTGTAGATGAATGATGTCCGTTATAAATTTGTAGACGATATCTGTCACAAGATAAACCATCTCGTGTCTTGATCCATGAGTCTGATAGAATAGGAATACCGCACGATTCGACCTAATATATTTGTAAAGTTTAATTTGAGTTATTTTGGATAAAAATAGACATACACGTTACAACTTAGAAAATGATAGAGTATAATATAGGAGTATCTTGTACGTAATTTCGCTTTATTTTTGCCACCTTTTGTGTCGTGTTTAAATTTTATGACCTTTAATTTTAAATGGCATAACCTGTAACCACAAATTTTGAAGCAATTTTTTTTCAACCCAAAGAACGATTAATTTTGAAAAAATAATAAGGTTGAGATTTCGTCTTAAAGACTAGTACTCGGTTAAATGGGGACTACTTTTTACCGTCGGCGTTAATTACGTGAAATGACGACTTTGCCCTTACTATTTATTCTCAAAATAATATTACTTTTACATTTTATAGATTATCGATTTATTAAAACTCGATAACAAAACTGTCTTTTTCGATTATCGTAATAAACCAAAACCGACTTCCTATATAGTTAATTACGCAAAATGACGAGTTCTCCTCTGCAGTTAATTCTCGAAATATTATCACATTTACATTTTATAGGGTATCGGTTTATTAGAACTCGATAATAAAACCGTTTTTTCGATTATTGTTACGCCTTCGATTTTAAACAGTTAAATTAACGACTTAATACAATTTAATAAACGTAATTAACAAATACGAGTAATATCCAAATTAAATCCTAATTAATCTACGACAAGTCGACAATCAAGATTTATTATACAGATCGATGAAAATTAATAAAATAAAAAAAATCCGGAAATGGGTCAGGTCAAGTGGGTTTTTCGACCCACCTAGGTGGAACCTGACCTATTGATTAGAAGGCAAATGACCAAACCACTGCACCACCATCAACAAACTGATATTTCAAATGGTTGAAAACTATCTTAAAAGAGAAAAACAAACCCGAAAAAATGGCCTAGTCGAAAAAAATCGTCGACTCTCGGATGGGGTTGTCGACAATTTTTTTCGACTCTCGGATGGGGTTGTCGACAAATTTCTTCGACTAGCCCATCCGAGAGTCGAAAAAAATTGTCGACAACCCCATCCGAGAGTCGACGGTTTTCTTCGACTAAGTCATTTTTCCGGGTTTGTTTTTCTCTTTTAAGATAGTTTTCAATCATTTGAAATATTAGTTTGTTGATGGTGGTGCAGTGGTTTGGTCATTTGCCAGCGTTATTTTGTAAATTTCAATAGTATTATAGAGAAAAATAATACGACCCTTAGGTGGGTCGAAAAACCCACTTGACCTGACCCATTTCCGGATTTTTTTTATTTTATTAATTTTCATCGATCTGTATAATAAATCTTGATTGTCGACTTGTTGTAGATTAATTAGGATTTAATTTGGATATTACTCGTATTTGTTAATTACGTTTATTAAATTGTACTAAGTCGTTAATTTAACTGTTTAAAATCGAAGGCGTAACAATAATCGAAAAAATGGTTTTATTATCGAGTTCTAATAAACCGATACCCTATAAAATGTAAATGTGATAATATTTCGAGAATTAACTGCAGAGGAGAACTCGTCATTTTGCGTAATTAACTATATAGGAAGTCGGTTTTGGTTTATTACGATAATCGAAAAAGACAGTTTTGTTATCGAGTTTTAATAAATCGATAATCTATAAAATGTAAAAGTAATATTATTTTGAGAATAAATAGTAAGGGCAAAGTCGTCATTTCACGTAATTAACGCCGACGGTAAGAAGTAAAGCGTCGACGGTAAAAAGTAGTTGCGGGTTAAATATAACCCAAAAAATTGCCCAACAACTTTTTTTTTGGTTCAACGAAAAGCGCACTTAGTCCCATTACAATACTTCAAAAAGGGAGTTGAACCTGAGACAAACTGTCCCAGAGCACGTGGTCTTAACCAGTGGGCCAAGACATTTTCGGTCCAAAAACTTTTGATTAACTCTAACTCGAAGTTTCGGAAATATTTGCCTCCTCAATTTGATGATCTCGTAAAGATAACGATTTTTACCAAATACTCCGTATTTTTTAGCACAATAGTCAAGACCAGGTACCTGAAACTTGAACAAATCTCGCCTTCGAAATCTTCTACTCCCTCCGAGTTTCTATCATTTACCCATATTTCTTTTTGGGCCGAGTTTGATCTTTTACCCACTTTTCATTTTAGAACATAAATGTGTGGTTCATATTTCCTATCCATTTCTCTCTCTTCCTCTTTTTTTTGAACCACTCATTTTCTTTCCTTATTTTTCACTCCAAAATCAAATGGGGCAATCATAAGAACTCGGAGGGAGTATATTGTAATGCGACTAAATCCGTTTTTAGTTAGTAAAAAAGGAAAGACAATGATATTTGGAAAAAAAAGAGGAAATGCTGAGATATGGAGGGTGGAAATAAAAAAACAGAATACGAAGTTACGATAGATTAACGAACACGAATGCCTGAAATGGCAACCATAAGAGTATAACACCGTAGCCTTCATTTTCTACCTTGGGCGAACGAACTGTTTTCTCCTTCGTCACAGGTAAACTTCTCCATCAATTGCTCATCACCTTCTGCATTTTCCCTTGAATTCATCATTTTCTTATTATTCAATTAAACTATTCATGATCAATTTGACAGTATTTGCACTACTAATTGATTATTTCTTCCAATTATTCTGTTATTACTTCATGTATATCTTCGATTTATGAATCCTGTATTCAGATCAATTATCATTCCATTGATTTGTTGCTAGATTCGCGAATTTTTGGAGGTGCTACTACTACACTTTCGATAACATTCAATAATGTGTAATGCAAATGTCGTGGTTAAATTCAATCAGATTTCTTCTTGAATCTGAATTTCATTTCTGGTTCTGGCATTCCGAAAGTAAGCTCAAATCAAAAAAATAAATTTTGAATTATTGTGATGATTGCATATACTTTCATTTGGCTAGATTTTTGATGTGATACGATCATGCCGTGTGGTAATAACTGCTGTATGATGCTTGTACGCTGCATTGCTTCGATTTTAGGTTAGTATTTGGTCGATCGATAGAATACCAGATCAAAGCAGTTCAAATACAGATAATCACAATTTAAATCATGGTTAAATATTCTTATACTGTCATTGGCTCAATTTCGATGTGTCATGATGATGATGATGATGATGTAGCATGGTAGTTAATAAGTTGTGTATGACGTTTCTATGCTGCTTTGCTTTGTTTTGAGGTAGCATTTGGTGAAGTAGCTAGTAGGACACTAGGACTATGTTAGGCATAGGGCCGTCCAATGAATTTTCGAGGCTCGATCTCAAGAGTTAGTTTAAGGCCTCAAATAATAGGAAAGTTGAATTTTTGTACCGGATTCTACTTGAACCACACATTGATCGAGCTAGCAAATTTTAAAAAAAATAGGTTCGTGGCCCCGGTGATGAGAGCCTTTCAAATTTGCTACTAGACATCATAGTTAGTGAGACACGAGGATTGTACTTCCTCTGTCTCAATAGAAGTTTACATATATACTTTATGCACAAAGATTAAGTAGAGAGTGTAAACATACAAAAAAATGGGAACGTAAACTATTGACTGGTACACCCACAAAAGAAAAGTGTAAACTATTGACCGAGACAGAAGGAGTATTAAAAAGTACTAGTAGTAACCAGTTTTTTTCACGTTGGACTCATTTTTCTATCTTGCATGTTTGATATGTATCTTTAGTGAACTAAGGGCTTAAACCATTTAGTTTTCGAATAAAGTGTTTAGTAGTAATAGTAGTAGTAGTAGTTAAGTGTCGACCTTGGTTGTAGAATTGATCATGTGTTTGTTATAATTTTCAAAGGTTGTAGACATGTATAGTAATATGGGAGCTCAGCCCGGGGGGCAACAACAACAACAGCAACAACATCAACGCTTCATGAACCACATAGGAGCACAGGCTGGGCCGTTTGGGAATTCATTCAATGGGCCTGGTTCGGGATTGATCCGCAGTGGATTGAGTGCTTATGGGGAGAAAATTTTAGGCTCGAGCTCCGAGTATGTGCAAAGCAATGTGAGTCGCCACTTTAATTCTGTTCCTTCTAACATTTTCTTTATGAAGTTTCCATCTAAGATACTGCAATTTTTTCTGTCCCCTATATCTGTAATTTATTTTGCAATTTTCATTTTGTTGTTAACTAATTAAGCAAATTTTACGTACATCCGACCTTATCAGTTATCCCGCTATTTATCGGACCCCTTTGACACTGTAGGCTAATGTTGTTGTGGATGCGTACTTTTCTTTCTCATTATATTGGTTGATTCTCGCTCACTTATAGATATGGACACAACAAAACTTCGCCCTCTTTTCAATTGTTAGTGCTTGGCTCATTTCTTCTGTATTTTTTTTGACGGCTTTTTACTGAGTACTGTGAAGCTTCTTTTGTTGTTGCGAGGCTTGCGACACACTACTGCTCCAACGCTTCAGGTTCTATGAACTAGTTGTGTTCGGTTTTGATATTGTAATGCATGATTAGAGACTGTTACTGTAAAATAGGTTTGAAGCCTTTCTTTCATTTTGATCATGTCGCGAGTTTTACTGTGGCTCAAGTTTCATGAGGAAGAGAAAAGTCGTTGATTAACATATGTTTTCAAACTCTACAGATCAGTAGGTACTTTGCTGATCCACAATATTACTTCCAAGTAAATGATGATTATGTAAGGAACAAATTGAAGGTGGTTCTATTCCCCTTTTTGCATCGGGTAAAGCTTGTCTAACCAAGTTTCTCAATTAAATGGTGACCTTGAATTTTGAATATTTAGGACATTTCATGTGTCGAATTTGTTTTTTAATATCTGGGTTTCCTTAATTTCTGTTTTGTTATATAGGGGCATTGGACAAGGATAACTGAACCAATGGCGGGCAAACTATCTTACAAACCTCCAATTTACGACATCAATGCACCCGATCTTTATATTCCCCTCATGGCTTTTCTCTCCTATGTGGTTCTAGCAGGCTTAGTCTTGGGACTAAATGGAAAGTAATAAGAATTTTGTTTCTCAAGCTTGTTGGTTTATTTCTGAAGGTCCAATTAAATGATTCTGAGATATCCCTTGTGTATTTATAAAGCCCTTGTATAGTTGTATATGACAGTGAGACCTTTTGAACAGACCTTTTAGAATGGGTTGCTCTCTGATTCTCGTATGAATTGACCCGACTCTGACCTAACAAACTTGACTCGTAGGCATGAACCTTCAGGCCTCGGACCACCAAAACGACCCGTTTGCCCAATCATCTAGTCTTCAGAATATTGATCTCTTGTCTCCATGTATGTTGTTTTTTTGCTAACTTCTGGTTGCATGCATCCTATTTTGTCCCTTATTGAATTATTTCTATCATGGATGAGTCTACGTTGTCTTGATGCTTTCCTTCAGCTGATAACACTGCAACCAGTGGCCGATGTACACCTACAGTTTTAGGGTTCCAGGACCCCGTAACACAATTCTTTGCGCCTTTTGTCCAACTTTTAGGATAGAAGAAATAAACTACAGTATAATTTTTACATGTACAAATAGCTTTTAAATTTTAGACGGGACCTTGTACAGAATTTTCTGGATGCGCCACTAACTGCAACACACTCCATATATATCTCAGGTTTAATCCAGAAGCTGTGAACTGGCTGTTCATGAAGGGAATGGTAGGCTGGTTCCTGCAAGTCACACTTTTAAAACTGTCATTATTCTCTCTAAGCAGCGGCGAAGCACCATTGTTGGACGTTGTCGCATACGCAGGGTATGCATTTACAGGTATCTCTTGTGCAGTCTTAGGAAGACTGTTATGGAAACATTCATATTATGTGTTGTTGCCCTGGACTTGCCTGTGCACGGGAGTCTTCTTGGTGAAGACGATGAAGCGGGTTTTATACGCAGAAGTAAGAAGTTATGACTCGGGAAAGCATCATGTGCTTTTGCTCTTAATCGCACTCGCTCAACTTCCACTCTTTATATGGCTCGGGAACGTTAGTGTTCACTGGCTCTTCTAACACCGAGAGACTATTTTTCGGTTTATGTATAGGTTATATTAACACAATTATCATGATAATCTTAGTTTGTGGTTTGAACTCTCGATCATTTAGCAGTGTCGGGGATAAAAGACGCTATCGACGAGATGATCCATATGTTTAGGAAATTCATTTATACTGTTTTCTCATCTAGATTATTTTTTGTAGATTGGATTGCCATTGAATTATGGGAGACTTGTACTGGTATTATGTCTTTTATTTGTTGGTAATTTGTTGCCTCATTGTTGGAAGCATGAATAGAGAAGAGGAATGTTTGGGAATTGTGATCGGTTTGTTTATTGATAAGCAAGTCAATATTTATAATGCAAAGGTGATATCAAATTGATCTTGTTACCTACTGAACTAGTGTAAAACCCGTGCCTCTGCACGGTTTTTTTAATTTTGTTTTGTTCATAAAAAGATTTTAGTGACTTGTGAGTTGTGACTAAAATTATATCATCTTCTCAATGATTTACGGTTTTCTGTTTCAGTGTTTCCGTCAATAGTTTACATTTTGTTTTGGGGAAAATTTTATCTCTACTTTTTATTTTTAAGCATAATAAATGCAATTTTATTTTCACTATTGTGTCCTTCTGCATAAATAAAATGTAACATTCTATTACGGAGTATGATGGAGAGCGTATAAGATTAGTAATATGCTGATTCATATATAAAATACAATATGTTATTAACGTTTTTATCATTTTTTTATGTGTCATCCATAAAATGATATTCTATAAAAAGTATACCTAACAAATAATGGATCAGATCGCGTCTAATTTGTGCACAAAACATTGTCAGAATATAATAAGTAGAAAATACTATCAAATGCCTTGATTTTTACCTATTTTAGGTTAGAAAAATATTTTTAATATTGGATCATATCTATCATTACTTTTGTTATTAATTATCGTACATATCTTTGAAAAGATTACACAGAAATTTTTAAATTTAGAGTTTAGTAAAGTATTTTTCAATTAATTTAATCCTAAATGTTAGGGGATTAGGATTAGGTTGGGGATTTTTAAATTAAAAAATAGTTATGTTAAATTTCGACCCGACTCGTAAACTTTGCCCATTTTTCAGAGTCAACACCCTAAAAATTTGATCCACGAGGCCGTGGTCCATTTGAATTAAACCCGAAATGATCCGTGAATTTAGGATCAAAATTCGGGTTGACCCGTTGGTTCAATAACGTGTCATGAAAAATAATTATTAAAAAATTATTGACTTTATTATTGTGAATCACAAAAAAAAAAAATTAAAGAATAATACTTTTATATATTTTTTATACGAAGTAGCATTTTTAATGATAAAATATTTGTAAAATAATATACTGTTACAAATTTTTAATTGTAAATTCAATAACTAATGAATTTAATACGAAGTAACTTTAGTGATATTAAATATGACTAATATTTTATAAATAATTGAATTTAAAAATTATACGGAGTATGTATTAAGGATCTTTTGTTAATTGTTATAGAAATTTGGGCCTCTTGATATGAATGTTTAGATGGACTTTGTTAGAATAATAATCTTTTGATATGTTTTGGCCCAAACTCAATTTTCCTTATTTATAGGTAGCATTTAGGCGGGAAAGATTAAATGACAAAATTGCCCCTTGGTTTTTGTTTTAGTGAATAGGGGATACTAGGAACAGTATGCTAAATTATAGCAACTAATCACAAAATAATAGGCTAGAATATTGTGCTTAATCCACACAATATTCTCGTCTAATACCCTCCTCAAACTGGAGCATGAAGATCGAGAATGCCCAGTTTGTGGAGTAAATATTGAAACTGTCGTACCCCGAGAGCCTTGGTAAAAATATCTGCAACTTGCTCAGTAGTTGAAACATAAAACGGTTTGACAAGGCCACTGGTAATAGCATCGCGTACGAAATGACAATCAATTTCGATATGCTTAGCACGCTCATGGAAAAGGGGATTTTGGGCCAAATGTATCGCGGATTGACTGTCACAAAATAGTTGCATAGGATCCAAAATATCAACATCCAAACAAGCTAGCAAGCCCTTAAGCCACTTGAGCTCGCACACAAGAGCAACCATGGAACGGTACTCGGCCTCAGCCGAGGATAAAGACATTGTATGTTGCTTCTTTGTCTTCCATGAGATGGGAGAGTCACCAAGGAAAACAAACCACCCCGTAACAGAGCGGCGTGTTAAAGGACACGTACCCTAATCCGAATCGCACCAACCTGAGACCGACAAGGAGCTACTTGAGCGAAGTAGGACTCCCTGACCAGGGCTGCCCTTAAGGTAGCGAACGACCCGCCGTAAAGCCGCCTCCATGTGAGCTTCTCTCGGTTCATTAAGGAACTGCGACAGAACATGAACGGAAAAGGATAGGTCTGGTCTAGTAACGACCAAGTAGACAAGTCGACCGACGAGACGCCTATAGCGTTCGGGATCCCCATAAATCGGAGAAGTAGTAAGGCCAAGTTTGTGCTCTGTCTCCATAGGAGTAGAAGCGGGTTTTGCTCCCAATAAGCCAACTTCAGTAATGATGTCGAGAGTGTATTTTCGTTGATTAAGAAAAATGCTATCCGAATTCCGAGAAACTTCAATTCCAAGAAAGTATTTGAGGGGACCTAAGTCCTTCATTTTGAAACACTGGTGCAAATATTCCTTAAAAACTAATATAGCGGCGGAATTATTACCCGCAATTACCAAATCATCCACATAAATTAAAACATGTAAACGAATGGTATCCTTGGAATAAGTAAAGAGGGAATAGTCGAATAAGATTGCCGAAAACCATAACCACGGAGAGCATTGGCGAGCTTAGAAAACCAGCAACGCGGCGCCTGACGTAGACCATAAAGAGATTTCTTCAATCGACATACTTTGCCATCATAGCCACGAGAAAAACCTGGAGGCAATTTCATGTACACTTCTTCGTCTAACTCGCCGTGTAAAAATGCATTATGTACATCCATTTGATGTAATTCCCATTTTTTGACGGCCGCAACAGTTAGGAAAGTACGAATGGTGACCATTTTAACAACAGGAGCGAAAGTCTCGCCATAGTCAAGCCCCTTGACTTGGTGATTGCCAAATACAACAAGTCGTGCCTTTAATCGTTCAATCGAACCATCAGACTTATATTTAATCTTATAGACCCATCGACACCCGAGAGCTTTCTTATTAGGAGGCAAATCGGTAAGCTCCCAAGTATCATTGGACTCAAGTGCATCAATTTCTTCCTTCATAGCTGTACACCACCCATCATCTTGTAAAACAACTTTGAAGGAAGGTGGTTCGACGCCCGTAGTAATAGCGGCTAGAAAAATTTTATGACGAGTAGAAAATTTATTGCAATTGACAAAGTTAGCTAAAGCATAAGGCGTACCTGAGGGAGATGTTGGAGAGTCGGGTGAGTCGGGTGTGGATGGACTGTTAATAGTATCAAGTACATATCCTTGCAACCGAGAATTTGGAAGCTTCAATCGATGACCCCATCCAATATTTTCAGTAGGTACTGGGTCAGTGGCAGGAACTGTATCGGTCTCGGAATCCGTACTAATGGACGGTGCAATGGGAGTGACAGGGTCGGCAGTAGCAGAGGAGTCAGACACAGCAGCAGAGGGTGCAAATTGCTCAATCTCAGGTGGGTCTTCATGGGAGATAATTGGGTCATTATGAATAATAATGGTAGTGTCAGCCTTATCATCAAATTGATGAAATAATTCTTCATGAAAAAGAACATCACGAGAAACAAAAATAGACCCGGTTTCAATATCGAGAACTTTCCATCCTTTTATATTGTCAGGGTACCCGAGAAAAATGCATTTCCGACTACGTGGTTCAAATTTATCCCCCCGAGATTGCTGATTATTAGTATAACAAATACACCCAAAAATTCTCATATTTTGATAAGACGGAGACACACCAAATAAAATCTCATACGGCTTTTTATGACCAAGGAGTTTGGAAGGAGTGCGATTAATAAGATAAGCAGCAGTAAGAACGTACTCACCCCAGAACTTCTTCGGAAGTTGACCCTGAAAAAGCAAGGCTCGGGCCACATTAAGAATATGACGATGCTTACGTTCAACACGCCCATTTTGTTGGGGAGTGCCAACGCAAGATGTTTGAAACTGAATACCCTGTTGTAAAAAATAATCCGCCATATAATTAAATTACGTGCCATTGCCACTCCGCACGCACCACCTTGACCTGTTTCGAAAACTGTGTGTGTACCATAGATAAAAATTGCATAAACACACTAGTAACTTCCATTTGAGCAAGTAATAGATAAAGCCAAACTGAACGAGAACAATCGTCCACAATAGTAAGAAAGTATTTAGCACCACAAGTAGAGGAAACACGATACGGCCCCCAAAGATCATAATGGATCAAACTAAAAATGTCGGACGCAATATTCTCACTCAAATTAAAACTTGCACGAGTTTGTTTTGCTCGGTGGCACACATCACACACCAAGTTTTTATTAACGGAAAAAGAAAGGGCTAAAGGTAGAAATTGAACCACATTGCCTCCCGGATGGCCAAGTCGTCGATGCCAAAGCTCATAAGACCCCGAAGTGTCCAATGTATTCACCACTGTAGCCGTATCCGCTGAAGACAAAATAAACAGTCCATCCCGAAGCTCACCAACTCCAATCATCTTCCTCAAAGAACGGTCCTGTATAAGACAACGATCCTTTGTAAATTGCAACATATAATCACAATCGGTTGTTAATTGAGAAACGGAAATTAAATGACAAGTCAAATGAGGAACAAATAAAACCCGACGCAAGATAATGGAGTCGTTAATTTTCACGGTTCCCATTTGAGAGGCCATTATCCGCTTCCCATTTGGTAAACCTACAGCACGAGACGGTATCACCATACTATCCGTAAATAAAGAGAGGTCACCTGTTACATGGTTAGAAGCACCAGTATCTATTATCCAAGAAACACACGTACCAGACAACCGATCAGAAGGAATATTTTGGAGAGCATTGGCATGAACCGTACCATCCGAGCCCGAGCCTACACCAGAACCCGAACCTATTCCCGTGCTAGTGTTACCCGACTTCCTGCTGCGACGCAATTCGGCCAAAGTACGAGGTCGACTTCCCCACCAGTCCGGAAACTTTTGGCTTTTAATAAAACAAGAATTTATATCGTGACCATGAACATCACAGTGGGAACAATATAGCTTACGACGCTCGACTTTTTCTTTTTCGCGCAACTTTTTCCACTCATCAGGGGTTCGGGATGAGAAGCCAGGAGTCGCATAAGCAACAACATCACTAACATCAGAGGGTGTATTTTCCATAAGCAAGCGCTCGGCTTGAAGAGTGGCGTGATAACCACGATTAAGGGAGGGCAATGGGACGAGTTGAAATTGTTGGTTACGTAGAGTGCCATACAAACTATGGTCTAGGCCCATAAAAAATTGATGAAGTCTTTCATTATCAACGCGCTTAACGGCTTTATTAGCGATATCACAAGTACATTTACCACATTCACAGGCAAACAGAGGTTCATGAATAGAAAGCGAATCCCAAAGTGATTTTAATTTACCATAATACTCGGTAACAGACATACCTTTCTTTTGCCGACATTCACCAAGTTCGGTTTTTAAGAAATGAATCGACGTACCATCAACAACGGTGAAGCGCTCCTCCAAATCGCTCGACATAGCAGCCGCGTCCTCCACGTATGGCACACTCTCAAGAACAATAGGATCAATAGTTGCCCGTAGCCAAGAGACAATGGTACAGTGAACAACTTCTCATTGCCCCAAAAGAGATGCATCAGTTGGTTTTTTAATTGAACCGTCACAAAAACCAAATTTCCGACGCAATTTTAAGGACATCCTCATCGAATGACTCCAATTATCATAATTGCGATGGTTCAACAGGATAGTGGATAATTTGAGGCTTGGAAGATCACCCGAACCCAGATAAAATGGTGAAAAGGGATCAATTTTGGGACGGAATTTTCCGTATTTAAATTTTCTCCGCCAGTCATGGCAAAAAGAAGAAAAAAAATTGATTTGTTTCGAAAGCTTTAGGGTTTAAACAAGGCTCGATACCATGTTGGAAGCGTGAACAGAGAAGATGAATGTTTGGGAATTGTGATCTGTTTGTTTATTGATAAGCAAGTCAATATTTATAATACAAAGGTGATAACAAATTGATCTTGTTACCTACTGAATACTAGGAACAATATGCTAAACTATAGCAACTAATCACAAAATAATAGGCTAGAATATTGTGCTTAATCCACACAATATTCTCATCTAATACTCATGCTTCTTTTTTGTTGAACCAAGGATAAATACAGTGAATTCTGATATATTTCTTAGAAATTTTGAGAATTTGTGATATGGGATTTGATCAAATATTTATTTAGTACTCCGTATTAAATTGGTGAGAAGTTATATTTTTTTCATTTTAGTTCAGTTCAACTTGCTTCACTTTGGTTCACTAAATTTCAACCAGTTAAAATTGGTGTAATGTTTTACTCTGTATTTTATTTATATTCATCGTAGTTATTTGTGAAAATCGTAAAATAACAGATTCTAATATTGTCATTGGTTGAGACTTTGGCATTATATTCACAAAACATAAAAACTACTCCGTACTTGACTTTGTACAAAGATTTCCTCAAAATTAACTTTGCGACATTATTAGACTCATTTCTAAGTAAAAACTCAAGAATGTATACTCGATCCATCTCAAAAATTTGTTTATCTTTCCTTAGAGGATGGAAGGTGTTGGGGTTTTAATTACCTCGCAAGCGCACGATATAATCGTTGCACTAGAAAGGGTCGGTCTACAAGGAGTGTGGTGATTCCTAGTCGTTTCAATTCTAATTGTTTATCTAAGTCGATAAAGATTGGTGATAGGGGACTAAAGCTAGGTGAATGAATATTAACTAAGAGAAGATACTACTAAAAAGAAGATGAAACTAAATTAAGGAAAAATGATAACTAGTGGAATAACGATTAATCAAGAATAAAAGGGACTAGGGAACGATGTCGCTTCAATCCACCTAAATCGCACCAAAGTACATCGAGTATCGAAGGAATCGGGATTAAGGGCAAAGTTGTATCGTCTAGGTCGGCCACCTCCCTCCCGGGTTCGTGTCCGGCTTAATTTCCCGTTTACCTCCCTCCCGGGTTCGTAAAGCGGAATCCCTAAATCAAATTCGAGGGTCACTCCCGTGATAAATCCCAAACCGACTCAAGTCAAAAAGGCACGCATACTAGTGTGTAGGATACCACGCTAGACACCACTCCCGTGTTCGATCTAGTACGGTAAGGCAAGATATAGGGTCAAACCGGTTACCCATCCTAATCGACTCCCATCGATGACCAAGGGATCGGGACCGTCTCAAACTCCTAAACCAAGGCAATCCAAAATCCTCCACACCACTTTACCCAATTACCCAATTCAATCGATACAAAACATACAAGAGGCACAATTTAGGCGAATTTAGGCTTCATCGATCCCTAGTGGGTGACTACTCACTAATCATGGCTAAATTGGTGGAATTAGGCATAAAGATGGAGTCTTTAACTATGAACATTGTTGTAAATTGAATTATACTACCAATTATGTGAAAATGGTCAAATTGGAGGAATCTAATTGGGGATTTCTAATACTAACATGAAATTCATAAATATGAACAAAGTGAGAGAAAACTAAACTAATTGCAAACTAGAGTAACAAACCAAGAAAAGAGAAGACTAAGATGAACTAACAAGAACTAGCAAATAAAACTAAGAAATTGGAAAAAATGAAGAAAAACAAAACTAGAGTAAAGATTAGAGATTACCAAAGATGGAGAGACAAAGGAGATAATAATAAAAGAAAATAATATATAAAGCTTGAATCTTGAATAAGGAAGATGAAGATCTTCAAAGAACTACAAACTCTCTCAAAAACCCCAAATAATTCAAAATATGGAACTAATGTGTTATGGAAGCTTGGGAGGCAACATAAGAATTTGAGTATTTATACTTCTAATTAGGTTACATAGAAAACCGGTCGAAAAACGAAGTGAAATGGCAGAACCGGAGTAACGCACGAAACATGCGTTACGCACGGTGAGAATCGCACGGTGTCAACCTCCTGATCTGCGTTTCGCACGGTCCACCGTGCTATTCTCTTCCTATGCCCATTTTCCCGTTTCTTGTCTTCTATGCGCTTGTTTAGGCTCGAACTCGGTCCATGTACCTCCTTTTACCCGGGCATGCTCAAGTTTCATCGTTCTCGTCACGGAAATGCCTAAAAACGAACAACAAACGCAAAAACCCGTGTAATACAAAATATAGGCGAAATGAGCCGGAATGCCAAAGAAAATACGATTAATCGAGGCTAAATAAACGTCAAAAGGGTGTAGAAAAGCGGTCAATAACGGAGTTATCAACCTCCCCACACTAGACATTTACTCGTCCTCGAGTAAGCGCGACAAAGGCAAAGACAAGCACCTAGACTACAAAGAGTGAATGCACAATATAAGCATCCCTCGACCACTCACTAAACTATTACTAACCGCATGAGTATTAGCGCACTCAACGCCCCTTCAACTCACAACGACATACCATGAGGATAGGTATCCCGTTGCAAGGCAAGTTGGGTCTTACACAAAACTTTTGACACAAACAATCGATTAAGCCCACAAATACAAGACATGTTTGCATCACAAAAGGGAAAACACCGTCACCCTCATCAAGACGGCGGGGAAAAGCACTAATCATCCACCTATTATGAAAACTAACATTCTCAAACTAGTTAACCTACAAGACATGGACAAAAATCTAATACTATAGCTATAAATTACTATGAATATCGATAATCTAGCAAATTTCCTCCCAACCTTCCAAATAAACTACAAAAGGGCGTAAGATGGCGTGGAAAGGTAGAACCGTGGCGTTATAAAACACTGTAGGTAAGTGTGCCTCGACCTCTTTATGAAATAAAGAGAAGGATCGTCCCAAAACTCAATATGACCAAATAATCCAAGTGAATAAGAAATGGAAAAGTAATAGTTCCGATGACCGGTTTACCACCGCTATCTTCCTTCCTCAGGAACTCGGTCCCTCGGTAGGCCCTTCACGATGGTTCCCCAAATCAACGGAAAATTTATTTATTTTGATGTGTGGTGATCTTTTTTTCGATTTTCATAGTTTTTTTTTTCACTTCTTTCTCCCCTTGATTTCTTTCTTCTTCTTCTTTTCTTTCTTTTTCGATTTTTTTTTCGATTTTTTTTTTTTTTTTCGATTTTGAAGTGGGGGAAGCATCATGTAATAGAATCACCAAAAACAAAAGGCAATATTGTGGAAGGTATTTGTGGTATTTGATAGGTAAACTTGGATTATAAAAACGGTCATAAGAGTAAAGGTCACCTAGGAACACGAGACACGGTAACCAAGGAGTTTTCACACCACGGGGGATCAAAATGGTCAAATGCAAACCCCCGAGTAATCTATTTGGTAGGGAGGGTGGACCTAAGCTAGAATGTCGATAAACCTAGTATTTTAAAGCTATTCTACTAGATTCAAGTCCTACATCAAGGTAAGTAAAACTAATAAGAGAATGTAAGCTCCAAAAATAAGCTTCAAGACTAGGTTTTCGAAAAGTTTTACACCACTCTAAGACACACTAAACTAGACACTAATCACACAAAAATAAAGAAAACAAATAAAACAAAACACAAATGAATCAATTTCCACAAGCAAGCAAAAACCAACAACCCAAATGTTCATCCAAGAACCTCCAATACAATCAAAATCCCATCCTCCTTCAACAAATGCAAAGAAATAAAAAAGGAATAAGGTGGAAAGAATATACCGGGGCGGTCTTCATCCATCTACCTCGGATTTTGATTTTTGGCGTCCGACGGGTTGTTTACCTACACAAGGGAAAAAGAGGAAACAACACAAAAACAAATATATGTACACAAGCTACACTAAATCAAACTAGACACACTAAAAAAAAAACTAGAAACAAAATCTTTTTGGATTTTTGAGATTTTTGAAATTTTTATGGTTTTTAAAATTTTTTGAAGAGAGCAAAAATAAGACTCCTCCCCACTCTTGAACCTTGCATTGTCCTCAATGCAAAACTCAAGATGGAAAGTAGAAAGGAAGTAAAAAAAAACTAGGAATGAAAAAAAACTAAGGAAAGATTAAAAGAAACTAAGAAAATCTAAAAAAAATTGAAAGAAAGTAAAATAAAAAAAAATATTTTGGATTTTCAAGTGGTGCTTTAGTGTAATCAAGTCACTAAAGCACCGGGAGCAAAACATTTGGATTTTTCAAAGGATTTTCGGTGTAATCACGTCACCGAAAATCCGGGAGCAATAATTTTGGATTTTTCGAAAATGGGAATTCGGTGTAATCACATCATCGAATTTCCGGGAGCAATAGTCGTACTCTCATCATTCATCACTAGCAAATATACCAAGTATAACTTCATCAAATCTATCCATCACAAAAGTTTCACCAAATCAAGAATTACCACTCAAAGTTCCACGAATCCTCAAGTATAAACTCGCATCCAACTATCACCAAACTCACCCTCCAATTCACACCACCTATATACTCCACTCCTCACCATACAATACAACCACTCAACTCCTCAACGATCACCAACACAACCGAAAGCTACCTCCCCACACTTAAATGAAATCATGAAGTTCATTGGGGAGGGGGGAAGCGAGAGTAGAAACTATCAAAGAAAGAATTTACCGAATTCTCAATTCGGTGGATAGATCCCATCGCTTCTTCGTGTTGTTGTTGGGATAATGTTCGGACTTCCTCGATGGACCGACGATTCTCCTCGTGGTTAGAGGTCACAAGGTCCGAGAGTGTGTTGATTTGGGTAGTAATAGCGGACATATCCCAAGGTGTGTAGCCCGGTTGGGGAAATCCTTGTCCGTACCCAAATGGTGGTTGTTGACCATGCCCATGTCCATATTGTGAACCTTGCCCATACCCAATTTGTGGACCGGTGTTGAAAGAAGAGGGACCGGGTTGGTGCATAGATGAGCGGGGAGGATCAAGAGGACGAACTTGTTCCTCCTCCTCATTCTCATCTTCAAACTCGTCCTCATACACGATGCGGGAAGGGTCATGGCCATAATTGGCGTATTCCCAAGGGGAGTAGATGTCCTTACGGACAAATTCATTCATTCTCAAAGGCATACCCCAATTTTCCCGGTTTGAGATTGTAACATGAGGCTTGTCCGGTAGTATCATGGAGCGAAGGGAGGTGATGTAAAATAGGAGTCGGGCGACCCCATCCATTGTGGTGATACAAATTGAATTTTCAAGGTAGTCGGTGTCAATGTAGGTACCACCGGAGGCTCTAGGTTCCGGTTCTGTAATCATTCCCAACTCTTGGGCAATCAATGTCACTAGACCCCCACCCACTATTACTTTAGGTGTGACCACAGTCATCGAATGAAGATGTGCGACCACGGCCTTGGTGAAGTCGATTGTTAGAGGCCGGTTATATAACACTTCCATGAGTGATTGAAGTGCTACCGCGCTCACCCGATGTTGGGTTTCATAAGAACCGATAAGGATTTCCGAAAATAGGCGCAAAACATAACGGAGGGAGGGGTTGCGTATCTCACTAAGAGCGGTTGTCCTAGCCTCATACGGTTCATTGGACCTAGCAATTTCCCTCCAAAACTCCGCTCTCTCCTTGACTACCTCCGCCTTTTTAGAGGCTTTTTCCTTAGCTTGGTGAATGAAGTTTATACCGAGGATTCGGGCCAACTTTTCTAAGCTCAAGGTAAATCCATTACCTAGTAATTGGAATGAAATGGATGGGTTGTGGCCCGAGGTGTCGGTGGTGAGAGTTGCAAGAAATTCACAAGTCAATGACTTAAAACTATAAGCATGCATGAAAGCAATCGGGCAATTTAACCGCTCTAGTAGGACATCTAGATCATCAACTATGCCCATTGCTATCGTAGTCTCTCGGTGAAAAAACCGAGTCGGTTTAAATCCCGCTTTCATAAGTTGTTTATACTTAGCACGCTGTTTTTCTAAAGTAAAGCCTACATTATCAGACTTGTATTTAAATAAGCTCACCCTTTGCTTAGTAAGAACGGGTTCGGAGGAGGAAGAAGCTTCCGTACCTATTATTGGTCTTTTTGGTGCCATGAGTAGATGTGGACCAATGAGGTATGCTGTAGAAGTTGTCTCCGACCCGTATCAAAACTGTCACCAACCCGGAATTTTTTTTTTTCAGCCCGGAATCGCCTCAAAGTAGTCTCAAAAGAACCGCGGCGCTTCAAATAACCGTCCTTCAAAAGATGAGTCAATTTGAAGGAGAGTAAAAAGGCTAAAAATTAGATCTAGGAATTTTTGTGATGGTGAACTTTGTTGTTTATGGTGTATTTGTGTAGTGTAGAGTGAAGAGGGAGTAGTAAGGGAGAGAATGGTGCAAAAATTAGGTGATTTGGGTTTGTTTTGAGGATTTTATGGGGAAAAATAGGTTGAAGGTGGATGGAGGTTTAATGGAGATATGAAGATGGATGTTGGGGAAGATGAAGATGTGAAGGAAAGGTATGAAGGTTATTATTATGTGGTTTATTAGGTGGATAGGTGGTAGTGTAGTATAATGATAAAAGTAATAATAATAATAATAATAATAGTAATGTGATAGGAGGGAAGGGGGGGTCGGGTATTAGGATTAGTGATATATATATATATATATATTTTATAATTGCGCACGGTGTCTTGAGTTACGCACGGTGTCAACCTCCTGATCTGCGTTACGCACGGTCGGCCGTGCGTTACTCTTGCTATCCCCATTTCCCCAATTTTTTTTTTCTAAGCTCTCCAAATCGAACCCAATATGCTCCAAACCCTTAATAAAGCTCCAAAAACGATATAAATCGTCACAAAAGTGCTCCTCCAAGAAAATCCAATAAGAAGAAAAGGTAGAAAAGTGTCAAGTATCGGGGTTGCCTCCCTCGAAGCGCCTTTGTTTAAGGTCGTTGGCTCGACCGAATGAAGTAGATGAGAATATACAATAATGATATTCTTAATGAATGAGATTACTTTAACTTGAGTGAAGCAATTTCCCTTTGAATTGGTTGGCCGACAAAATAGTGCTTGAGTCGGCTACCATTAACCTTGAATGTTTCTTCATTCCCTTTGATCTCCACCCAGCCATAAGGGAATACTCTTACAACCTTGAACGGTCCCGACCATCTTGACTTGAGCTTCCCCGGGAATAACTTCAATCTTGAATTGAAGAGGAGAACTAACTCGCCTTCCTTGAATTCCCTCCGTACCAAGTTCTTGTCATGGAACTTTTTAGTCTTCTCCTTGTAGATCTTTGCATTTTCATATGCACGTAGACGGAATTCATCAAGCTCATTTAGGTCGAGTAGTCTCTTTTCACCCGCTTTCTTCACATCCAAGTTGAGATGCTTTATCGCCCAATATGCCTTGTGTTCCATTTCAACGGGAAGATGACAAGCTTTCCCGTATATGAGACGGAATGGGGAAGTTCCGATGGGGGTCTTGAAGGCCGTGCGATACGCCCATAGAGCTTCATCAATTTTCAATGCCCAATCCTTCCTCGACCGGTTGACCGTTTTCTCAAGAATCGCCTTGATTTCACGATTGGAAATTTCCGCTTGTCCATTTGTTTGCGGATGATATGCAAGACTCTTCTTGTGTTGAATCCCATATTTCTTGAGCATGGTGGCCAATGTTCTCTCAAGGAAGTGAGTACCCCGATCACTAATCAAGACCCTCGGGACTCCAAATCTAGGGAATATAATCTTGGTCAAGAGTTTCATCACCGATTTCGCATCACAAGTTTTAGTGGGGATTGCCTCAACCCACTTACTCACATAGTCCACCGCCACTAGGATATACTCGTTCCCACAAGAGGAGGGGAAAGGACCTTGATAATCTATTCCCCATACATCGAAAATCTCGACCTCGAGCATATATTGTAGTGGCATCTCATGGCGCCTTGATATGTTCCCGCTCCTTTGACATTTGTCACAACTCTTGACGTAGGCGGCTACATCATGGTAAATGGTGGGCCAATAAAATCCGCATTGTAGGATCTTAGCGGATGTCTTCATCGAGCTTGCGTGGCCGCCACAAGGCATGTCATGACAATGCATTATAATAGACTTGGCTTCATCATAGGGTACACATCTTCGGAATAAACCGTCGGCACATGATTTGTATAGGTTTGGATCGTCCCAATGAAATTGCTTAACATCATGGAAGAACTTCTTCTTTTTGTGGGAGTCATAGTCTTGAGGCACGATCCCCGACACAATATAATTCACAAAATCGGCATACCATGGGGCTTCTACCATTGATAGGGCTAATAGATGATCATCTCGAAGAGAGTCGTCGATAGGAACTTCCGGATCATGATCATCAAGCACTAGACGAGATAAATGGTCGGCGACCACATTTTCCGTTCCCTTATTGTCCCGGACTTCAATATCGAACTCTTGGAGGAGTAAAACCCAACGGAGTAAACGAGCCTTGGAATCTTTCTTGGCCATGAGATACTTTAGAGCCGAATGGTCGGTGTGGACAATAACCTTCGATCCTACAAGATAACACCGGAATTTCTCCATGGAGTACACCACCGCTAGAAGCTCCTTCTCGGTAGTGGTGTAGTTTGCTTGTGCGGAGTCTAATGTTTTGCTCGCATAATGTATAACATGGAGTTTGCCTTCTTTCCTTTGTCCCAAAACCGCTCCAATGGCAAAATCGCTTGCATCGCACATGAGCTCGAAAGGGATACTCCAATCCGGTGGTTGGATTATAGGGGCCGAAATGAGAGCATTCTTCAACCTATCAAAAGCATCAAGACAAGCGTTAGTCATGATAAAAGGAGCATCTTTGGCGAGGAGTTCCGTTAAGGGTCTAGCTATCTTGGAAAAATCTTTAATGAAGCGGCGGTAAAACCCCGCATGACCAAGAAAGCTACGAATCCCCTTAACGTTACTAGGTGGAGGCAACTTTTCAATAGCCTCGACCTTCGCCCTATCAACTTCTATTCCCCTATTAGACACTACATGGCCTAGGACTATCCCCTCCGTCACCATAAAGTGACATTTTTCCCAATTTAGTGTAAGCCCGGTTTCCTTACACCGTTGTAGGATCTTATCAAGGTTTTCCAAACAATTTTCAAAAGAAAACCCTACAACGGAGAAATCATCCATAAATACTTCAAGGGTCTTTTCCACAAAATCAGAAAAAATAGACATCATGCAACGTTGGAACGTGCTCGGCGCATTACATAACCCAAAGGGCATACGACGGTAGGCGTATACCCCGTAAGTGCAAGTGAAAGTAGTCTTCTCTTGATCATCGGGATGGATCGGGATTTGGAAAAATCCCGAAAATCCATCCAAATAACAAAAGTAAGAATGTTTGGCCAAGCGTTCCAACATTTGGTCTATAAAGGGGAGGGGGAAATGGTCTTTCCGGGTGGCTTTGTTGAGTTGACGGTAATCTATAACCATGCGCCACCCGGTAATTGGCCTAGTAGACACTAATTCTCCTTTATCATTCTTGACAACCGTCGTCCCACCTTTCTTAGGGACGACATGAACGAGACTCACCCACTTACTATCCGAGATTGGATAAATGATATTAGCATCAAGGAGTTTTAGCACCTCCTTCCTCACCACCTCGGCCATGGCCGGATTGAGACGTCTTTGACGCTCAATGGATGAGGTGCTCTCATCTTCCAAGAGTATACGATGAGAGCATAGGGCGGGACTAATACCACGAATATCATCAATAGTGTACCCAATGACTTCTCTATATTTCCTCAAAACTTCCAACAAGTCATGTACTTGATGGTCATTAAGTGCACTATTGACAATGACCGGGTATGACTCATTAGGACCTAAGAAAGCATATTTAAGAGATGAAGGAAGAGGTTTCAACTCCACTTGAGGAGGCGTAGATCTCTCCTCATATAACCCTTCCTCGGTCAAACTTTCTAGTGACCTTGTGGTGCATTGCTTCAAGATTGAGTCCATAGCTAGAGTATATTCCATCGCATCCATTTCCGAATTCCCGACAATGGACTCTTCAAGGGCATAATGATCATCTTGCTCCATGGTAGACTCTTCAAGCATTTGTACTTGGTAGCATGATCCAACATTTGAAGGCTCTTTCATGGCCTTTTCAAGTGAAAATTCCATCTTGTCATCCCCGACTTGAAGTGAGAGCTTACCGTTCTTGACATCAATAAGAGCTCCCCCGGTGGCTAGGCATGGACGACCAAGTATAATGGGAATCTTGGTGTCTTCGAGAATGTCCATGATGTAAAAGTCACACGGGATGATTAAGTTCCCGACTTTGATCGGCACATCCTCGGCTACCCCCATCGGATATTTAACGGAACGATCCGCTAATTGAAGGGACACTCTCGTGGGAGCTAGCTCAAAGCCTTCAAGCTTGTTAAAGATGGAAAGGGGCATAAGACTTACACTTGCTCCTAGATCACAAAATGCCTTCTCAATATTGATAGAGCCAATTGAGCATGGAATAGTAAAGCTCCCGGGGTCTTCCAATTTTTGTGGCAATTTATTCAAGAGAACGGCACTACACTCCTTTGAGAGGCTCACCGATAATTGCTCACCATATGCCTTCTTAGAAATGACATCCTTCAAGAACTTGCCATAGGAGGGGATGTCTCTAATGACCTCAAGGAAAGGAAGTGTGATATGCATACTCTTCATCATCTCCAAGAACTTCCCATACTTTTGCTCAAGCTTGGCCCTAGCTAACCTTTGAGGAAATGGAATCGGTGGCACATATGCTTTGACTTCACTAGTCGCCTTTGGGGTTTCTTGTACAATTTGATCTTCAACAATAGGTGGTTTATCAACAACCACTTCATTTGAACCCTCTTTTTCACCATTTGCTTCCTCACTTACTTCATCCACAACATTGGTCTTCCTCTTCTTGTTAACCACAACTTCATCCAATATGCGCCCATTCCTTAATTGAATGGCATTCAATTCGCCGTTACCCTTAGGATTTGCCTTAATGCCACTCGGAAATGTCCCACTTGACACGGTCAACTCGTTGACTTGGTTCGCGAGTTGTTGTATTTGATGATCGGTGATTCTTTGGGCATTTTGGACTTGACTCTTCAATTGAGAAATAGAAGATATAGTCTTCTCATGGCGTTGGTCTTGGCGTTGAATGAAACTATTTTGAGTGCTCATCATTTGCTCCATAAGTATCTCCAAATTGGACTTTGGTGGTGGAGCTTGTTGTGGCACAACTTGTTGTTGTTGTGGGACTTGTGGTATAGGAGTAGTGAAGGGTGTAGAAGTTTGGAATGGAACTTGAAATTGATTTTGGAGAGGGGTTTGAAAGGGAGTGGTGTTGAATGTTGGTCTTGCTTGGAAATTTCTTGCTTGAAAACCCGATGTATCTTGTGCTTGGAAGTTGAACCCTTGATTAAAGCCTTGATTCGGTCTTTGGAAGTTTTGATTTAAGGTTCCCTTTTGTTGATTGAATGGAGTTTGGAAGTTCTTGTTCCCATAAGATAAAAACGCTCTTTGCCCGGGACGGTATTGGTTGTTGTTGAATGCTTGTCTTGCGTTTGTTTCCCATATACCATTGGCTTGCTCCATGGTAGTGACAACACAACACTCCGCGGCATCATGACTTGAACTTCCACACAACTCACAATAGAACTCATCGGTCTCCTTAGAAGAACTTGATCCCCTTTGCTTGAATTGAGAAAGTTGTTTTGTCAAATTGTCGATCTTTGCATTAAGAGCATTCAAAGTCTCACTATTGTCTTGCTTCTTCAACTTCCTTCTATCCCCACCCCAATGATGATTATTGGAGGCCATCTTTTCAATAAATCCCATGGCCGCGGTATGGTGAACTAAGTCAATGGCACCACCGGCCGCCGCGTCCAACCCTAATTGATATTCGGATCGAACGCCATTGTAGAAAGTAAGGATGACCACGTGGGGGGCTATACCATGGTGGGGGCATTGCCTTAATAGCTCTTTAAACCTTTCCCATGCCTCGTAGAGCGACTCGTGATCTTCTTGGACAAAGTTTGTTATATCGTTACGGTATTTCGCCGTCTTACCCGGCGGAAAGAATTTCAAGAGGAAAGCTTTAGAGAGTTTATCCCAAGTGTCAAAGGAGCCGGCCGGTTGGGACCTCAACCACTCCTTGGCTCTTCCCGTTAGCGAGTACGGGAAAAGTCTTAGGCGAATGGCCTCCTCCGACGCTCCGTTGATTTTTACGTTGTCGCATGCTTCTAGGAACACATTGATATGCTCATTGGGATTGTCGAGGGGTAATCCGGAGAATTGGTTTTGTTGTACGAATTGGATGAGAGCGGGCTTGATCTCAAAGTTGTTAGCTCCGACCGTGGGCCTTGTAATACTCGATTGTGACACCACTTGGGGTGTCGACTCTTCCCTTATAGTAGCCATATGAGGAGGCGGAGAAGGGGGTCTCGGAGAATTAACCTCTTCATCGGACTCAATTGTGTCTTCGGATCTAATCTCTTCTTCGGATTTGGAAGTAATGGGAGGTGAAGGCGGTTGCACTTGATGTCTTCTTCTTTCGGCGTTGTACCGCCTTGCCGTAGCTTCGATCTCGGGGTTCAACAAGTGGATTGGTGAAAGCCCAAGGATCCGCCTACTCATGCAAAGCAATACAAAAACTAAAAGGTAGAAGTTAGAACACGGACAAGGGCACACCGAAGTGTGCAAAACAAGTAATGACTTTGTCTAAACTCTACTAGTACCGCTAACACTCCCCGGCAACGACGCCAAAAACTTGTTAGGGTTTTAATTACCTCGCAAGCGCACGATATAATCGTTGCACTAGAAAGGGTCGGTCCACAAGGAGTGTGGTGATTCCTAGTCGTTTCAATTCTAATTGTTTATCTAAGTCGATAAAGATTGGTGATAGGGGACTAAAGCTAGGTGAATGAATATTAACTAAGAAAAGATACTACTAAAAAGAAGATGAAACTAAATTAAGGAAAAATGATAACTAGTGGAATAACGATTAATCAAGAATAAAAGGGACTAGGGAACGATGTCGCTTCAATCCACCTAAATCTCACCAAAGTACATCGAGTATCGAAGGAATCGGGATTAAGGGCAAAGTTATATCGTCTAGGTCGGCCACCTCCCTCCCGGGTTCGTGTCCGGCTTAATTTCCCGTTTACCTCCCTCCCGGGTTCGTAAAGCGGAATCCCTAAATCAAATTCGAGGGTCACTCCCGTGATAAATCCCAAACCGACTCAAGTAAAAAAGGCACGCATACTAGTGTGTAGGATACCACGCTAGACACCACTCCCGTGTTCGATCTAGTACGGTAAGACAAGATATAGGGTCAAACCGGTTACCCATCCTAATCGTCTCCCATCGATGACCAAGGGATCGGGACCGTCTCAAACTCCTAAACCAAGGCAATCCAAAATCCTCCACACCACTTTACCCTATTACCCAATTCAATCGATACAAAACATACAAGAGGCGCAATTTAGGCGAATTTAGGCTTCATCGACCCCTAGTGGGTGACTACTCACTAATCATGGCTAAATTGGTGGAATTAGGCATAAAGATGGAGTCTTTAACTATGAACATTGTTGTAAATTGAATTATACTACCAATTATGTGAAAATGGTCAAATTGGAGGAATCTAATTGGGGATTTCTAATACTAACATGAAATTCATAAATATGAACAAAGTGAGAGAAAACTAAACTAATTGCAAACTAGAGTAACAAACCAAGAAAAGAGAAGACTAAGATGAACTAACAAGAACTAGCAAATAAAACTAAGAAATTGGAAAAAATGAAGAAAAACAAAACTAGAGTAAAGATTAGAGATTACCAAAGATGGAGAGACAAAGGAGATAATAATAAAAGAAAATAATATATAAAGCTTGAATCTTGAATAAGGAAGATGAAGATCTTCAAAGAACTACAAACTCTCTCAAAAACCCCAAATAATTCAAAATATGGAACTAATGTGTTATGGAAGCTTGGGAGGCAACATAAGAATTTGAGTATTTATACTTCTAATTAGGTTACATAGAAAACCGGTCGAAAAACGAAGTGAAATGGCAGAACCGGAGTAACGCACGAAACATGCGTTACGCACGGTGAGAATCGTACGGTGTCAACCTCCTGATCTCCGTTTCGCACGGTCCACCGTGCTATTCTCTTCCTATGCCCATTTTCCCGTTTCTTGTCTTCTATGCGCTTGTTTAGGCTCGAACTCGGTCCATGTACCTCCTTTCACCCGGGCATGCTCAAGTTTCATCGTTCTCGTCACGGAAATGCCTAAAAACGAACAACAAACGCAAAAACCCGTGTAATACAAAATATAGGCGAAATGAGCCGGAATGCCAAAGAAAATACGATTAATCGAGGCTAAATAAACGTCAAAAGGGTGTAGAAAAGCGGTCAATAACGGAGTTATCAGAAGGAATAACAAATTAATCATTCAACAAAAGATGAAGTTGAACAAACAATCTTCATTAAACACGGAATCCAAGATGAGTTGGTGTCCCTTGTAACATGTACTCCCTCCCATTCTTTGGAAACCTACCATTTGATTAAATAGTAAGTCTCTTGTGAGAGTGTGAGACCGTCTCACGATAAGTTAATGTGAGACATACTAATAGAAATAAAATAATAATATAAGTAACCACCTCGTATGTGAGAGGTCTCACGATAAATTTATCGTGAAACCGTCTCATACAAGAATTTTTGTTGATTAAAATATACCTTACATATATTCAAGTTAGGGTAAGTTTCTAAAGAATGGCAGAGAGTATATCTTTTGTATACAAGTCTATAACAGGTTAAAATCATTCCCCCCTACATTATTAGATAAGACAATGAGAATGTCTTTGTCAAACTGCTGGACTAGTATTTGATCAGTTGTAAATTTATAATGGTTTGATTTCATAACCCACATATTTTATCATTCACTTGATCATTTAGCTGTCACTCTATTGTTGGTCTTGGGTTACTGACTAAACTGTCAGAATTAGCAATCTTTGGTTAAAGACTTGAGCTTTACTTAATTTAAATTTCCACCATTAGTTTCTTAATCTTAATCACTTGTTAATTTCCTGGAATTTAGTTGACTTCATCATCAACCAAAAATTACAAGTAAAAAATCCACAAAATTGTCTTTGCAGATTCCTTGATTGCTCAACTGCTCAACTTCAAAGACTTGAGCTTTCTGGGGTATTGCATTAAGTTGCATCGTAAGCTAAGGGTCGACGTCAACCTCTTCACTCGTCAACATCGTAGAATTTGTTAAAATTAAATCCGAGTGTAACCCAAATTAGCTCTACGAAAGTTGAAACTTTTGAAACAAACTTAGAGGTAAGAACTTGACTGAAAATTTCCTATCTGCAGCCAAGTGATCAACATTACAGTAATTAGCCAATTTCACAATACTACACATAAAAGCAAAATAAAATCCGCATAGAAATCAACAGCAAAACAAAACATCACCGGAAAGAGCATCAAGCGATCTCATATTCGTATTAGGATTATTCCCAATCAAAACCAAGTGAGCCGCAACCTTATCGACAGCAGTACCAAATTTTTGAGTAGCAATGAACATCTTAATATCACAAATTATAGGTGTGATTGTCAGGAGAGCATCCAATTCGCTTCATTTTATCCAGAAACACCATAGCTGTATTCACAAGACCCTTTTTGTGGAACCCATTAACAATGGTATTAAAAGTAACACGATTTGGTACCAAACCCCTTGATATGAGATCAGAGACAAGGTTTTCAGCATCTTCAAATTGACCAGCCTGACAAAAGCTGTGAATGAGGATGTTGTAGATGAATATATTAGGAGCAACTCCGTTAGACTCCATCTCAGCGAGCAATGCCATTGCCTGATCCACTTGTGCATTTTTGCATAGTGCATCTAATAAGGTACTGTAAGTCCAAATATCCGGCTTTATTCCACTGCTTTGCATGTCGTTGAATAATTGACACGCCAGTTGGAACCTCTCATACTTACACAACCCATATATGAGAGTGTTATAGGCTACAACATTAGGAAGAATCCCATGTTCGAACATTTCTTGCAAGATGTCTAAGGCTTTGTCAATGCGTTTTAGTTTAACATATCCGTTAATCAAAGTATTATAAGTCATGACATCAGGGTAACATTGAGATTTAACCATCAAAACGACAACCTTTCGTGCCTGGTTCATCTCCCCGTACAAGCAATAACCATTCAACAAAGTATTATAAGTAATTACATTAGGATTTAAACTTCGCTTAATCATTATTCGTATAATGGCATGAGCTTCATCAAGCATCCCGTCTTTACAATGCACATCGACCAAAATGTTATAAGTAACAACATCGGGCGCTATGTTGCTGTCCATCATCTCAACCAACATTTCATTTGCCTCTCCCTTCCGACCAAGATTAAGCAAACCTAGTACCAACGAATTATAGGTGACTACATTTGGTTTGATGCCCCCGGTTTGCATGTAGGAAAAGAGGTCGAGGGCCTCAGTCCACAAATTGTCTTTGCAAAGACGGCCGATAAGAGTGTTGTACATGAAAATGTCAGGCTTACAACACATGGGTTGAGAATTTAGTTGGTGGAGCAAGTGGAGAGCACGGGCAGTGTCTCCGACCTTGCAAAGACCTTTCACCACAATTCCGTAGGTAACTAGATTCGGTCGAACACCTAGCTTAACAACCGCTACATCCAGCAGCTTAACCGCTTGAGGAAACTGGTCATTTTCAACAAGACCATTGATTAACGTATTAAACAAAACTATATGCGACTCGATGGGGTAGCCAAGCTTAAGGGACTTGGCAAAGAGAGAAAACCCGAAATCAACACGGCCTAAATGGCAGTAACAATTAGCAAGGATACCTACGGACTGGTAATTGGATCTGGTACCGGATAATTCAAGTCGTCTAAAGAGGCAAATGACAGTGGAGTAAGGTTGCAGGTGTTTGTGTTTCGTCATGGCCGCAAATAGCTGATTAAAATCGAAAATGGAGGGTCGAGGGAGAAGAGACATCATTAGGTCGAACAGATTTAGGGGAATCTGGAGATTACGAAACCCTAATTTACATTGTTCTCTCATATAATTCAAAAATATTCGAGGATTTTCATGAGCAATAAGCTTAACATTTGCAGAAACACAGAAATTACGGCGATGAATTGGAAACATGTTGATCAGAAACAAGAAGAAGAAGCATGAATGAATGAATTTGGGAAATTACCTCGAGAAACTCAAAAATGGCGATCGATTTGCAGAAGATTAGAGTGAAGTTGCAAACTTGCAATGCTGGGCTCGAACCTCGTCCAAATGGTCGGGTCAGGTCGGGTCGGGTTTTGGTCATTAGGTCACATACACATACATGCGTATCCTAAAATTTCCTAGGTTTCAACCTGTCTATGACAGGATCTTGATCAAATTTCCATATTCTTAAACAAATTTTACATATATTTACATCATAATTTACATATATTTACATATTCCATTTTTACATCAAATTTACATATATTTGTCCGTTAACCTTATTTCCTTACATCGGAATGAGTTCATCAAATCATATACGTTACATTCATTTGGATGAGGAGGGCCCACGGGTTGAGGGTAATGACCGTGAAGTGGAAGGAGTGGCGGAAGTGGAGTGGGCGATTCAGGAGGATGAGGAGTTTGAACCGGCGAGGCATTTATGCGTGGTGGGACGCTTGTGAACGGATCGCCATATGAATCTGAAGGCAGTTATTGACACAATGATCATGGCATGGCGTTCTAGGGCACCGGTTATTGGAGAAGTTGTAGAAAAACAGAAGAAAATTTTCACATTCAAATTCGGAGATGCGGCTGACAAGGAACGAGTTCTTAAAGAACAACCATGACATTTTGAAAGGCATTTGTTTGTCCTCGCTCCTTTGGATGGTGATGCAATTCCTTCCGAGGTACATTTATATTTCTCTCCTATTTGGGCTCGCATTTACGATCTACCAATCATGGGAAGGGAGAACTTGGAGAATGCAATTAACATTGGGAACGTCATAGGGTCATTTGTGACTTTAGATGAGTCGGTTAACCCCGATATCAATCGCTCTATGCGCATTAGGGTTGTGATAGATGTTCGCAAAGCCTTGTTGGATTCTATTGTAATGAAGCGGAAGGGGGGGAAATCCTGGAAGGCACGAGTTGCTTATGAAAATCTTCCTTTATTTTGCTATGTTTGTGGTCACCTGGGGCACAGGGAGAAAGATTGCCGAGATCGTAAGGGTCCGGTTGGCGAAGGGAGGAAATTTGGGGAGTGGTTAAAGGCTTCACCATGGCGGATTGCCCGCTCAACCACAACCACTACTAATCAGTCGGGCTCTAAGCCTAAATGCTCAAAGAAACTTTTTGAGGAGGATGTGGAAGGGCTTAAAGAAGAAAAGAGAGAACTTAGCAAGATGGTAGAACTACTATTCGAAGGGATTGCCCGCTCAACCACAACCACTACTAATCAGTCGGGCTCTAAGCTTAAATGCTCAAAGAAACTTTTTGAGGAGGATGTGGAAGGGCTTAAAGAAGAAAAGAAATAACTTAGCAAGATGGTAGAACTACTAAGATCTGTTTCGATAGGGGAATATGGGAAACCAATACGAGGGGGACCGAGTGAGGACAGTACTGCTAGTAGTGGGGCTCAAAGCCAAACGCCGAGGGTGGAAATGGGTGTTGAGGGGAGTGAGTCCTTTTTGACTGCTACTCAGGGGAAGGAGATGGGACATAATAGGAGAGGAAAATTGTCCAGAATGAAGCGAATCTGCGATAGGAGTGGGAGGTAGGAAGGGTGGTTTGCACTGGTAATGATGTGCGTAATGCTGGACGGAAGCGGGACCGTGGAGGAGAGGAAAATGAGGAGTTGACTGATGTGTTTAAAGTAAAGCGTAGGTGTGAGGGTGAGGTTGTTATTGGGGTGAACTCATTTTCGCCTCAAGTAGCGGAGGCTGTTGTTGAGCAGCCCTGTGAAGAGCAATGAAAATCCTAAGTTGGAACTGTCAGGGGCTGGGCAATTCCCTGACAGTGAATACCCTCCAAGATAGGTGTTGGAGGGAGGGGCCGAGCATTGTGTTTGTTATGGAAACAATGCTTGTGTCGAGTGAGTTAGAGAAAGTTAAATTTAAATGTGGTTTCAATAAAGGTATTTGCATTAGTAGAAATAGTAGATCGGGTGGTATTGGTCTTTGGTGCGTAATATAGAGGCGGAGTTAATTACTTATGATAAGAATCATGTGTGCATTAAAGTGTGTGACGAGGAGAAGAGAGTTGACTGGGAAGCAATCGGAATTTATGGGTGGCCGCGTGCTACGAAGAAGTATAAAACTTGGAATTTACTTCGTCACTTATGCTCTGACACTGGACGACCGCGACTGATTTTTGGTGACTTCAACGAAATTTTATGTTCGAGTGAAAAAGAGGGGGGATCGATTAGAAGTGATAGGGAAATGAATGCTTTTCGAGAGGCCTTACTTGATTCTAATCTAGTTGACATGGGATATGAAGGTAATGCTTTTACATGGCAAAGGGGACGAATTGCGGGGCATGTTATAAGAGAACGACTAGATCGGGCAGTAACATCCACCGCTTGGAAGCAAATTTACGCTAATGCTTGTGTTTGGCATCTCCCAATTTATGCCTCGGACCATGCACCAATTATTATCTCCACCATGAGACACCACCAATGGACGGCTCAAAGGAAATTTCTTTACTTTGAAAATTTTTGGTTGTCTGATTCAGGATGTCGGGAAGTAGTACGCCGGAGTTGGAATGAAGCTGGTGATGGCGGTGTGGAGGAGAAAATTCAGAGTTGTGCTCATGTACTGGGGGGATGGGCCAAGCGAACATTTGGGGGCTTGAAAAAACACATTCGGTTGGTGGAGAGAGAACTGGAAGCCTGGCAAAAACGTTCTCCCTCTGCCGATATGTTACAGGCTTGTTCTAGGCTTGTGCAGGAACTTGCTTCATTACAGAGACAGGAGGAATCGTACTGGTTTGTGCGGGCTCGAAAAAATGAGTTGCGTGATGGAGATAAAAACACAAAATACTTCCATCATAAAGCGACACAACGTAGGAAGAGGAATGGAATTAAGGGCCTGGTAGATGTTGGCGGTGATTGGCGGACGGATCAGGCGGCTATTATTAATATCACTACGTCTTTTTTCGGGGATTTGTTCCAAACTCAAGGCGTATCCGGGGTGTCGGAGGTCCTTGGGGCGGTGGAGATGAGAGTTACAGCACATATGAATGACATACTCTCTCGGCCGATTGAGGATGAGGAGATTAGACGAGCCCTATTTGATATGCACCCAAATAAAGCTCCGGGTCCCGATGGTATGCATGCGATCTTCTATCATAAATATTGGGACATTGTTGGTCCCGATATATGTAGTTTCATTCGTCAATGGTGGACCGAGGGGGGAGATTTGGAGGCAGTGAACAAGACATATGTGGTTCTTATTCCAAAAACGACGGCGCCCAGGAAATTATCGGAATATAGGCCGATTATCCTGTGTAACGTTATTTATAAAATCATATCGAAAACTCTAGCTAACAGGCTGAAGCCATTATTGAATGAGCTTATTACAGAGGAACAAAGTGCTTTCACTTCGGGTCGACTTATCTCTGATAATTCTCTCATCGCTTTTGAGGTATTTCATGCTATGAAAAGAGGAGGCGAAGGACAACAAGGCAACATCGCCTTAAAACTTGATATGAGTAAGGCTTACGATCGAGTTGAATGAGAATTTCTCGAGGCTATGATGGAAGCCATGGGTTTCGCTAGGCAGTGGGTTCGGCGGATTATGAACTGTATTAAATCTGTCTCCCATGCTTTCGTGATTAATGGAGAATTGACGGGAAGTGTTACCCCGAGTAGGGGCCTGAGACAGGGTGATCCGATCTCCCCTTACTTGTTCCTCTTTTGTGCTGATGCTTTCTCATATCTCGTTAGGCGTGCGGTATTTTCTCGTCAAATTCATGGTGTGCGAGTTTGCAGAGGCGCACCGATTATTTCTCACCTGTTTTTTGCAGATGACAGTATAGTTTTTGCTAGAGCAACCTTGGAAGAATGCTCGAGGATAGCTAATTTTATTAGCCAATATGAAGGAGCTTCGGGACAGCAAATCAATTATGCCAAGTTGGAGGTAGTATTTAGCAAAAAAGTATCAAGCCAGTTTCGTGAGATGGTGCGGAATATAATGGGTGTTCGAGAGGTCGATAGGCACGAGAAATACCTTGGTCTCCCTACTTTGATTGGTCGGTCTAAAAAGGCTATTTTTATGGGGTTGAAAGACCGGGTATGGAAGAAAATTAATGGGTGGAAGGAGAAACTGCTATCCAAACCCGGTAAAGAGATATTACTCAAGGCTGTTGCCCAAGCAATCCTTACATATATGATGAGTATCTTCTATATTCCCGAGGGGGTCATTAGCGAATTACATAAGACGATGGCCAAGTTCTGGTGGGGGTCTACAGAGACTAAACGAAAACTTCATTGGTTTTCATGGGAGAAGATGTGTCGTGCTAAGGGACGAGGTGGGATGGGTTTCCGTGACATGAGAGTTTTTAACCAGGCTCTATTGGCTAAGCAAATTTGGCGATTATACAGCTGCCCAAACTCGTTGGTTGGTCGTCTTATTGTATTATAAAAACTCATCGATCTTGGAGGCGAGGAGGGAACATGATCCTAGTTACTGCTGGAGGAGTATGTGGAGGGACCAAACCACTGCTCCTTGATGGGCTCAAATGGAGGGTTGGGAATGGACTGGATATTAATATGTGGTCCGATTCATGGCTCCCGGGTCAAACGTCAGCGCGCGTTCCTATTCCAAATTTGGAGGTGGAGGCTAATATGCGAGTGGCTGATCTGATTAATCCCACCACCCGAGAATGGGACCTGCCCCGTCTTCGTGAGATTTTGGTCAAAGAAGATGCTCGCGATGTCCTTGAGATTCCTATTTCTATGACTGCCTGCCTGATGCTATGTATTGGCGGCCTACTAAAGATGGTATTTTTTCGGTAAGATCAGCCTACTATCTTGGTGTCCCTGGTGTAGCTGATATCTGATAAGGCTAAAGTCGTATCACCTATATCAAAATAATCCTAACGAACAACTAACAGGTAGCTAGTAGTAAGTAATGGTCGAATCCACAGAGAGACGGATGAAAATCGCTAATGCCTTTCGGATCTTATGTCAACCTTAGGATAGATTCTGACGGGCTCTCGCAACTTACCAGATTATCCTACCCACTTACTTGTAAGTCTACCCTTACCAGGCTTTCGATCTTAGGTTCGGGTTCCTAAACATTCGACTAGTTCAACGTCTCAAACTAATCAAACAATAATACAAGACAAGTAGTAAGGCAATAACATATGAATGAGCAATTAAACAAATAATCAATCTAACATCCCCAATTCAATTAACATAGATCCCCTTCAACCCTAGATAAATAAATTAGCTACTCATAATAAATGATAAAGCAATAAAGAAATTAAGTATAATAAAGAACAATATGAAAATAAGGGAATAAGAAAAAGTACCAATTACGTAGAACTGAAAGATTGACGATCTAAAAGTAGGATTACAAACTAGAATAATTCTAATACTAATAAAAAGTCTAAACTAAACTACCGAATATGAAAGTGTAATTAAATCTAGACTAATGAATATGAAAGTGTAAACTAAACTACTGAATGAGAAAGTGTTCTTAAATCTAACCCTAAGGAGGGTATATATACTAATAATGATAAGGAGTGTCATTACTCCTACTTTCCTAAAACTAATTAGGAAAGAATATCCCGTAAAATAAGAGTTATGGTAAGTGAAGGAGTCCAAAAATAGAAATCCCACGAAACAGCCTCTAACCGGTCAGTTTGGGTCTGAACCGACCGGTTCAAGGTTGTCCCGACCGGTTTGGGTTCGTCCCGACCGGTTCGGGTTTCTCTACACTGCGCAATGATTTTAAAATGCTTGCTGTTTCTTCGTTACTTATTCGATTTGGACGTATGATATACCGTTGGAAAGATAAGAGAAAGAGCTTTCCAACGCCACAAAAAATCAGCTCAATCGGAGTTGTAGAACTCAAGATATTCACGTTTGAAGTTGACCCTTGTTTTAGCGATCGTTATTTCTTCTCGATTTGCATTTGTTTGAGCTTTCTAACTTATTTCTTTGTCGTTTCTTATTGTTTATTCACTTCACGTCCTTCCTCAAGTATTCACTTAGTATTCTCTAACTTTTATCACTTCTTTCTTGTAGATCTCATGGCTCGACTCTCGTCATTGCCCAAAATATAGCTCAATCGCCTTCATTTGTCTCGTTTCCTACAAAACGCAAACAAAATACCCGGCATAACAAAGAAGAATAGAAAGCTAGAAAAACGACTCCTATGACACGTAAAATGAACCAAAATAAAGGAAAAGTTGGGGTTAAATATATATACAAAATGAGTTCATCAATATCGGTCTGGGAGTGGACCACGTCTCTTACAATTCGGTTTGGAGATTGATCTGGAAACTGCACATTCCCCCAAAACTGGCCCACTTTGCCTGGAGAGCGTGCTCGGAATCTTTAGGAGTCCGGCAACGACTACATTCCCGTCATTGTGTGGATTCCCCAATCTGTGGACTCTATCAGGTAGAGGAGGAGACCACGACCCATGCTTTATGGAGGTGTGAGAAGACAAAATGGGTGTGGATGGGGACTGATTTTGAGCCTGTCATCAATAACCTTCGATCAGGTAGGCCTTTTGTGGATATTTTACAGGATGCATTGGAGGGGCTTGAGTCCGAGGCCAAGACTAGGTTCCTAACTTTGTCTTGGGCTGTTTGGACGATCCGCAATTCTATGATTTTTGAGGAGCATCCGCAGCATCCATCAATTATTCTCCATGGTATGTCGATGCTTGTGCATGATTATGCTTTGTATCAAAATGCAGTATCTAGTACTTTGGGTCAAACGTGTGGAGTAGGTGGGAATACTTGGCAGAGACCGACTTGGGGTACTGTTAAAATTAACGTGGACGCTGCTATTATCAATGGTGATGAGGTTGGCTTGGGTTTCGTGGTCCGTAATGGCGAGGGACGAGTCTTGAAGGTTGGTAGCAGGAGGGTGTTGGCAAGATGGTCTCCGGAGGTAGCAGAAGTTAAAGCAGCATGTTTTGGATTGTGTAAGGCTTATGACGAGGGATACCAAAATATTATTCTCGAAAGCGACTCATTCAACATGATTCGGAATGTGGCTCAATGTGGACATGACATAGGTCCACCCCGACGCGGCCACGCGCGGGTTTGGGGAGGCGAATGAATCTCCATATGATATGGTCAAATTGAAATTTAAATCGAAGTAGGATTCGCCACCGAATTTTGTGGTTATTCGGAACCATTCGAGCCCACTCTATGTCGTAGTGGGCCGTATACAAAATACGGCCCATTTCCGATGTCAGAGTTTATTGGGCTCGTCCCTTTGCATTATGATACTGATACCGACATTATCGGATATCGTGTATTGAATGACTCTCGTTGCCAATGGATTCGGACATCCGGAAACCATGGTTCTGAGTAAGGGGTGAGGGTACGTGTTGGGAAGTTCACTAAGAACACCCAACCCCGCCCGCACTTAGCGGCCTTTACTAGGATATCGTTCGTTTTTGGTGTACACGGGTTAGTTCGACGGTTGAATGATATGCAAACATTATTTTCCTAAGCATGTGAGAAAAATAAAATGGGTTGCTAAGTCGTTTAATGCATCTAAACTAATAACGTCAAAGTTGTTTTAGCATGTGATGTTTTAGTCTAATAAAACAAAGATGAAATAAATTGCTACAAACACGAGAAAATGAGTTAGTAACGGTGAATAAATCGAATAAAGACGTAAATAAATAATATGCATGATTTTTAGAAAAGTTTTATGACACGTGATGGATTAACACGCGCTGACCGAAGTCAAAAAAAAAAAGTATTTATCGAAATATGTCGCGAAAGTCGCTTTTTCTGTAAGATTCGAGAAGAATAAAAAATAGAAAAGCGAGGAAACGAAAAAAAGAAAAAGACCTGGCGAACCAGGCCACCGCGCGAGTCGCCTGACAGGTGCGCGACTTGCGTGGCGGTCTGTCCATTTTTTTTATTTGTCGAAAACCGTCAATTTTTTTAAATCGCGTACAAATATGGATTAATTTATACCCGATTCATATTTTCGATATTCGTCGTATTCGATATTCGATTATGAAATTGATATCAAATAGTCGGAATGTTTTTAGAAAAGGTTTTTAAAAAAAGTTTGTTTTGAACGAAAAGTAAAAAAAAGATTTGAACGAAAAAGATGTTAATTCTCTCCGCGTTTAAAATCGTCGATTTTTGTTAAAAAAAGATGTAACGATTTTATTAGCATCAACGAGAATTAATTAATTTTGTTCTTGTTAGATACGATATTCGATTAGAGAATCGATACCGTATTTTAAGAACGTTATATAGAAAATAGTTTTTGTAGTATCGATTATTAGAAATAAATAAAAATATGTGACGAACGACCCATATTAAAATACGAAACGACCGACGACACGACAAAAAAAGAAGAAAAAACGTGAGAAAGGCGAGAGAAAGAGAAGAGTCGGGTTTGATTTACACCCTCAACCTACATGCTTCGTTTTCTCGGTATAAGGCTCGTCGGACGGTGGCTTAGGTACAGGAGCGTCGAGATGATGCGGATGAGTTAAGGTGTCGGTTTTTTGGACGTGGGAGGTAACGGGTTTCGGCCGGATGATGGGGTCGGATTCGTCGGAATTTTAATAGTATTTCGGTACTTCTTCGGATGTGTCGGGATTTGCTTTGAATTATTTTTTGTTGGACGAGTTTGTGAATAATTGATGTGTTGTGTTTTTTCGGTCCCTTTCAATGTTGAATGGAGGGTCCTATTTATAGGCGTAGAGGTTTAGGAGAGGTATCTTGCTTGGGTAACAAGAAACACCGGTTTGGATAGGAAATGTAGGAAGTCGAGAGGAACGTAAATTCCGTTGCTTGGTGGGGAAGCAAGAATCTCGGCTGGTTGGGGGGTTTTGGCCGAGTATTTGGAGCTCGGTCGGTATCTGATTCGGTTTTCGGATAGAATTCCTACTTGAGATCGAATTCTATCCTTAAACGGATTTGTTTAATATTTTTTGAAGCTGATTTTTGTAGCAGTTGGAGGCCGAATCAGCCACGTGAGGTGTCACGGCTGACTCGTGTGTCTCGAGAATATTTTCGACCGGGTTTTGACTCGGTCGCTAAAAGACGGTTTTACCCCTGGTGTCGGAATCGACCCAAATTAGTCTCATTTGACTCGAAACGACCCACTGGGCCTGGATTTGAGGTTGGTTTTGTAAGATTTGTACTCCGTAATAAGCCCAAGCCAATGTCCATGATTTCGAGCCCATATCCGAGTCCGTCAAAGCACGTTTGCGTCCGATCATCATCGGGTGTTTGGTGGGACCTACTATAGACACCTAGCGGTCAAAATGTGGGTGTCTACAGAGCCCCCACTCTGACTGAGGCTTGGACAAGGTGAAAGTCAGAGTAGCTACCATGCCAATCGAGGATTAAGACCTGACAGACTTCCGATCGGGTCGTTTAGAGTCCATTAGACCTGCGTGAAGGGCCCGCCAGCCATAAGATAGAAATCATACCTGGATAGATGTCAATAATGTCGCGGGGACTTTCTTCTAAAAAAGTCCTGGGTGTGTCTGTTTACAGACACATCCTATCTTCGAATTGCGCGGGAGCTTGCCTTGGCAGCTATGGGTGTGTCTGTTTACAGACACATCCCATCTTTGAATTACGCGGGAGCCTGCATTGGAGGCTACGGGTGTACCTGTTTACATATACATCCAAAAATGTCGCTTGTATTTCTCCATTGGAGAGTTTTTGAGGATTCTTCAGGAGTCTTGGATGCACCTGTCTATACATAACAAATTGCATGTAATATTTAGGCAAAACACCGACTCACGTTGGAGAAGAAATGATTTTTTGACTGATTGATTTTTTGGAGAAATAATGCCGAATTTTTTTTGAAAATTTTGGAAATGCCGATTTTTTTTTTGAATTTTTTTGGAATTTATAATTCTTGGGATGACTTGATTCCTAATCGGATTCTGACACAGACTGCCAAAATCTTCTGGTTAGGCCTGTATGCCTAGATGAAGTAGGGAACATCATAAAAATCCCTATTCCAGGGGTGACTAGGAGAGGGGATTTCTCTATTATAAATAGAGAGTTCTTGCCCTTAATCTTCTCATATTTCAACCAAATATTTCCTTTTATCTTAAAATCCCTTTAGACTTTTAAGACAAAACAAAATTTTCTGCTTTGGGTATTGAACATTTGACCGCGATGCTTCATGCGTGGGCCCAGAATTTTCGAGACGAAGATAAGGTTCAGCTAACTCAGATGGGAATTGTGGCTTTGTTCCCGCTTCAGCGACTCAAGGTGGATGCACATTTCCTGGACGCTTGCTTATCTTTTTGGGATACTACCCACCATGTTTTTGCTTTTCCCCGGGGAGAAATATGTCCCCTTCCTGAAGAAATTGCCGCCGTAGGGGGTTGGTGTCCCAATGCTCATCCTGCTATTCCTCCTTTTTGTCCTGATACAAGGAGGAGACTGAGGGATTTTCTTGGGTTGTCTCATGCTGAGACAGCCCGTATGGTAAAGGGAAATTCTGTTTCCCTGTTTGACTTGGCTGACAAATTCATGGATCAGAATGGTGCCAGAATTTCTTCTACCCATAGGCGTAGGGCTTTTGCCTTTTGTATGCTGCATTGATACGCCTTCGAAGGTCGGATGGATGCTGGCTCATGTCTAGGTGAAATCAAGCTAATCAGCATATTGGATCAGATGGAGGCAGGTTACAGCCCAATCTGGCTGATAACTGGGGAGATTATTATGGGCCTTGACGCTAGGAGACTTGACCTGGATCGGCAATTGACGAGCAGTATTCGTCTTTTGTAGGTATTTGACCTTTTTTTTTTTCGAAATTTTTCGAAATTTTTTTTTTCTTTTTTTTTTTTTTGATTTTTCCGAATTTTTCAAATTTCCGAAAAAAAATTTTAATTCGATTTTTTTCGAAAATTTTGATTTTTTTTTTGAATTTTGATTTTTCGAAAGTTTTTGACCTTTCGAAAATTTTGCAGATCTGGTTATCCGAGCGTCTGTCGATTATAGAGCCCCCGGTGAACATATCCAGATATCGAAGCTGTCAAATTGGCTCACGGTCCCGACGGATAAGCTCGAGTCATCACATAAATCGGAAGTATTGGGATGAAGAGCTAAAATTCCATGGTGGGCTCTTGATTAGATGGAACGTGATCTGGTGGTTCCTCTTGAAGATGACGGGATTAGCTAAAAGAGATAAAGCCCGTTACCTGGTGATCTTGTCTTTGGATTGGACCGTCCATATTTACCCAGATCGTCTTCTAAGGCAGTTCGGTTCGTTCCAACAGATCCCCGAAACTGAAGCAATCGTTAGCGTTTCGCTCCAATTGATGGACGCTATGTGTGACACGTGGTTACAACGCTGGTTTACCCGTGTCATGTGGACTATACCTCGCCCTTGTCAAACCGCTTGGGTTTCTGAATCATATCACAAATGGACTTCCGAAGAATCTGAAGAAGCCCGTAAAGCTTTGAAGACTGATGAGGCCTTTGACTTGGCCCGCAGAGAATCAGTAAGAGACAATAGATGGTTTTTTGAAGAAGAAACTCCAACTACCCTTGTCCGACCGGAGTCGGGTTCTAAGTCAAAAACTAAGACTCGAGCTAAAGAGACCGGTGCTAGCGATTTGGAGAGAAGACTCGGACCAAAGCTAGCGGTCCGAGACAGACTGGGGCCGCGGGACCGGTTACCCGAGAGGGTAAGGGTCCGGCTAGGGCCGACTGAGGTGACCGGGGAGTCAAGTTTGAAGAAACGAGCCCGGGTTAAGGAAATTCCCTTGGTAATTCGGGAGCGTTCACCTCCGCGTCGACGCCGATGGACCGAAAAAGAGACTAAGGACAAGGGAAAGGGAAAAATGCCTTGGATTTTTTATTATTTGAATATTAGTACTATTTGTGTGTTTTTTTTTTGGATTTTTTTTTGTGATTGAATTTTTTTTGAAATAAATAAAGAAATTTTATTAAAAACCGTTTCTGTTTTTTTTTTCGATTGCGGTGGTTGTGCCCTTTTGAGGGGCTGCCTACGTATCCACAAATAGCGGAATCAAACCAAACGTAGTTCAGACTTAATTTGCAATTTTGAAATACATCAAGACTATTGGTTCAAGATGTTTATAACAGTAGAATAAGTAACTCTAACTTTTTGACTTGTCTTTAAAAGTTTATTTTGAAAAGACGTTTTTTAATAAACTTTTGCAAATGACATTGAGAAAAACGGGCTTAAGGGTAATAACGTTTCAGCTGGTCCAAGTTAGTTGGGTTGACAAACTCATTCTCGTCCAGATCTGTTAGCATCACTGCTCCGCCTGATAGAATCTTCTTTACCAAATAAGGTCCGGCCCAGTTAGGTTTGAACTTTCCCCTTGGGTCTACTGGTAATAAAGCTCGTACAGATTTGAGAACTAAGTCTCCTTCTTTGATATTCCTGGGCCTTACCCTTTTGTTGAAGGCCCGTTGGATCCTTTTTTGATAGATCTGTATGTTATTGAGGGCATGAGATCGTCGTTTGTCTAAGAGTACTAGCGAGTCATATCGTGCTCGGACCCAATCGGCTTCGGGTACTTGACTTTCGAGCAAGATTCTGAGTGACGGTACTTCTAACTCAACGGGTTGGACCGCTTCCATCCCGTATGTGAGGTAATACAGTGTTGCCCCGGTCGCAGTACGAATCGAGGTCCGATATCCCCAAAGGGCAAATGGTATCTTGTAGGGCCAATCCTGATAATTGTCAGCCATCTTTTTGAGTATGGTGACAATGGTTTTGTTAGCTGCTTCCACCGCTCCATTGGTATGGGGCCGGTAAGGTGAAGACGTATGTCTTTGGATTTTGTACTTGGCTAACAAGGTTGCCGTTTCGGCTTGAAAGTGGGTCTTGTGGTCACTGATGAATTCATGAGGGATCCCATACCGGCATATTATCTTATTTTGGATAAATTTGGCAACATGGCTGGCGCTGAGAATACGATAGGATTCCGCTTCGACCCATTTGGTGAAATAGTCGATAGCTACCAAAATGAAGCAATGTCCTCCGGTTCCTGAGGGGTTTATCTTTCCGATTATATCGATTCCCCAGGTTGAAAACGGCCAGGGTGACGTCATGGTGTACAGCAGGGATGGCGGCATATGCTGCACATTAGCGAAAATCTGGCAATTATGGCAATGTCTGACATATAGTTGGCAATCGGTTTCCATGCTGTTCCAGTAATATCCGAGTCTCATCATCTTCCGGACTAGCATCTGGGCGTTCATGTGAGGACCACACTCGCCGTCACTTCGGCCATGACCTTCTCGGCGTTACCCTTATCGACACATAAAAGGAGAGCCCCCTGTGGTGTCTTCTTGTAAAGTTGTCCGTCGTCGGTACGGACGAACTGGGTCGCTAGCCTACGTAAGGCCTTTTTGGCTCGATTGTCGGCCCTGGGAGGATACTCCCCGGTTGTCAGGTATGTTTGGATAGCCCTATACCACGGCTCGGGATCAGGTATCTCGATGTCTTCGATGTCGTGGATATATGCTGGCTCGGATCGTCTTTCGACACAGATTGGCATGCTGGTCACATGATCGGGAATGTTTAGTAAAGATGCCAGTTTTAAAAGTGCATCCGCGAACTGATTTTCTTCCCGAGGTAAATATATATATACTCTACCTTTTGGAATTGTTTCTCGAGATCCCTTACTCGTGCCTGGTAGGCCACGAGATTGGCATTTCGGGTTTTCCATTTTTGGAGCGCTTGGTTAATGACCAGAGATGAGTCGCCGTGTACTCGGAGGTTTGTGACCCCTAAATCGGCGGCGGCTTGTAGCCCGTGGATACATGCTTCATACTCAACAGCGTTATTGGTGACGTCAAAGTCCAATTTGATAGACACGGGAGTATGTTATCCTCTTGGCGAGATTAGAAGTATTCCGACTCCAAATCCTCGGAAGTTAGATGCTCTGTCGAAGTATAAATCCCACGTTTCGGTGTCAGTATGGAAAATATCTTCATCCGGGAAGGACCAAGTGTCGGTGTGCCCTTCCTCGGTTATGGGACTGTCGGCGAGAAATTCGGCTACTATTCGGCCTTTGATGGCTTTCAATGGTACGAACTTTAGATCGAATTATGCCAGCATCAGGGTCCATCTCGATATCCTGCCGTTGAGAATGGGCTTTTCGAAAAGATACTTGATCGGATCCATTCTTGACAGTACTTGTACTTCATAGCTGAGCATGTAATGTCGGAGCTTCTTAGTGGCCCAGACCAAAGCTAAACACGTCTTTTCGAGCATGGTGTACTTACACTCGTACTCTAAAAACTTTTTGCTGATGTAGTATATAGCTCGTTCTTCGGAGTTGACCGTTTGAGCTAGCATAGCCCACATGGCTGTCTCTGTCGTGGTTAGGTACAGTGACAAAGACAAACCGTGTTGAGGTGGCATCAGGACCGGTGGTGAAGACAAGATTTCTTTGATTCTATCAAAGGCCGTTTGACACTTGTCGTCCCATAGTAACCGTTCCCCTATTTTCAGCTTCTTGAAGATCGGTTCACATAGCATGGTTAGCTTTGAAATGAACGTGCTGATGTATTGGACTTTTCCGAGAAAACCTCTTATCTCCTTTTCGGTCTTAGGAGGTTGCATCACGGTGATGGCCTTAATTTTGGCTGGATCGACTTCGATACCGCGTTGGCTGACGATGTGACCCAGTAATTTGCCAGAGGTTACCCCGAAACTGCATTTCTGAGGGTTTAATCTCATGTTGTATTTGCGTAATCGGGTGAAAAATTTTCTCAAGGCGGTGATGTGACCGTTTCTGTCCTTGGATTTGACGATCATATCGTCTACGTAAACTTCCACTTCTTTATGCATAATGTCATGTAATAAAGTTGTGGCGGTTCGTTGATAGGTGGCCCCGGCATTGATGAGACCAAACGGCATAACAGTATAGCAATAAGTACCCCAAGGTGTAATGAAGGTTGTCTTATCCATATCTTCCTCTGCCATTTTTATTTGATTGTATCCGGCATACCCGTCCATGAATGACAGAAGGGCATGATCAGCTGTGTTATCCACCAGTATATCGATGTGTGGTAACAGGAAATCGTCTTTCGGACTCGCCTTGTTAAGATCCCGAAAGTCTACACAGACACGTACCTTACCGTCTTTCTTAGAAACCGGTACGATATTTGCAACCCAATCTGGATACTCGGAGACTCGTATGAACCCAGCCTTGAATTGTTTGTCGACTTCCTCTTTGACCTTGAGGGACCATTCGGGCCTCATGCGTCGGAGTTTCTGCTTAACCGGCTTGAACCCTTCCTTGATCGATATATGGTGCTCGGCTATTTCGCGATCTATCCCCGGCATGTCCTTGTAGGACCATGCGAAGACGTCTTTGAATTCTTGAAGGAGATTAATGAATTGTTGTTTCTCCCCGGGATCTAGAGATAACCCTATCTTAAGCATCTGAGGCTCTAAGGTTGTTCCCACGTTGATGGATTCGGTTTCTTCGATTACCGGATTGCGGGACTCCCTTTGCTCTAACTGCTCGATCAAATGTGGAGGTAAGGATACCTGTTCGTCGGGTTTCTCAATGTCATTGCACAGAAAATTTTGAAAATTAAGGAAATTTTGAAAATGAGACAAGTCGTAAGCAGAACGGTTGTTATTATTCATGAATTGAGAAAATAGCTCGAAAGGAGCTGCCATCTGATCGCTAGTCAGTGGCGGGATAGGTAGGGTTCCCGGGACAGACCCCGAAGCACCAGGAAAAGCTAAAGGGATAGGGGGAGTTACAGGACTGACCCTAGCACCGGACTCACTAGACTCAATCTCAGACTCTGACTCGGACTCAGACTCAGACTCAGACTCAGAATCTGGCATTTCTCCTTCCTCTGTGATTATCTTGAAAGTCCTTCCTCGACTGTCAGTCCACTTGACAGTCTTCCTCCAGGCTCTCTTTCCTGTCCCAGATTCAGCATCCGAGATTAGCTTGGATGGATCAAAGGTGCGGCTGCGAAGAATGAGACTGACGAGTTCTTCCTTCGACGTTGGGGCCGCGAGCTCCTCTCCAAATAGTAGCTCCAGTGCGGGCTCAGCATTCTTAACATCTTCGGATCGGCCGAGGGCGAAGATGTCGTCTGGTATGTAGTTGCAGACCTGGGCCAAGTGGGTCCCAGGGCGCGTGGTTGTGGGCCGATATAGGCCCGTTTGGACGGACTCGAACACCGGTGTGACGAAAATGACTTTGCCGGCTCCAATTTGGCCCATGTTTTCCGGGGTCAGGGTGTAACCCAGACCGGTTTGAATCCTCCCGTTATCGAGGACTTCGAGGATTTTTCCTGCGGGAAGATCGGGCCTTGATGTAGCCCCCGGTAGAAAGCCCAGATTTTGTAACATCCGGTCGATGCTAACCGTGAAGTAGGGTCGGAAAAGGTATCCTTCTTCGATGGCCCCTATGAAGTTGAACCCCCTAAGATTGGTGCGGCCCGAGGTGTTGCAGTTAGCCACAGTCATAGGTGTGGCTTCTAGAGTGATGACGGTATCGTGCAAAGGTAGCTTGATCTTCCGATGCAGGGTGGAGGACACAGCCCTGGTCGCGTGGATCCAGGGTCTTCCTAAAAGAAGGTTAAAGGAAGAAGTCACGTCGATCACTTGAAATTCCAGCTCTTTCTCTATCGGGCCCGTTATGATAGTGAGTTTTACGGCCCCGGCTACTGACTTTGGACTTCCGTCGTAAGCCTGAATGGTTTGAGCTGTAGGAATGTAGTCGGCCTCGGTGATATCGAGGGCTTTGGCGGACCTCAAGGGGAGGACATTGACTGCGGACCCATCGTCGATAAGGGTCATGGGCAGATATTTTCCACGGCAGATTACCGTGATGTAGAGAGCCATGTTGTGGGCTGGCCCAAATGATGGCAGATCAACATTGGAGAAGGTGATGAGTGGGCCTTCTTCTTTAGCTTTCCTCTTTAGGTAGGGCAGAACCGTGGCTACCATTTCAGCTAGAGTAGTCGTAGAGTCGATTTTGACTTGATCGAGGGCCTTAGTGAGTGCCTCTCGATGTTCCTGAGAGCTAACTAGGAGTTGCCATATAGAGAGGTCAACTCGAGTCCGGCTTAGCTGCTTCACAAGAGCCTTTTCAGTAGTTGACGACTCTTCCGGGACGACCTCCACTCTAGACGGTGGCTCGGTGACGACGAGGGCATGACTGCTGGCTAAGACCTTTGACTTAACCTTCTGGATCTCCTCGGGCGTGATAGGGACGGCTTCTCCCTTAGTGAGATAGACGTCGTCTTCATCGTCGCACCAGATCCCGTTGATTTGCGGGATAAACGGGGAAATGAGATGTGAGCAGTCTATAACTTCCCCGAAGAAGATAGCGTGAGTGGCCAACGGGTTGTCTTTGTTGTTGGGCTTGCCTCCAGGTAAGGGGATTTTCCCGCTTTCGATGAGATCCTGGATAAGATGTTTTAGCTTCCAGCATTTCTCTGTATCGTGTCCCTTGCCCTGATGGTATTGCCAGTAGGCTTTGATGTCGTAGAACTTTTAGCGACGCTCGACCGGAAGCTCAGGTGTTGGGCCTATCGGGTTGATCAGGCCTTTCGATGAGAGCCTTTGTAAGGCATTCGTATAGGTAGTACCTATGTCGGTGAATACACGGGGTGTGGTATTCTTCTTGGACGGGGTATCAAGTAGATTTACCTCGTCAAAAATGCTACGAGTAGCAGCGGCGGATGTGGGCTTGCTTGTCGACGAGCTGGCCCCTTGGTATCCCTTCGTGGAGGTCTTAGTGAGGCTTTCCAACCTTAGATCATCCTCGATTCTCGTCCTTATTTCAGTTAGGACCGCGAAGCTAGGTATGATGGCGTACCGGAGATGGATCCGGTAGGCGGGCAGGAGATTCTTGACAAAGGCTTCAACTAGGACTTTTTCACTGGGCTTATCGACCAGTTTGACGCTTTCAGCCCTCCAGCGTTGAAGGTACTTCGTAAACCCTTCCTTTGGTTCCTGAGCCATTACCTCCAGGGTGCGCATCGTGGTCTGGATTTCCGTGTTGTCGGCGTAGTTCCGAGCGAATTCCGTTGCCACGTCATCCCAAGACTTGTATTTCTTGGGATCGAGCCTATAGAACCAGGCTTTCGGGTGCTTCTCGAGCGAGGAGGCAAACAAATGTTTGAACATGTTTGACTTAACCCCCTTAAAGGCCATAAATTCCTTGAAAGCCCGGATATGTAATACCGGGTCTTCAGTTCCGTCGAACATTGGGAGGCCCGTCAGGTTGAGATTGGCGGGCAATTCGTCGGTTAGGGGTGCATAAGTCCGAGCATTCTCCGTATGAATCGAGTTGTGGGTCGATAAATGGACCTGCTCTTGTAGCTTGAGGACCGCGCTAGTCAATTCGGCTAATGGCCCATGAGTTTCATCTCCATCCTTCGGCCTATCCTGTTCCATGGCGCTTACCCGGGTAACAATAGCGATTTGGTCTCCCCTCATTCGGTCGAGTTGTTCTTGGATCTTGGCCAGCGAGGCGTTCAGTTGATCAATAGAGTCCTTAGTCATGGTTCGGGTGTGAGGTGGCCTATCTGTAAGAACACCGTGTAATCAGAATCGGACCCAGATCGAAGAGTGCATCCCGAGCAAGAAGAATAAACGAATAGACTCGGAAACAGGCTAAAAACCGACTCCTAGTCCTAGATGGGTGACTCATGGACGGTGGGCTTTCTTTAGGATTTTGGCAAAATGGACCTAGTCCTGTGTGAAGAAAGACCTACGTGTGAGCTATTCCCCAGACTTTGGACTCGATTGTGTAAGTGGGCTTCCCTTTGTAGGAGTTTGTCCTACGTAGGTGGACCGTGCCTTGACAAATAAGGCAGACTGGGATGGGGTAGAAACCCGTGATATAAGATCGACGGAGTTTCGACGCTACGGACTTTAACAACTTATGACAAGACCTGACACTGCTAAATACGGGAAGTCCTAAGAAGAAAGCTTTGAAAAGAGGATTTGGATTTGAAAAACCCGAACAAAGTCGGATTGGAAGGCTCGATTTTTTTTGAAAATCGGAAAAAAGGTTTATCGGGTCGAGATTTTGAATTTTTTGAAAAGTTTGGACAGCATACCGGCTAGAAAAGAGGCTATTTTGAGTCAAAATCATAAGTCCTAAATTCGGTAGCTTTCCGGGTTTGAAAAATGGATGATTTTCGAAAAAAATGCAAGTTTTTTGAAAAAGACGGTTTTTGAAAAGACGAGACACGGATCAAGTAGCATGTAGTCACAGAAACAGTATAATGACGCCATGTATGCTCTTAGTCTAAGTCTCGGTCGGTCGAATAGGGTCTATACCAACGACGATAGCTTTCTCGCAAATCAGGACGGTCTTCCTAAGCCGAGTTGGTCTTAGAACCTGCCGTAAAACCCATGCGAGTTCCGCCATCGAAGTCTTTAGTGAGTCCATTTAGGAACGCACCGTGGTATAGTGGGACGTCTGTCACAAGTAACCGGCCCGGGAAAGATTGGGTTATGCATGACCCATTGAACTAAAACGTGTACATTACTATTCGAACGATTTCTTTTCGAGTCTCACCCTAGGGATGCCGATGGTAAGTGACTCATCAGTTGATCCCCAGCAGAGTCGCCAAATTGTGGACATGACATAGGTCCACCCCGACGCGGCCACGCGCGGGTTTGGGGAGGCGAATGAATCTCCATATGAGATGGTCAAATTGAAATTTAAATCGAAGTAGGAGTCGCCACCGAATTTTGTGGTTATTCGGAACCATTCGAGCCCACTCTATGTCGTAGTGGGCCGTATACAAAATACGGCCCATTTCCGATGTCAGAGTTTATTGGGCTCGTCCCTTTGCATTATGATACCGATACCGACATTATCGGATATCGTGTATTGAATGACTCTCGTTGCCAATGGATTCGGACATCCGGAAACCATGGTTCTGAGTAAGGGGTGAGGGTACGTGTTGGGAAGTTCACTAAGAACACCCAACCCCGCCCGCACTTAGCGGCCTTTACTAGGATATCGTTCGTTTTTGGTGTACACGGGTTAGTTCGACGGTTGAATAATATGCAAACATTATTTTCCTAAGCATGTGAGAAAAATAAAATGGGTTGCTAAGTCGTTTAATGCATCTAAACTAATAACGTCAAAGTTGTTTTAGCATGTGATGTTTTAGTCTAATAAAACAAAGATGAAATAAATTGCTACAAACACGAGAAAACGAGTTAGTAACGGTGAATAAATCGAATAAAGACATAAATAAATAATATGCATGATTTTTAGAAAAGTTTTATGACACGTGATGGATTAACACGCGCTGACCGAAGTCAAAAAAAAAAAAAGTATTTATCGAAATATGTCGCGAAAGTCGCTTTTTATGTAAGATTCGAGAAGAATAAAAAATAGAAAAGCGAGGAAACGAAAAAAAGAAAAAAAGAAAAAGACCTGGCGAACCACGCCACCGCGCGAGTCGCCTGACAGGTGCGCGACTCGCGTGGCGGTCTGTCCATTTTTTTTATTTGTCGAAAACCGTCAATTTTTTTAAATCGCGTACAAATATGGATTAATTTATACCCGATTCATATTTTCGATATTCGTCGTATTCGATTATGAAATCGATATCGAATAGTCAGAATGTTTTTAGAAAAGGTTTTTAAAAAAAGTTTGTTTTGAACGAAAAGTAAAAAAAAGATTTGAACGAAAAAGATGTTAATTCTCTCCGCGTTTAAAATCGTCGATTTTTGTTAAAAAAAGATGTAACGATTTTATTAGCATCAACGAGAATTAATTAATTTTGTTCTTGTTAGATACGATATTAGATTAGAGAATCGATACCGTATTTTAAGAACGTTATATAGAAAATATACCGTAGTATCGATTATTAGAAATAAATAAAAATATGTGACGAACGACCCATATTAAAATACGAAACGACCGACGACACGACGAAAAAAGAAGAAAAAGCGTGAGAAAGGCGAGAGAAAGAGAAGAGTCGGGTTGGATTTACACCCTCAACCTACATGCTTCGTTTTCTCGGTATAAGGCTCGTCGGACGGTGGCTTAGATACAGGAGCGTCGAGATGATGCGGATGAGTTAAGGTGTCGGTTTTTTGGACGTGGGAGGTAACGGGTTTCGGCCGGATGATGGGGTCGGATTCGTCGAAATTTTAATAGTATTTCGGTACTTCTTCGGATGTGTCGGGATTTGCTTTGAATTATTTTTTGTTGGACGAGTTTGTGAATAATTGATGTGTTGTGTTTTTTCGGTCCCTTTCAATGTTGAATGGAGGGTCCTATTTATAGGCGTAGAGGTTTAGGAGAGGTATCTTGCTTGGGTAACAAGAAACACCGGTTTGGATAGGAAATGTAGGAAGTCGAGAGGAACATAAATTCCGTTGCTTGGTGGGGAAGCAAGAATCTCGACTGGTTGGGGGGTTTTGGCCGAGTATTTGGAGCTCGGTCGGTATCTGATTCGGTTTTCGGATAGAATTCCTACTTGAGATCGAATTCTATCCTTAAACGGATTTGTTTAATATTTTTTGAAGCTGATTTTTGTAGCAGTTGGAGGCCGAATCAGCCACGTGAGGTGTCACGGCTGACTCGTGTGTCTCGAGAATATTTTCGACCGGGTTTTAACTCGGTCGCTAAAAGACGGTTTTACCCTAGTGTCGGAATCGACCCAAATTAGTCTCATTTGACTCGAAACGACCCACTGGGCCTGGATTTGAGGTTGGTTTTGTAAGATTTGTACTCCGTAATAAGCCCAAGCCAATGTTCATGATTTCGAGCCCATATCCGAGTCCGTCAAAGCACGTTTGCGTCCGATCATCATCGGGTGTTTGGTGGGACCTACTATAGACACCTGGCGGTCAAAATGTGGGTGTCTACACTCAACGATCTCGTTGGCGGACCCCTATAGGTTGATGTTATGATGATGTTATCAGGCTTTTAGATCTTTTCGATGTGGCCCAATGCATACATACGAAGCGTAGCGGTAATACTATAGCCCATTGGGTAGCGAGACTCTGCTCCGCTTTGGGTTCCGAAGTTGTATTTGTATCGAACTTTCCGTCAACTGTGATTGAGTTGTCGGAACTAGATTTAATATAATGAATTATGCTTTATTCAAAAAAAAAACATACTAGCCCACATGTTATCGGGTTATTTCGGGTTAGTATTAAATTAGTACTCGTATTTTCCTTAACATAATCTACAATGTACTTGTTGTTTCGAGTCATATCGTGTCATTTCGGATTGGGTCAACTTTGGAGCGGGTGGTTCTAGGTCGGATCAACATTGTTCACTCAAGTTTCGGGTGAGGTAGGTCTAGGTTTGAATCAGTTCACTTCGGATATTGGGTTACTTTCAGCTTACGGCAGCTTCGAGATACTTTCGATTCTCAAATCAACCTTATCGGATTGAGTCATCGAGTCATCGAATCAGCTTTCACAAATATCTATACACTACTTACACAATCAATAATTTACAACATTAATTATTGGAATTAGTCGATGTTAGTACAGCTCAATCTTATTTTGCGCATACATTGAACTTGAAATTAGATTGTCTCCTTCCCGGAATGGCTCATGGGTCCGAATTTGGCCGACCCAGTTGATCGGAACACTTCACCCCGTCCAGGCCCATAAAGATAAAACACGAGTAACATAAACAGTACCGACCGTCTTAACATGGTCACATCCACATGCTACTTTAGGATTGATGGTAAGTGATTGGCTGATCCAAACCCGACCTGTAACCAGGTGTACTTGGAATATTGCGAGCCAAAAGAAAATCTTATAATGTGATGAAAATTGGTTTTTACTATAGTTGTCAAAAATATCCCAAAAATGCTTGTCACATTTTGTCCAGGATGTTTTTAAATATTTTCGAGCATAAAGGTGTGGAAATGAGGAATGTTAGATGAACTCTTTCAATCAGAACCTTATTTATTTTTTTCTAGTTAAACCATGTACAGTAAAGAAGAGACTTTCATCCTCTTATTTATGCAATCTCTCTCTATTTTTTTGACACCGCATACATTTTTCACTATCTACATCATCTTTCTCTTCTCTTTTTCAATTTTAATTCCACACTAAAGAGATCCTCTTACTTTATTTTTCTTTTAATTATTGTATTGTTAATATCGACTTACTTTAATTTGTATTGTTTTCATAATTTACTAAAACTAATTTTAAAAAAAATTGTAACTAATTAAATTAAATCTAGTGACGTAAAAACATACATAAAAAAATACATTAAATGAAAATACATGAAACATAACATTAAATTAGAGGACATGAAGCAAAACATTTTTAAAATAAAAGCAAATAAAATCATTTCAAAGTTTTAAAATAAAAAAAATAAAAATGATATTCTCTTACTAAAAATAAGACATTTTTTTAAGAATAAGATATACGGAGTTGTGGACATGACATAGGTCCACCCCGACGCGGCCACGCTCGGGTTTGGGGAAGCGAATGAATCTCCATATGAGATGGTCAAATTGAAATTTAAATCGAAGTAGGAGTCGCCACCGAATTTTGTGGTTATTCGGAACCATTCGACCCACTCTATGTCGTAGTGGGTCGTATACAAAATACGGCCCATTTCCGATGTCAGAGTTTATTGGGCTCGTCCCTTTGCATTATGATACCGATACCGACATTATCGGATATCGTGTATTGAATGACTCTCGTTGCCAATGGATTCGGACATCGGGAAACCATGGTTCTGAGTAAGGGGTGAGGGTACGTGTTGGGAAGTTCACTAAGAACACCCAACCCCGCCCGCACTTAGCGGCCTTTACTAAGATATCGTTCGTTTTTGGTGTACACGGGTTAGTTCGACGGTTGAATGATATGCAAACATTATTTTTCCTAAGCATGTGAGAAAAATAAATAAATGGGTTGCTAAGTCGTTTAATGCATGTTAAACTAATAACATCAAAGTTATTTTAGCATGTGAGTTCGTTTTAGTCTAATAAAACGATAAAAACAAATAAATAGCTACAAACACGAGAAAACGAGTTAGTAACGATGAATAAATCGAATAAAGACATAAATAAATAATATGCATGATTTTGAAAAAGATTTAATGACACGTGATGGATTAACACGTGTTGACCGAAGTCAAAAAAAAGTATTTATCGAAATATGTCGCGAAAGTCGTATTTTAATGTAAGGTTCGAAAAAGAATAAAAAATAGAAAAGCGAAGAAACGAAAAAAAAGGACCCGGCGAACCAGGCTGTTGCGCGAGTCGCCTGACAGGCGCGTGACTCGCGTGGCAGCCTGCTCGGGTTTTTTTTGTTTGTTCGAAAATCGTTAATTTTTACAAATCGCGTACAAATATGGATTAATTTATACTCGATTTATATTTTCGATATTCGTCGTATTCGATATTCGATTATGAAATCGATATCGAATAGTCGGAATGTCTTTAGAAAAGGTTTTGAAAAAAAGTTTGTTTTGAACGAAAAGTAAAAAAAAGAATTTGAACGAAAAAGATGTTAATTCTCTCCGCGTTTAAAATCATCGAATTTTGAAAAAAAGGTAATGATTTTATTAGCATCAACGAGAATTAATTAATTTAGTTCTTGTAGATACGATATTCGATTAGAGAATCGGTATCGTATTTTAAGAACGTTATATAAAAAATAGTTTTTTTAGTATCGATTATTAGAAATAAATAAAAATATGTGACGAACGATCCATATTAATAATACGAAACGACCGACGACCCGTAAAAAAAAAAGTGAAGGACGAAAAAAAAAAAAAGGAAAAAGACGTGAGAGAGAGAGAGAGAGGAAGGAGAAGAATCGGGTTTGATTTACACCCTCAACCTACATGCTTTACTTTCTCGGTATGAAGCTCGTCGGACGGTGGCTTAGGCACGGGAGCGTCGAGATGATGCGGGTGAGTTAAGGTGTCGGTTTTTTGGACGTGTGATGGGACGGGTTTCGGCCGGATGATGGGGTCGTTTCGTTGGTATTTCGAGGCTACTTCGAGAATATGTCGGGATTTGCTTTGTATTATTTTTTTAGATATCGAGGATGTATGTATGTTGGATGTGTGAATGTGTATTTCGGTCTGTGAAAAATTGTGTTTTTTGTGTTGAACGGGAGGTCCTATTTATAGGGGTCGAGGTAGTCTTGCTTGTGTGACAAGAAATACCGGTTTGGATAGGAAACACGAGAGTTCGAAAGGGAACGAAAGTCTCGTTTCTTGGTGGAGAAGCCAAGTATCTCGGCTGTCATGAAGAGTTGGCCGAGTATTTTGGCTGTTTGGGATGTCTTGGCCGAGTATCTTGAGCTCGGTCGGTGTCTGATTCGGTTTCCGGATAGAATTCCTACTTGAGATCGAATTCTATCCTTAAACGGATTTGTTTAATATTTTTTTTGAGGATGATTTTGGTAGTATTTGGGACCGGATCAGCCGTGTGAGGTGTCACGGCTGACTCGTGTGTCTCGAGAATATTTTTCGACCGGGTTTTGACTCGGTCGTAAAAAGACGGTTTTACCCCTGGTGCCGGAATCGACCCAAATTAGTCTCATTTGACTCGAAACGATCCACTGGGCCTGGATTTGAGGTTGGTTTTGTAAGATTTGTACTCCATAATAAGCCTAAACCAAATGTCCATGATTTCGAGCCCATATCCGAGTCCATTAAAGCATGTTCGCGTCCGATCATCATCAGGTGTTTGGCGGGACCTACTATAGACACCTGGCGGTCAAAATGTGGGTGTCTACAGAGCCTCCACTCTGACTGAGGCTTGGACAAGGCGAAAGTCAGAGTAGCTACCAGGCCAATCGAGGATTAAGACCTGGCAGACTTCTGATCGGGTCGTTTAGAGTCCATTAGACTTGCGTTGGTGGGGCTCGCCAGCCATAAGATAGAAATCATACCTGGGTAGATGTCAATAATGTCGCGGGGACTTTTCTTAAAAAGTCTAGGGTATGTCTGTTTACAGACAATCCCCATCTTGAAATTGCGTGGGAGTTTGCCTTGGAGGCTATGGGTGTGTCTGTTTACAGACACGTCCGATCTTTGAATTATGCGGGTGCCTTCATTGGAGGCTATGGGTGTACCTGTTTACAGACACGTCCCATCTTTGAATTACGCGGGTGCCTTCATTGGAGGCTATGGGTGTACCTGTTTACAGACACGTCTCATCTTTGAATTGCGCGGGAGCCTCCATTGGAAGCTGCGGATGTGCCGCTTACTGATACATCCGATTCCTCAGTAAAAATGTTGCTTGAATTTTCACTGAGAACTTTGAGAATTCTTCGGGAGTCTTGGGATACCTGTCTGTTTTGCATGCAACATTCAGATAAAACATTGACTCACGCTAGGGAAGAAAATGATTTTTTTGATTGATTTTTCGAAAGAAAATGCTGAAAATTTTTGGAAACGCTGAAAATTTTTGAGTTTTTTTTTTTTGGAAATTAGAATGCTTCGGATGACTTGATTCCCGATCAGATTCTGACGCGGACTTCTAGAATCCTCCGGTTAGGCTTGTATGCCTAGATGAAGTGTGATAAAAATTCCTATTCCCGGGGTGACTAGGAAAGGCATTTTCTCAAATGGCTAAGTTTTGCAAATTTTAAAATGAGAATTTGAAGAGAGAGATATACCGACAGACTCGACTCTGGACGCGAGAGGACGAGTTGACAGACACGAAGTGGACCCTCTAAGGGTTGGATCGTGACTCGGTGATGGGCCACCTAAGATGACAAGACTCTTAAGTTGCGCTATTCCGTAGCCTAGGCGAGTGACAACACGGTCGAATCCTCGGAATGAGACTGTTTCCGTACGACAGGGCTTTGTGGTAGCAATGCCGTAGACTGGTGTTCTTCTGGATTTTTGATTTTTGGGTACATTTCCAAAGTGGGTATTGTCTCGAGTCCTGACAGATTCTTGTCTTCGACTGAGCCGAGTACTAGGACACACTACAGAAAGGAAGCTAGTGTTTGAAAAGTATTTGGATTTTTGTGAGTGGAAGGAAAACTTCTACCTAAGAGAAACCCCCAGAATGACAAAGCTAACTGTTGAGAACATGACAGTGTCGTGACCGGAATGATGATGCTTTTTGAATTTGTGTCGGTGTGGGTGGTTGTGCCTCTGTTGAAAGGCTGCCTACGTATTCACGTGTGGTGAAATCAAACCAAGCCGTAGTTCAGTGTTGAAAGATATATTATGGTGCCTAGTCTACTAGGGCTTTGTGTGTAACTAGCCATAGCGATGGTGTAGGCTAGGTGCATTCCCAATGATGTCTTGATCAAAGGGCTAGAATAGTTAGGATGTTGATCCTGTGACTGTGAGCATTCTCCGGGGTAGCCCCCCAGAGGTGGTGTGAACTATTTGGGCATGTTCTATGCCGACTGCAAGTTGAGTTCCCGTGTTTGGGGTTGGTAACTGGTTTGAATGAGAAGAATTGGGATGAGATTTTAACGAGTTCTGCTCTCGGGGATTTTAACGAGTTTTGCTCTCAGGGATTTTAACGATTTTTGCTCTTAGGGATTTTAACGAGTTTTGCTCTCAGGGATTTTAACGAGTTTTGCTCTCAGGAATTTTAACGAGTTTTGCTCTCGGGGATTTTAACGAGTTTTGCTCTCGGGGATTTTAACGAGTTTTGCTCTCGGGGATTTTAACGAGTTTTGCTCTCGGGTCTTTGTATGGTGATTGTGAATTTTGTTATGTCGAGGGGAAGTCGAGTAAAATGACTCAAACTTTGATTGGCGATAGGTTTTGATAATGCGGGATCTGGTTTCCATGTCTGGCCCTAATGGTTAGGGATATTCTATGGAGCTTGAATCCTCAAAATTCCGGGCTGTCTCTGGCCTGGGTCTCGGGAAGGTCTTGAGGGTTGTAATGTGGGAAGGCTAGATGTGGTGTTAGCTGACCAGCTTGACTGTCTCTCCCTTATTTGATGGTACGGGTAATGATAATTTTTGAATTGACCGTTTCACTTGAGTTGATCGTTAACTACGGTCATGGGTTTTTGAATTCTTTGGGTTGACCTCTTAGCCCCGGTCGTGGGATTCTTCATTTGAGTTGACCGTGTCTAATCGAGGGATGTTGATAATTCTTTTTGATCATGGCCAGCTTTTTTGTTTTGGCCTTTTGCTTTTTCTCTTGGACTTTTGATTTTTCTTTTTTTTTGTCCAGTTTTTTCTATTGGTCAGACTAACACCTAAGGTAGGGATTGGTTGATCTTGTTGGATGGGTGTTTATTGTGGGAAATGGGCTTGCCTCCCGTCTTGAACCCAAACTAGGAGACTACCTAGATTTGTCATAGGATTCGATACCGCTCCTGCTACGGGTGGTTATGTGGCTTTCTATGTCAGACATGGAACAGGTAAAGGAAAACACGGGTTCAGTTTCCTGCAGTCGTTATAGATGGGCCTATAATAGTCACGTGCATGTGCTCACAGTGTATGACGGTATTCATCATGTTCTCGGAAACACATAAGGAAAGTATATATGGGAAATAGAATATTGAAAGATGACAGAATACAAATGACTCTGAATTTGATTTGGAAATGAGGATGTAGGGTATCCTAGACTCGAACTCAGACTTAGACTCGAATCAAATCCGGACTTTCGGACGCTCGGTTGGTTGTTTTTTTTTGGTAAGGTCTTCGACAGGTGCCACGACTCGCCTAAACTCGGTTTTGCGCAAATGAAAGAGAGGGTGTCAAACTAGACATGGCCCGGGGTGACGGGATGACAAAGACTCTTGGATCGGGATACTCGAATGTTGACCTAGACAAAGTAACAACCGCGAATTAGACTCGAGCTGCATAAGGGTGAGTCCGAAAATGGGGGCGACCTTGTTTGACCGTGTCGCGTGCTTGGCCCAACCGTGGTAACCTAACCCTAGGTGACTCGAGTGTTCGTAGCATAGGTTCGACTCGGAGAAGGCATCATAAAGATGCCGGTGTAAAGTACCCCTTAAGATGACCGTGGTCGACTGCTCGGGTGAAGGACAGCCCCCGAGTGAGACTAAAGACTCTGGTAAGACTCAGATGGTGTGACATCTAAGTGGCTCGAAAGTGGGGTACGTGAGACAACACGTGTAAGACATGATCCTTAGAGCAACCGTGATTGATCGCTCTGCTGAAGGGTAGCCCCCGAGTGGGAATGAAGACCGACTCCTAGACGGGTGACTCGTGGAAGGTGGACCTCCTTTGGATTTGGCAAAGTGGGCCTAGTCCCGTTCGGAGGAAGATCCGTGTGTGAAATCCCCAGACTTTGGACTCGATTGTGTAAATGGTCTTCCCTTTGTAGGAGTTTGTCCTACGTAGGTGGGCCGTGCCTTGACAAATAAGGCGGACTTGGGATGGGGTAGAAACTCGTGATGTAAGATCGACGGAGTTTCGACGCTATGGACTCTAACAACTTATGACAAGACCCGACACTGATAAATACGGGAAGTCCTAAGAAGAAGAAGGTTTTGAAAAGAGGATTTGGATTTAAAAAAAACCCGAACAAAACGGATTGGAGGGCCCGATTTTTTTGAAAATCGAGGAAAAGGTTTATTGGGCCGAGATTTTAAAAAAAGAAAATTGAAAAGTTTGGACAGCATACCGGCTAGAAAATAGGCTATTTTGAGTCAAAATCATAAGTCCTAAATTCGGTAGCTTTCCGGGTTTGAAAAATGGATAGTTTTTGAAAAAGATGCAAGTTTTTTGAAAAACACGAGACATGGATCATGTAGCACGTAGTCACGGAAACAGTATAATGACACCATGTATGCTCTTAGTCTAAGTCTCGGTCGGTCGAATAGGGTCTATACCAACGACGATAGCTTTCTCGCAAATCAGGACGGTCTTCCTAAGCCGAGTTGGTCTTAGAACCTGCCGTAAAACCCATGCGAGTTCCGCCATCGAAGTCTTTAGTGGGTCCATTTAGGAACGCACCGCGGTATAGTGGGACGTCGGTCACAAGTAACCGGCCCGGGAAAGATTGGGTTATGCATGAACCATTGAACTAAAAGGTGTACATTACTATTCGAACGATTTCTTTTCGAGTCTCACCCTAGGGATGCCGATGGTAAGTGACTCATCAGTTGATCCCCAGCGGAGTCGCCAAATTGTGGACATGACATATGTCCACTCCGACGCGGCCACGCGCGGGTTTGGGGAGGCGAATGAATCTCCATATGAGATGGTCAAATTGAAATTTAAATCGAAGTAGGAGTCGCCAACGAATTTTGTGGTTATTCGGAACCATTCGAGCCCACTCTATGTTGTAGTGGGTCGTATACAAAATACGGCCCATTTCCGATGTCAGGGTTTATTGGGCTCGTCCCTTTGCATTATGATACCGATACCGACATTATCGGATATCGTGTATTGAATGACTCTCGTTGCCAATGGATTCGGACATCCGGAAACCATGGTTCTGAGTAAGGGGTAAGGATACGTGTTGGGAAGTTCACTAAGAACACCCAACCCCGCCCGCACTTAGCGGCCTTTACTAAGATATCGTTCGTTTTTGGTGTACACGGGTTAGTTCGACGGTTGAATGATATGCAAACATTATTTTTCCTAAGCATGTGAGAAAAATAAATAAATGGGTTGCTAAGTCGTTTAATGCATGTTAAACTAATAACGTCAAAGTTATTTTAGCATGTGAGTTCGTTTTAGTCTAGTAAAACGATAAAAACAAATAAATAGCTACAAACACGAGAAAACGAGTTAGTAACGATGAATAAATCGAATAAAGACATAAATAAATAATATGCATGATTTTGAAAAAGATTTAATGACACGTGATGGATTAACACGTGTTGACCGAAGTCAAAAAAAGTATTTATCGAAATATGTCGCGAAAGTCGTTTTTTAATGTAAGGTTCGAAAAAGAATAAAAAATAGAAAAGCGAAGAAACGAAAAAAAAAAAAGGACCCGACGAACCAGGCTGTTGCGCGAGTCGCCTGACAGGCGCGAGTCGCCTGACAGGCGCGCGACTCGCGTGGCAGCCTGCTCGGGTTTTTTTTGTTTGTTCGAAAATCGTTAATTTTTACAAATCGCGTACAAATATGGATTAATTTATACTCGATTTATATTTTCGATATTCGTCGTATTCGATATTCGATTATGAAATCGATATCGAATAGTCGGAATGTCTTTAGAAAAGGTTTTGAAAAAAAAGTTTGTTTTGAACGAAAAGTAAAAAAAAGAATTTGAACGAAAAAGATGTTAATTCTCTCCGCGTTTAAAATCATCGAATTTTTCAAAAAATGTAATGATTTTATTAGCATCAACGAGAATTAATTAATTTAGTTCTTGTAGATACGATATTCGATTAGAGAATCGGTATCGTATTTTAAGAACGTTATATAAAAAATAGTTTTTTTTTAGTATCGATTATTAGAAATAAATAAAAATATGTGACGAACGACCCATATTAATAATACGAAACGACCGACGACCCATAAAAAAAAAGTGAAGGACGAAAAAAAAAAGGAAAAAGACGTGAGAGAGAGAGAGGAAGGAGAAGAATCGGGTTTGATTTACACCCTCAACCTACATGCTTTACTTTCTCGGTATGAAGCTCGTCGGACGGTGGCTTAGGCACGGGAGCGTCGAGATGATGCGGGTGAGTTAAGGTGTCGGTTTTTTGGACGTGTGATGGGACGGGTTTCGGCCGGATGATGGGGTCGTTTCGTTGGTATTTCGAGGCTACTTCGAGAATATGTCGGGATTTGCTTTGTATTATTTTTTTAGATATCGAGGATGTATGTATGTTGGATGTGTGAATGTGTATTTCGGTCTGTGAAAAATTGTGTTTTTTGTGTTGAACGGGAGGTCCTATTTATAGGGGTCGAGGTAGTCTTGCTTGTGTGACAAGAAATACCGGTTTGGATAGGAAATACGAGAGTTCGAAAGGGAACGAAAGTCTCGTTTCTTGGTGGAGAAGCCAAGTATCTCGGTTGTCATGAAGAGTTGGCCGAGTATTTTGGCTGTTTGGGATGTCTTGGCCGAGTATCTGGAGCTCGGTCGGTGTCTGATTCGGTTTCCGGATAGAATTCCTACTTGAGATCGAATTCTATCCTTAAACGGATTTGTTTAATATTTTTTTTGAGGATGATTTTTGTAGTATTTGGGACCGGATCAGCCGTGTGAGGTGTCACGGCTGACTCGTGTGTCTCGAGAATATTTTCGACCGGGTTTTGACTCGGTCGTAAAAAGACGGTTTTACCCCTGGTGCCGGAATCGACCCAAATTAGTCTCATTTGACTCGAAACGACCCACTGGGCCTGGATTTGAGGTTGGTTTTGTAAGATTTGTACTCCGTAATAAGCCTAAACCAAATGTTCATGATTTCGAGCCCATATCCGAGTCCATTAAAGCATGTTCGCGTCCGATCATCATCGGGTGTTTGCGGGACCTACTATAGACACCTGGCGGTCAAAATGCGGGTGTCTACAGGAGTACTTTTCTTTCTAAATTTTTTTTGCTCTAAATAAAGTACTTGTAGTATTTTTTTTTGCACAAGGGTCAAGTCCAATTTTCCTCTAAAATTAGAGGAACAATGCACACATTCCTCTTACTAAGAGGATGAACCATAAACACCTTACAATAATGAGAACATCCTCTTAGAGGAGAGAGGGTACTAAGAGGATGGTAAATCTTCTCTATTGTACATGCTTTAAGAGGATGGTGGAGACCTGACTAATATACATACATATTTTATTGTCTAGAAAGAGCGCATTACATAACATGTGACAATCAAATCCCAAACTCTTAATCGAAGTAAAATAGTTCCTATCATTTGAGTTTAAGTCTTATTCAAAACTAATATACGCATTTCTAACATAGCGGAATGAATCACTAATCCATCTACTGCATTAATTATCCGAACTACTCGTAATAATATTACAACTCCATTTTTATTACGAGTATTTTTTTTATGACTAGCCCCATCTTAGATTGTACTTATATTGTACTACATACATTGAACTTAGCTTGAAATTAGAATGTACTTTCCACCCACACTGGCTCACGGCGGGTCCAATTTGGCCGACCCGGGTCGTCCCGTATTGGGATAGTCCGTCCCACCTAGACCAGTCAAGATAATAAATACTCGTAGTTACGATCTAACCACTAGTTATATCGAAAATATCACAATAATTTTGTGTAACAAGAATTTATGGTACAATATAATACGGAGTATAAAATAGTATAGTGCAAGTATTTTACGAAAATGCATGTAAAAAGACATTTTTAAATTCCATGAATACTTACATGACGATAAAATAATATTTTATTTCAAAAATGTATGACAATTTCTCAACTCATTAATTTTATTTTTCTCGACGTACTACCAAACTAGTCAAAATTCCGAATGTTTTAATACTCACTAAGATCTTGTTAGCATAAGATCTTGTTGTCAAAATTTCAAAAATTACAGAGTACTTTCTCCACGTCAAAGTATTCCTCCTCTTTCATCAAAATATCTCTCATATACATTAAAAAAAATAGAATGAACGAACAATATAATATGGAGGGAGTAACGTTAAAATCTACTCATAACTTTTTTTTGAAATATTGTACGAGAATCTTGAGAGGATCAATTGTACAAACACAAATCTAACAAAATCGACAAATGTACTTTGGTTGTCTGATTACTTTCTTGTCAAACTCCAAATTTACTCCTATATTGGCTGTATATGCACACAAATTATGGACCGATAAAACTACCTTACGCATGAATTAGTTCAGTTTAGTACTGTATATGCATTAGTCAAGCACGTACATATTCTCCATTACGTGTCTCTTGGACATTGGGGGTTACTCGCTCTTTACCGTCGGTGCTTTACTTCTTACCGTCAGCATTAATTACGTAAAATGACGACTTTGCTCTTTATTAGATTTTATTTTTTATAAAGTAAAAAAAATAGACATTAAAGTGTATTTTTTATTTTTTCATGTGCATATTTCATTAAATTTTTTAGGTAAGATAGGAGTATTTTTTTTTTAAAGTTGGGGTTGTAATGTATGTAACGACTTCGTAATCAAATCATAGAACACATCAATCATTTGGAGTATATTTTATTAGACTTGATCCACGCATTCATAAATATTTTCTTAGGAGCAAAACCAAGATATCGTTCATAGTCATTTTAACTAACCATACGCCAAATTAGATCAGTACGTAACGTTGGAGTATTATACAATGGAGTAAATTATTGCGAGACCGTCTCATTAATTAGAGAATTAGTGGAACGACTTAATCGGATCATGAAACCCGTTAATTAATTAATTAATTAATTGTATGTACTGTATTAATCAAACCTACACAATTTGTGCATGATGAATAGAATCAACAATTTTTTTCCAAATAAAATCATAAATAATGAGATTATTGTTTTAGTAAAAATTTACCGGATAATCGTTTTTTGGTAGCGGGTTAAAGTGATCGGCCTATAATTACGAATTAACAATATTGCGACGATACTAGTAAACGAAGAACGAAGAACGATGAAAAAGGAAAAGAAAATGACACGCGATATTTTGGTGACGCGGAAACCTGATGTGGGAAAAACCGCGGGGGGAGTCGGAATCCCACCAACGTTCTACTATGGACGGGAAAAGAATGAGAAAAGGAAAGGGATACAAATACGAGTATTTGAACTACAATTGACTATGAGTATTTTTCTATGGCATTTGTTTGATGTATGTTGAGGATGGGTTGAATGTCAGTGAATAGGTTGAATCCCTTTGTCTTCAGTCTCCTTCCATTATATAATGCTTGCCATTAGGGTTTTTTTCCCCTCAACCTCTTCCTGAGGTTTCTCCTTTTCTCTGAGGGAGTCTCCCCAGTATTTAGGATTTTCTTTTGACTCTTTCTTCTGGTGTATTGGACTGATACTTCTTAACGGATTGCTACTTCTAATGGGTCGACTGGTGTTGCAGCAATTCTAAATGGTCCATTTGCCTTATGTTGTTTTTGGACTCCGACTAGCCTAACGATTTTTAATTGTATTGACTTTTGACTTCCGACTTTCAACTATCGACTCTCGTCTTTTGACCTTTTGACCTTTGACATTTTGACCTTTTGACCTTTTGACCTTTGACCATTGACCTTTTGACCTTCATTTGACCTTCCATTTGTAATATGCCACATCGTGCTTTGAGGATGCAGATTTTTATCCCAAACAAATGCCCCTAAATTTCCGACTAAGCTCATCTTAGGCGGGAATTTCTGTTTGCTTGGATCGTAGTCGGTTTGCGTGATGATTGATTCTTTGATCCTACCATTCGTCCTAAACCTAAAGATGATGACACTCCGCAATTCACTCTATCCTTCCACAAGTGGTCCTTCCCCTTCTCCTCAAGAGGGAGAAAAAAAGAAAAGTCTGGTGGGAACATATCTTCGGGCAAGATACGTTCATGCTTGGCTAGGTTTACTTGACCTCAAATTCTCCTGGTACTCATTTTCGCTTGCTCCCTCCTTCAGGATCCGCTAAGGCCCGTGCGACCCTAGAGCAAGTTGTGGCTGCTAGAAGGCGGGCTGTTGCTGCTAGGATGGCTTTCAAGTGGAAAGTTGGTTCTGCTTCTGCTGGTTTTGCTGGTTCTAGGAGAAGGCGTAACTCGTCCCCTCTCTCAGAAATTACCCCTGCAGAAAGTGAACCCCCAGTGGTAGATCTTTCTCAGTCTCACTCTTATTCTGCCCCCAGATTCGTTGAGGATGTTCCTGTTGGAGTAGTGCTCAAATTTCCTGAAGGCTTTGTGTAGACACCCGCATTTTGACTGCCACGTGTCTATGGTAGTCTCCGAAAAAAACACCCGATGATGATCGGACGTCAACGTGACTTAGTATGCTCGGATTTGGGCTCGGAATTCATAATATCCGACATGGACTTTTAGCGGAGTAAAAATCTCACAAAACAGACCTCAAATCCAGGCCCAGTGGGTCATTCCGAGTCAAATAAGACTAATTTGGGCCAAAACCGACACCAAAAATATTTCCCGTCTTTTGGCGACCGGGTCAAAACCCGGTCAAAGGCGAAACCGTCTCATAAATCGGCTGAGATCAGTTGGCGCATAAATTCGAATTCAAAAAAGAGCAACCAAAACAAACAAGACCAAGTCTTCCTTATTTTTCTCACCCAACTGATCCACTCGGTCGAGTGGAGCTCTTTTATCTGGTTTAGGCCCATTTGCGAAGGCACTCGATCGAGTGCACTAGGGCCACTCGATCGAGTGCCCCTAGGTCGAGGGGTGAAGTCTATAAATACCGCTTCACCCCCATGCATTTTCAGAACTTTTTTTGAGCATTTTACCCTACACTTTTCAGCCACATCTACCCTATTCCCTCCTTGCACACCTACACTACAAACCCTAAGCAAAAACACCATTTCCGAGCCTCTTTGACCCTCGGAAATCGACACACACACATACACATCCATACACACCATAACTCACGTACGTCCTCGATACTCTCAAGCTGTGCCGCTATTTACGAGTCCATTTCCGAGGTCCTATACTAGCATGTATGTTGAGGGTGTCCTAAACCCCTTTTCTATCTCTTTTCTATACCGTCTTTATGTACATTTTTGCATTATTGTATCGTAGTAACACTAACACTAACACTAGTTTTTTTTATATTTTCGCGTTTCTATTTTTTGCATCTTTATTTCGTTTCGTCATTTTTTTTATTGTTACTAACGTCATTAATAATACCGCGTATATATAAAACTAGTATCAAATTTCGGTTTAAAATCCGTTTGACTACGATGTTTGCCTAAGATCCGTTTAATCCCTTTACGAGCAACGACGGAGGTGGAGCCCTTTCGAGGAGCCCCGCCCCAATGTACTCAAGGGCATAACGCGATCGCAAACGGTCATAGCTGAACGAATTTTATTCCATTTCCATAATTGGTTCGAGACCCGTTGACACGAATACCGACATCACATAACCCGAAAGGGTTAGTTCCGATGTCGTGACGTAGAGGGATACATTTCGTCACCAATTCAAAATTTCCTAATCTAACGTAAACGTTTTCCTAAAATCCCGATGACGGTATTATATTCGTTCATACACGATTATAATACCGGAGGTCGAGCTAAGTACGAATCGCGCAATATTCGTATTTGGTTAGGCCGACTATCGATTTCAAGTCATAAAACCGAGCGAGCCACCTCTCGTACAGGGGGCACTCGATCGAGTGTCATAGGCCACTCGATCGAGTAGCACCCCAAAAAGTGGTCAGTAGCCACGCTAATGATGCACTCGACCGAGTCAGTCAATGACTCGATCGAGTGGGTCTCATAACCCGCAAACCCGAGGGCTTGGACACATATTTCGAGCCCCGTTCCTTATCGACTTTAGACCATTGCATGACCCTCCTCATTTTTCAAAACCTACACATCACGACACGTAGAACGACTTTGACCACTTTGACGTGATAAGTCGGGACAAGACTACGGGACGTGAGATTAGGCTAGCAATATGCCGCAGTCTCATGTTCCCGTCCTTCGTTTAATATGCGACATAATGCGTATTTAATCGAGGTTAGTCCGCCTACATATTTACGCGGTCTAGTTTACATACGGGTCCGTCCCTTTAATTATATCGCATTTTTTTTATTTCATTTCTTTACGCAATGTTGTATTGTGAATTCCGGGTTGTATTTCCGCCCGTGTAATTTATACGTTACTTTTATTTATATTTCGAGCTTTGTTTATTTGTTTGCTTTTATGCTTTATAAATGAACCTCGCATGTTAAATCATTCCGACAAATAATAAGATGCATTAAATGACGTAGTTAACGCAAAATTCACATGCTTAGACAAAACGTTGTTTGCATATCATTTAATCAATTTACTAGCGCGCGTACACGAACACGAACGGTGTCTTAGTAGAGGCCGCCATGTGCGGGCGGGGTTGGGTGTCCTTAGTGGGCTTCCCAACACGTACCCTCACCCCTTACTCAGAACCTTTGGTTTCCGGATGTCCGAAACCCTTGGCGCACAAGAGTCATTCTTTACACGATTACCGGTGTAGATGGTATCGGTATCGCAATGCAAAGGGACGAGCCCCATGAACTCTGAAATCGGAGTGGGCTTACTTTGTGTAAAGCCCATGACGACATAGAGTGGGCTCGTATGGTTCCGAATAACCACAAAATTCGGTGGCGACTCCATTTTGACTTAAATTTCGAACCCGAGAACAATTTTACCACGAGATTCATTCGCCTACCCAAACCCGCGCTTCGCCGCGTCGGGGTGGACCTACGTCATGTCCACAATTTGGCGACTCCGCTGGGGATACCTGATGTACCACATGTCATCGGGGTTCCTAGGGTGAGACTCGAAGAGAAATCGTTCGTAGATTAGTGTGCACACATTAGTTTAATGATTCATGCATAACCCAAATTTGCCCGGGCCGGTTACTTGTGACCGACGTCCCACTATACCGCGGTGCATTCCTACATGGGTGCGCTAAAAACATCGATGGTGGAACTCGTCTCGGTTTTGCGGCATGTCCTAAGACCAACTCGGCTTAGGGAGTCCGTCCATCACATGAGAAAGCCATCGTTGTTGGTATAGACCCTATTTTGACCGACCGAGACTTAGTGTAAAGCATACATGAGCGTCGTTATAATGCTTGTTTGACTACGTGCTACTTGGTTTCCGTGTCAATTTTCAAAAACCGTCATTTCAAAATTGCATCTTTCCAAAAATACCCACCTTTCGAAAAGACTCGAAATACTGTCCATTTCGGGACCCGTCTTTCTAAAACGCCCAATTTTGAAAAACCCGAAATGCTGCCCATTTCGGGACTCACCTTTTCAAAATATCCAGTTTTCAAAACTCGGAATGCCGCCGAAATTTAGGATCAACGATTTGACTCAAAATATCCTTTTCTGTAGTCGGCATGCTGTCCGTTTTAATTCTCGAATTTCCACCCCCACCACCTTGATTTTCGGAATTTTCCTTTTCAAAATTCTAATCTTAGTTTTCGAAATTCCGTTTTCAGTTTTCAAAACTCTCGGAAATTCGTTCATTTTTGCATTTCAAACCTCAATTTTCAACTTTCCTAAAACAAACCTTCCTTATTATAGGACCTACCGTCAATTCGTGTGTCGGGCCTTTGCATAGTACGTAGAGGGTTTATAGCGTCGAAACTCCGTCGATCTTATATCACGAGTTTCCCCCCTTTCCCGAGTCCGCCTTATCTGTCAAGGCACGACCAACCCGCGTAGGGCATACCCCTACAAAGGAAAGTCCGTCCATACACTCGAGTCAAAAGTATGGGGAGTAATCTCACATGGACCTTCCTTCGAACGGGACTAGGCCCACAAAGCCGAAATCCTAAGGAAGTCATACCACCCACGAGTCATCCTTCTAGATGTCTTTCTCGAGTCTTTTCCACTCAGTCCTTTCTTTTTGGGTCGCTCGGGATGTGTTGTTTCCTTTGATTCCAAGACTGGGTTCGGTTTCTGATTACGTGGTGTTCTTACAGACAGGCCACCATCAACCAGACACACTCGCAGGATGGAAACTGCCTTAGCTGAACTGAAAACCTCCGTTGATGCCATGATCGAGAAGCAGGCCGACATCGATGCCCAACTGAACGAGATGAGAGCTGGGCAAGTTGCTATCGTCACTCGATTGGCTTCGGTGGAGCACAGGACTCCTACTACCGGAACTACCGGACCTTTAGCTGAACTGGTTAGCTCGGTCCGCCGACTGGAGGAACAAGTTCATTTAACTGGGAATAACAACATTCACCGGGAAAACAGTCGGGAGTATAACCCGCTAAGTGACAAGCTGCCTGCAAACCTGAACCTCACTGGTTTGCCTATGTTCGAAGGGACTGAAGACCCGTTACTACATGTACGGGCCTTCAAGGAGTTCATGGCCATCAAAGGGGTGGACTCCACCATGTTCAAGAACCTCTTTGTTGCGTCTCTTGAAAAGCACCCTCGGGCCTGGTACTACAGGCTAGACCCGAAGAAATACCCTACATGGGATGATGTGGCCACCGAGTTCGCTCGGAACTATGCTGACAACACCGAGATCCAAACCACAATGAGATCTCTGGAGGTTATGGCCCAGGAGCCGAAGGAAGGTTTTACCAAATACCTTCAACGATGGAGGGCCGAGAGCGTGAAACTGGTCGATAAGCCCAGTGAGAAAACTTTAGTGGAGGCCTTTGTTAAGAACCTCCTCCCATCCTACCGGGTTCACCTCCGATATGCCGTCATACCCAATTTCACCACCCTTACTGAAATGGGTATGAGGATTGAAGATGATCTGAGACTGGAAGGCCTCACCAAGGCCGCTGCTAAGGGTTACCAAGGGACTTCTTCCTCCACAACCAAGCCTCAAGCCGCAACCCGCAGTATTTTCGACGCGGTTAATCTACTAGATGCCCCGTCCAAGAGGAACACCCCACCTCGGGTTTTCACTGACATAGGCACGACCTATACTTATGCCTTACAAAGGCTGTCCTCAAAAGGCCTAATCCAACCGATAGGCCCAACTCCTGAAGTTCCGGTCGAGCGACGCTCCAAGAACTACAATGCTCAAGCCTATTGCCAATACCACCGAGGCAATGGGCATGATACCGAGAAGTGCTGGAAACTGAAGCACTTGATTCAGGACCTGATTGAAAGCGGTAAAATCCCGCTACCCGGAGATAAGCCTAGCAACAAGGAGAACCCTTTCAGCTCCCACGCCATCCTTACCAGGGAGGTGATTGATTGTTCTCACCTGATCTCTCCATTTATCCCGCAAGTGAACGGGATCTGGTTCGACGACGAAGATGATGTCTACCTCACGAAAGGGGAAGCTGTCCCCATCACCGCCGAGGAGGTTCGAAAGACTAAATCCCGAGTCCTAACCAGTAACCACCTTGGTCGTCCCTATCAAGCCACTAGCTCTAGGGACACCCCTATCCCGACAACCGTCATTACGGAAGTCGCCTCTGAAGAGCCAACTGCTGAAACGGCTCTTGTGAAACAATTGAAGAAGACCCGAGTTGACCTCACTATATGGCAACTCCTGGTTAGTTCCCAAGAACATCGAGAAGCACTTACAAAGGCTCTCGATCAAATCAAGGTTGACTCTTTGGTTACCCCTGCTGAAATGGTAGCCACGGTCTTGCCCCACCTAAAAGGCAAGGCTAAGGAAGAAGGACCGGTAATCACTTTCTCCGAAGCCGACCTACCACCATTTGGGGCCACTCATAATCTGGCCCTCTACATCACGGTGGTCTGCCGAGGAAAATACCTTCCCATGATCCTAGTTGATGACGGGTCTGCTGTGAACGTCCTTCCTCTAAGGACCGCAAAAGCCCTCGGCATTACCGAGGCTGACTATGTTCCGACTGCTCAGACCATCCAAGCTTTCGATGGGAGCCCGAAGTCGGTAGCTGGGGCCGTGAAACAGACCATCATCACTGGCCCGATAGAGAAGGAGCTCGAGTTTCAGGTGATCGATGTCACCTCATCGTTCAACTTGCTCCTGGGTAGGCCTTGGATCCACGCGGTTAAGGCGGTGTCCTCCACCCTTCATCGAAAGATTAAGATGCCTCTGCTTAACGATGTCATCACTTTAGAGGCAACACCGATGCCTGTGGCTAGCTGTAACGCCACGGGACGCACGGACCTCTGGGGGTTCGATTTTGTGGGGATGATCGAGGAAGAATACCTTTTTAGGCCTTACTTCACTACGAGTATCGACATGATGCTCCAAAACCTAGGGTACTTTCCGGGGGCTACCTCTCGACCCGATCTTCCAGCTGGGAAGATCATCGAGGTTCTCAAAGACGAAGAATCTCACTTTGGTCTCGGTTATGCCATCACCCCCGACAATGTTGTCCGAGCAGGAATCGAAAAGGCCTGTAACATCCTTAAGGGTATCCACTTGAGCCCTTATAGCCCACGGTTGGCTGAATACTTTGTCACACCGGTGTTTGGGGCTATCCAGGTTGGTCTATACCAACCCAAGGCTATGCAGCTCGGGACCCACTTGGCCCGGGACTGCAACTACATTCCGGATGATGTGTTCGCCCTCATCCAGTCCAATGGAGCTGAAGATGCTGAGCCCGCTCTAGGGCTACTATTTGGGGAAGACACCGTAGCCCCAACTCCAAAGGAAGACCTGGTCAACCTGATCCTCCGTAGCAACAGGTTTGACCTGACCAAGCTGATCTCGGATGTTGGTTCCGAGACGGGAAACAGGGCCTGGAGGAAGACTGTCAAGTGGACTGACAGCCAAGGAAGGATCTACAAGCTGGTCACCGGAGAGGGAGACATGCCTGAATCTGAGTCTGAGTCCGAGTCTGAGTCGGAGTCTGAGTCAGAGTCTGAGTCAGAGTCTGAGGTCGAGTCTAGGGAAGTCGGTGCTAGAGTCACTCCTGTAACCCCCCTCCCTTTTATTATTCCTGCTGCTGGCACTTCGGGGTCTGTCCCGAATGCCCTACCTATCCCGCCACTGACCAATGATCAGATGGCTGCTCTCTTTGAGCTGTTCTCCAAATTTTCAATCAATAATAACAACCGTTCTGCTTACGACTTGTCTCTTTCAAATTCTGCTTTTAAAAATGTTTTATCCTATGACATTGAGAAATCAGACGAACAGGTACCCTTACCTCCGCATCTGATCGAGCAACTAGAGCAAAGAGAGTCCCGGAACCCGGTAATCGAAGAAACCGAGTCCATAAATGTGGGAACAACCTTAGAGCCTCAAACACTTAAGATAGGGTTATCCTTAGATCCCGAGGAGAAACAACAGTTCATAAGCCTCCTCCAAGAGTTCAAAGATGTCTTCGCATGGTCCTACATGGACATGCCGGGGATAGACCGGGAAATAGCCGAGCACCACATACCAATCAAAGATGGGTGCAAACCGGTCAAACAGAAGCTTCGTCGGATGAGGCCCGAATGGTCTCTCAAGGTAAAAGAAGAAGTCGACAAACAATTCAAAGCCGGCTTCATACAAGTGTCCGAGTATCCGGACTGGGTGGCAAACATCGTGCCGGTTCCTAAAAAGGACGGTAAGGTGCGGGTATGTGTAGATTTTCGGGATCTTAACAAGGCGAGCCCGAAAGATGATTTTCCGTTACCACACATCGACATATTGGTGGATAACACGGCCGATCATGCCCTTCTATCATTCATGGACGGGTATGCCGGGTATAATCAAATCAAGATGGCGGAAGAAGACATGAGTAAGACTACCTTCACCACACCTTGGGGTACTTACTGCTACACCGTCATGCCTTTCGGTCACAAACCTCCGAGTACACGGCGACTCGTCATGCTGGGGAAATAAAATATTGATTTTTTTGAAAAGCAAAATTTTTGAAATATTTTTTAGAAATTTTTAGGAATGCTCGGGACGACATGATTCCTATTCTGGGTTCTGAGCTACAATCAGGCCTAAGTAGGGCCCAAATCTGCTGAGGAGGCATGGCAGTTAGGGTTTAGTTAGGTTTCAGTTAGGTTTTCTTATTATAAATATAGGAATCCCTGCTTCAGTTTTCTGTATCCCACATCACAAACTCCTTCTTCTCCTCAAAATCTTTTAGACTTTCAAGAAGATTCAAATTTCTGTCATGGGTATCTATCACCTGACTGCGCTGCTTTTTGCTTGGTCCCAATATTTTTGGGACAAGGAAAAGGTTCAACTGACTCAGATGGGAATCGTCAATTTACTCCCATTTCAACGTCTGATAATCGACTCGCATTTTCTGGATGCCTGTTTAACGTTTTGGGATACTACCCATCACGTTTTCACGTTCCCGCGAGGAGAAATATGCCCTCTACCTGAGGAGATCGCAGCTATAGGTGGTTGGAGTCCTATTGCTCATCCTGCTATCCTTCCGTTCTATCCTGATCCCAGGAGGAGGCTGAGGGATTTCTTGGGTTTGTCTCATGCTGAGACAGATCGAATGGTGCGGGGAAATTCTGTTTCCCTTTTCGACCAGGCTGACAAGTTTATGAATAATCGAGACATGAGGATCACTGCTGCTCATAGGCGTAGGGCTTTCGCCTTTTGTATACTGCACCGTTACGTTTTTGAAGGGATGATGGAGGTTGACTCGTGCTTGGGTCAGATCAGGCTGATTGGTGTGGTTGACCAGATGGAGACTGGTCACAGCCCTGCTTGGCTAGCCACCAGGGAGATCATTATGGGTCTCGATGCTAGGAGGCTTGACCCGGACCGACGGTTGATGGGGAGCGTCCGTATCTTACAGGTACACATCTCACGTTTTTTTTTTCACGCAAATTTTTTGATGTCCGTAATTCACTCGATCGAGTGACATCTTCGACGAGCTTCTGCCTGCTTTTAGAGGGCTTACTCGATCGAGTCAGGCGTTGTACTCGATCGAGTGGGCTCTAGCGAACCTTCCCGTTCTTTACGAATTTTGTGTATGTTTTCAGATATGGCTGTTGGAACCCCTGTCGATCATAGAGTCTCCTCCAAGTATTCCCAATTACCGTAGCAGACAAATTAGCTCGAGGAGGCGTCAGATAAGCTCGAGTCACCATATAAACCGAGCTTACTGGGATGAGGAGTTGGTGTTTCATGGTGGCCCCTTAATTAGGTGGACTGTCGCCTAGTGGTTTCCCTCCAAACTGACGGGTTTGGTCAAGAGAGACCAAGCCCGCTACTTGGTGATTCTGTCTCTCGACTGGACAGTTCACATCTACCCGGACCGCCTCCTGAGGCAGTTCGGTTTGTTTCAGCGTATTCCTGAAACTGAGGCAATAATTAGCGTCTCGCTCCAATTGATGGGCGCTATATGTGACAAATGGCTACAGAGATGGTTCACCCGTCCTACATGGACTATACCCAACCCTCGCCAATCCGCTTGGGTTTCACGTGCATACGAGAAGTGGACTTCCGAGGAGTCCGAGGAAGCTCGTAAGGCTTTGAAGGTTGATGAGGCCTTCAAATTGGTTCGTCGGGAGACCGTGAAAGACAACAGGGGTTTCTTCGACGAGGGAGACACTCCTGCTACTTTAGTCCGATTAGAATCGGGTCTTAAGTCACAAACTAAGACTCGAGCTAAGGATGCCGGTGCTAGCGGCACACGGGGGCAGCAAAGCACCCAGACTGATTTGGAGAGACGACTTGGGCCAAGACTGGCGGTTAGAGACCGACTAGGCCCACGCGACCGGCTTCCTGAGCCTGTGAGGGCCCCACTTGGGCCCATTGATGTAATTGAGGACTCAAGTTCAGGGAGGCGAGTCCGGGCCAAGGAGGTTCCCGTGGTGATTCGGGAACGCTCTCCTCCGCGTCGTCGTCAGTGGACGGCCAAGGAGGCCAAGGACAAAGGAAAGGGCAAGATGCCTTGAACGCCAAGTCCTTAGCTTTATTATTATTTAATTATTATTACTATTTTTTTTTTTTGCTTTTTGTTTTTTTTTGAATTCCTGCATTTGTAATTTCCCGAGTTTATCGGGGGTTTAAAGAAGTTTATTATTAAATCATTCCTGTCTTTCTCGATTGCACTGGTTGTGCCCTTTTGAGGGGTTGCCTACGTATCCGCGATTAACGGAATCAAACCAAACGTAGTTCAAGCTCAGTAAATTTGCAATCTCGAATTACACCAAGACTATTGGTTCAAGATGTTTGTGACAGTAGAATAAATAATTCTAACTTATTGACTTGCTTTTTGTAAAATGATTTTGATAAAATTCGCTAATGACATTGAGAAATGGCTAAGGGTAGTAACGCTTCAGCTGGTCCAGGTTGGTCGGGTTGACGAACTCATTCCCGTCCAGGTCCGTCAGCATTACTGCTCCTCCCGATCGGATCTTCTTTACCAAGTATGGCCCAACCCAATTAGGTTTGAATTTTCCTCTTGGGTCAACTGGTAATAAAGCTCGAACCGATTTAAGGACCAGATCCCCCTCCTTAATATTTCTGGGTCTCACCCTTTTGTTGAAGGCCCGCTGGTAGGACAGTGCAAAAACCGGGCCGACCCGGAAAAATGGACCGGACCGGACCGGAATAACACGACCCGGACCCGGAACGTTCCAAACCATGCCGATCCCCGGGTCGTGAAATTAAGTGATACCGGGTTCCGGGTCGGACCGGGTCAGACCCGGATTTTTCTGGTCCAAACCCGGAAACCCTGAATCAGTGAATTGGTTTATTCACTTTATTGGATCATTTGGATATATCGGCCCATCTGTTTCTTTCTTTCACTGACTTCAATACTGTAGAGGATTCAATTACACCCATTTCCCCTAACCCTCATTCAATTCACCCATTCACCCATTCACTGATTCACCCACTTCCCCTAAGGCCCTAACCCTAGATTAGTTCCTCCGGCCGCCGCTGCCCGCTACAGATCTCCGACCGCCGCTGCCCGCTGCAGATCTCCTACCGCCGCTGCACACGTCCTCCGACCGCCGCTGCACTTCCCTCCGCCTTTGACTATTTTTTTTTGATTTCCTAAGGTTTGATTTATGATTTCCAGATTATGATATACTTATTGAGTTATTTCGTTTTCGTGGTCTTATTTTGAGTTTTTTTTTGTTTTCGTGATCTACATATATCACATATTCAGATTATGGTGTTTATGTGGTCTTATATCAGATTTCGTGGTGTTTATAGCAGATTATGATATACTTAAATCAGATTATGTGGTCTAATTTCGTTCTCAGTATGATTTCAGTAGGATTATTCACTATTCAGTATGATTCTTATGATTTCTTGGTCATAACTCATAAGAAAACAAGGCAGACGATTAATATTGGGGGAAAAGACAATGCTTCTGCTGTTAAGAAATCCGGTTGTTGGTCTGATTAGGCTTTCTTTCTTCAACCTGAAAACAAAACAGGAAAACAAAAACAGAGGACAAAGCATACTGATATATAGTGATATACTCCCACGGTCCCACCTTTAGTAAATTTTAAATTTTAAATTTTTTTTATTTTGTAGCAATTGTAGATTTTTGTTTGTAAAGAGTTGCAGAAAACCTAAATCATGTGCTTCCAAATTTTGAGCTGCAATTTTCCAAATGTTCACTTTAGCAAACATTTTTATCATGCAATGCTTGTTCGGGTTCTTGGTTTTATTTAAGTCCGTCCATTATGCAAAAATAAAGTTAACTTTATAGCTTCAAATTGCTTGATGATTTAATATTTCTTGACGGGTCAACTTCAATGTTAATGTTTATATTTGTTTATATTTATTGTTTCTAATATAGTAATTTAATTGTGAAATGTAGGAAGGAGTCACGGCGTCGACAAGAAATTCATGCAATGTAAGCTTTCTTATTTGTTATTACAAATCCGTTGTTTTATTCATTTACATAAGTATTTTGTATTTTTAATTACAACTATTGTATATTTGTTTTTGAGTCCTTTTATTTCATTTGTAGATGTCGAGCTCTCAATCCAAAGTTCACAATCCCAACTTTTCATCGTATGAAGCAACGGGCGATCAAATTGTAAACCTAGATGAAGACATGGAGGAGCAACAAACAACAACCAATACTCGACAACGTCCTTTCACTGGTCCTTACAAACCACACCCAACAAAAATCCCAATAAAAGGGCGTCGTTATATCATACGCAAAAGTAAGAAGCGGGCATCTTTTTGGGACGACTTCACCGACTATCTGGATGATGCCGGTATTTTAAGGGCCGAGTGTAACTTCTGCAAGACAGCAACTTTTGCGGCTGATTCAAACACTTGTGGGACGAAAAATATTAGTCGGCATTGGGATACTTGCGAAAAGAATCCGGCATCCAAAAAGGGCAAAGGTAAACAATCTCACTTGGTCTTTGATCAACTTAGTAAAGAAGAACAAGAGGTTAGATTTAAGCATAAAGAAGTTACTGTAGAGGATGTTAGAAAAGCATTGGTTTACATGATCATATTGGATGAGTTGCCATATCGATTTGTAGAGAGACCTGGATTTAGGTATTTTATGTCGGTTGTCATGCACCTCTTTCGTATACCTTCTCGTACTACTGTAGCACGAGATTGTTTCCAGCATTACCTTGATGAAAGAACAAAATTGAAAGATTTTCTAAAAAATTCTTGTCAAAGAGCGTGTGTAACTACTGATACTTGGACTTCAATCCAAAAGATAAATTACATGTGTCTCACCGCCCATTTTATTGATGACAATTGGAGACTACAAAAAAGAATCTTGAACTTTTGTCCTATTTCTAGTCATAAAGGGGAAGCTATTGGCAAAGCTGTTGAGGATTGTTTGAATGCGTGGGATTTAGGTGGTAAATTATTTACTGTTACAGTAGATAATGCAAGTTCAAATGACGTTGCATGTACTTATTTGAAAAGGGTTGTCAAGAAGAATGGTGGTATTGGTGATGGTAAGTATTTGCATATGAGATGTATAGCTCACATTGTTAATCTTATTGTTTGGGATGGCCTTAAGGATCATGGAAAATACATTGATAAGGTACGTGCTGCAGTTAAGTACGTTAGGAACTCCCCCGCTAGAGTTGCCTTGTTTAAAGAACAAGTGGAGAGGTGTAAAATTGAGTGTCGTTTGTCATTGTCACTTGATGTTGCTACGAGGTGGAATTCGACCTATACAATGCTTGATAGAGCTTCAAAATATAAAGATATATTTGGTCGAATAGGACTTCCTCTTGTTTTGGAACCCGAGAACTTGGGTCCTATTGATGATGATGATGATTGGGATAAGCTTGAGAGGCTTGTTGTATTTTTAAAGGAATTTTATGATTTAACACATCGTATCTCAGGTTCATTGTATGTAACTAGTAACTCTCTCTTCTTTCAAATTGGTCACACCCATGAATTGCTTAATGAATGGTTGAAAAATGATGATCCTGAGTTTAAGACAATGGCCTTCCAAATGAAGGCGAAGTATGATAAATATTGGGGCGATGTGGTTAAAATGAACATGTTGATTTATTTGGCTGTTATCTTGGATCCAAGTTTCAAATACCTTGGGGTGAGTATTGCTCTTTGTAGTATGTATGGGAAAAAAGAAGGAGAACGGTTGGGGGAAAAGGTAAAACAGTTTGCATATGAGATGTATGATGAGTATAGGCGTATTTATGCACCTGTAGCTATAAGCGGTGACAGTGGTGAAGTCGGTAATAATATGTCTAATTCATCATCAACAAGCTCACGATCTGCCTTGCGATATATGAGTAACATTGAAGAACAAGTCAAGAGGCAAATGAGTGGAGCCAATCGCCTTATTAGAAGCGAGTTTGATTGTTACTTGAATGAACAAAAAGGAGAAGATGAAGAGAAGGATATACTAGCTTGGTGGAGAGGAAATGGAATTAGATTTCCAATTTTGGCACATATGGCTAGAGATGTGTTGGCTATGCCAATATCGACGGTAGCATCGGAGTCCGCATTTAGTGCTGGAGGTCGAACTCTTGATCCATTTAGAAGTTCTTTAACGCCAAAGGTAAAATTTATTTTTGTAATAAAAATGATTGATCTAATATTTACCCATTTAAACATACATTATTAATGTATTGATGAAGTTATTTTCTTGTTTTTAATTGTCTAAGATGGTGCAAGCTCAAATATGTGCGCAAGATTGGATTCGAGCATCAATTCGGGAATCTCAACTTAACATGGAAGAAAACTTGGATGAACTAGAGAAACTAGAGAAAGGTAACAAGTTTTTTCATGTTGTGCTTGAACATATTAATTTATCTAGTTTGGTGTTGAACTTCTAGTATTAAACTTGAAACTTTATTGATGTTCCACTTATATTTTATTGATTTTTTCTATTACAGATTATGAGAAGATGAGCTTGGACGATGTAACAATCTACGTCACCTAAGAATCTAAGATGGTTTTAGTTTAATATTAAAATTATGGAACGTTTTGTAAATTTGCCGTTTCGACTTTTGGACTTTTATTTTCTTGAACATGGTTGTTATTTTGGACTTTTATTTTCTTGAACATTGTCGTTATTTTGGACTTCAATTCCTTCATGTATGCAAAGTGCAACATAGAACCATAGAAGTTGTTGTACAACAATCAATAAGGCAGTAAGCAGTAGCAGAAAGCAGTAAATGTCAAAACCGGGCCAACCGGTCCAGTCCGGGTGGGACCCGATATTTTTCCGGGCCGGACCAGGGTCAAGAATTTTGGTTTCCGGTCCGGGTCCAGGGTCAAGGATTTTGACGATTCCAGATCTGGGTCCAACCGGGTCCGATTCGGGTCGGACCGGTTGCACAGCCCTACCCGCTGGATCCTTTTCTGGTAGATTTGGATATTGTTGAGGGCACGAGATCGTCGTTCGTCGAGTAGAACCAACGAGTCATACCGTGCTCGAACCCAATCAGCTTCGGGTACTTGACTTTCTAACAGAATTCTAAGGGACGGTATCTCCAGCTCGACTGGTTGGACTGCCTCCATCCCATAGGTTAGATAATATGGTGTCGCACCAGTTGCGGTGCGGATTGACGTCCGATATCCCCATAGGGCAAAGGGTATTTTGTCGGGCCAGTTCCGGTAATTATCAGCCATCTTTTTTAGTATGGTGACAATTGTTTTATTGGCCGCCTCTACTGCTCCATTCGTTTGGGGACGGTAAGGCGAAGACGTATGCCTTTGAATTTTATACTTTGTCAAAAGGGCTGCCGTTTCGGCTTGAAAATGAGTCCCGTGATCAATGATAAATTCGTGTGGGATCCCATACCGACATATTATCTTATTCTGGATAAACTTGGCAACATGTTTAGCATTGAGAACGCGATAGGATTCAGCTTCGACCCATTTGGTGAAATAGTCGACAACTACCAAAATGAAGCAGTGTCCACAAGTACCAGAGGGATTTACTTTCCCGATTATGTCGATACCCCATGTCGAGAATGGCCAGGGTGACGTCATGGTATAAAGCAGAGATGACGGCATATGTTGCACATTGGCGAAGATTTGGCAGTTATAACAATGTTTGACATATAACTGGCAGTCGGCTTCCATAGTGTTCCAGTAATACCCGAGCCTCGTGATTTTGCGGGCTAACATCTGGGCATTCATATGTGGGCCGCATTTGCCATCATGCACTTCAGCCATAACCTTTTCGGCTTTATATTTATCAACACAAAGGAGAAGAGCCCCCTGTGCCGTCTTTTTGTACAGTTGTCCGTCATCGATACGGATGAACTGAGTGGCTAGCCTTTGTAAGGCTTTCTTGGCCCGGCCTTCGGTCCCGAAAGGATATTCCCCGTTCATCAGGTATGTCAACACAGCCTGATACCATGGTTCAGATCAGTTATCTCAATGTCTTCAATGTCGTGGATGTATGCCGGTTCGGACCGCCTTACAAATTGGCATACTGGTCACGTGGTCGGAAATATTTAGTAAAGATGCCAATTTTGAGAATTCATCTGCAAACTGTTTCTCTTCCCGAGGCAAGTATATGTACTCCACCTTTTGGAATTGTTTCTCGAGATCCCTTACTCGTGCCTGGTAGGCCACGAGATTAGCGTTCCTAGTGTTCCAATTTTGAAGTGCTTGGTTAATGACCAAGGACGAATCACCGTGTACCTGGAGATTTGTGATCCCCAGATCGGCGGCGGCTTGTAGCCCGTAAATGCATGCTTCGTATTCGGCTGCATTATTGGTAACATCAAAGTCCAGTTTGATGGACACGGGAGTGTGCTCCCCTTTTGGTGAAATTAGGAGGATCCCGACTCCGAACCCCCGAAAATTGGACGCTCCATCGAAGTATAAATCCCATGTTTTGGTATCGGTATGAAATATATCTTCATCTGGGAACGACCAGGTGTCGGTGTGTTCTTCTTCGGTTACCGGGCTATCGGCGAGAAATTCAGCTACTACGCGTCCCTTAATGGCTTTTAAGGGTACAAATTTTAGGTCGAACTCTGCCAGCATTAGAGTCCATCTAGAAATTCGGCCATTAAGAACGGGCTTTTCGAAGAGGTATTTGATCGGGTCCATCCTGAATAGCACATGGACCTCGTAGCTGAGCATATAATGTCGGAGCTTCTTAGTGGCCCAAACCAGAGCCAAGCACGTCTTTTCGAGCATGGTATATTTGCACTCATACTCTAAAAACTTTTTGCTGATGTTATAAATGGCTCGTTCTTCGGATTTAACTGCCTGGGCCAGCATAGCTCCCATGGCTGTCTCGGTCGTCGTTAGGTATAACGACAGAGGCAAACCGGGTTGAGGTGGCATTAAGACTCGGGAAGCAGACAGGATTTCCTTGATTTTGTCGAAAGCAGCTTGGCACTTGTCATCCCATAGTACCCGTTCCCCTACTTTCAGTTTCTTGAAAATTGGTTCACACACCATGGTTAGTTTGGAGACGAACCGACTGATATACTGGACTTTCCCGAGAAATCCCCTTATTTATTTTTCGGTTTTAAGAGGTTGCATCTCGGTAATGGCTTTGATTTTAGCTGGGTCGACCTCGATACCTCGTTGGCTAACGATATGACCCTGTAATTTGCCCGATGTTACCCCGAAACTGCACTTTTGAGGGTTCATCCTCATTATGTACTTGCGCAATCGGGTGAAAAATTTTCTTAGGGCGGTGATGTGACCATCCCGTTCTTTGGATTTGACGATCATCTCGTCGAAATAAACTTCTACCTCTTTATGCATCATGTCATGCAATAAGGTTGTAGCAGTCCGTTGGTATGTGGCCCCAGCATTAATGAGACCGAATGCCATGACGGTATAGCAGTAAGTACCCCAAGGTGTAGTGAAGGTAGTCTTACTCATATCTTCTTTCGCCATCTTTATCTGATTGTACCCGGCATACCCGTCCATAAATGATAGAAGGGCATGATCGGCCGTGTTATCCACCAGTATGTCGATGTATTGTAACGGAAAGTCATCTTTCGGGCTGGCTTTGTTAAGATCCCGAAAATCCACGCATACCCACACCTTACCGTCCTTTTTAGGAACCGGCACGATGTTTGCAACCCAGTCCGGATATTCGGACACTTGTATGAAGCCGGCTTTGAACTGTTTATCGACTTCTTCTTTTACCTTGAGAGACCACTAAGGCCTCATTCGGCGGAGCTTCTGCTTGACCGGTTTGCACCCGTATTTAATCGGTATGTGGTGCTCGGCTATTTCCCGGTCTATCCCCGGCATGTCCTTGTAGGACCATGCGAAGACATCTTTGAATTCTTGGAGGAGGTTCGTGAATTGTTGTCTCTCCTCAGATAACCCCATCTTAAGCATCTGAGGCTCTAAGGTTGTTCCCAAATTGATGGACTTGGTCTCTTCGATTACCGGATTCCGGGATTCCCTTTGCTCTAGTTGCTCGATCGGATATGGAGGTAAGGGTACTTGTTCCTCGGATTTCTCAATGTCATTGCATAAAATATTTTTGTAAACAGAATTTAAAAGAGGCAAGTAGAAAGCAGAACGATTGTCATTATTTATTGAAAACTTTGAAAACAGCTCGAAAAGAGCAGCCATCTGATCATTGGTCAGTGGCGGAATTGGTAAGGCACGCGGGACCGACCCAGAAGTGCCAGCAGCAGGAATGACAAGGGGGAAAGGGGTTGCAGGAGTGACTCTAGCGCCAGACTCCCTAGACATGACCTCAGACTCTGACTCTGACTCCGACTCAGACTCAGACTCAGACTCAGGAATGGCTCCCTCTTCAGTGACCAGGTTGTAGATCTTTCCTTGAATGTCAGTCCACTTGACAGTCTTCCTCCAGGCCCTGTTTCCCATCTTGGAACCAACATCCAAGATTAGCTTGGTCGGGTCAAACCTGTTGCTGTGGAGAATCAGGTTGACCAGGTCTTCCTTTGGAGTCGGGGCTATGGTGTCTTCCCCGAAAAGTAGCCCCAGTGCGGGCTCATCATTGTCAGCTCCATCAGACTGGATGAGGGTGAACACATCATCCGGGATATGGTTGCAGTCCCGGGCCGATTGGGTCCCAAGGTGCATAGCATTGGGTTGGTATAGACCAACCTGAATAGCCCCAAATACGGGTGTGACAAAGTAGTCAGTCAACCGTGGGCTGTAAGGGCTCAAGTGGATACCCTTAATGATGTTGCAGGCCTTTTCGACTCCTACTCGGACAACGTTGCCCGGGGTGACGGCATAGCCAAGGCCGAATTGAGAGTCTTCGTCCTTAAGGACCTCAATGATCTTCCTAGCTGGAAGATCGGGCCGAGAAGTAGCCCCTCGTAAGTACCCTAGGTTCTATAGCATCGTGTCGATGCTAGTTGTGAAGTAGGGCCTAAAAAGGTTCTCTTCCTCGATCATCCCCACAAATTCAAACTCTCAGAGGTCCGCCTAGCCCGTGGCGTTGCAGCTAGCCACAGTCATTGGGGTCGCCTCTAAAGTAATAACATTGTCGAGCTAAGGTATCTTGATCTTTCGGCGGAGGGTGGAGGATACCGCTTTGACCGCGTGAATCCACGGCCTTCCTAGGAGCAAATTGAAAGATGAGGTGACATCGATCACCTGGAATTCAAGCTCCTTTTCAATTGGGCCCGTTATAATGGTCAGCTTTATGGCCCCAGCTACCATCTTTGGACTCCCATCGAAGGCTTGGATGGTCTGAATCGTCGGAACATAATCGGCCTCGGTAAAGCCAAGGGCTTTGGCGGTCCTCAAAGGAAGGACATTCACAGCGGACCCATCATCAACTAGGGTCATCGGGAGGTATTTTCCTCGGCAGATCACCGTAATGTAGAGGGCCATATTATGGGAGGCTCCGAACGGCGGTAGGTCGGCTTCAGAGAAAGTGATCATTGGGCCTCCTTCCTTGGTTTTGCCCTTTAAGTGGGGTAGGACCGTGGCTACCATTTCAGCAGGGGTAGCCAAAGAGTCGATCTTAACTTGATCGAGAGCCTTAGTGAGTGCTTCTCGATGTTCTTGTGAGCTAACTAGGAGTTGCCATATAGTGAGGTCAACTCGGGTCTTCTTTAGTTGCTTCACGAGGGTCGTTTCAGCAGTCGGCTCCTCAGGGGCGACTTCCATCCCGAGTGGATCGGTGACGGTTGTCGGGATAGGGGTGTCCCAAGAGCTAGTGGCTTGATAGGGACGACCAAGGTGGTTACTGGCTAAGACTCGGGATTTAGTCTTGCGGATCTCCTCAGGGGTGATGGGGACAGTTTCCCCTTTAGCGAGGTAGACTTCTTCCTCGTCGTCAAACCAGATCCCGTTCACTTGCGGGATAAATGGAGAGATAAGGTGAGAGCAATCAAGCACCTCCCCGGCAAAGATGGCATGGGAGCTGAAGGGTTCTCCTTCTTACTCGGCTTATCTCCTGGTAGCGGGATTTTACCGGTCTCAATCAGGTCCTGGATCAAGTGCTTCAGCTTCCAGCACTTTTCGGTGTCATGTCCATTGCCTCGGTGGTACTGGCAATAAGCTTGGACATTGTAGTTCTTGGAGCGTCGCTCGACCGGAACTTCGGGAGTTGGGCCTATCGGTTGGATTAGGCCCTTTGAGGACAGCCTTTTTAAGGCATAGGTATAGGTGGTGCCTATATCAGTGAAAACCCGAGGTGGGGTGTTCTTCTTGGACGGGGCATCCAGTAGATTAACCGCGTCGAAAATGCTGCGGGTTGCAGCCTGGGGCTTGGCAGTGGAAGTGGAAGCCCCTTGGTATCCCTTGCTAGAGGCCTTAGTAAGGCCCTCCAGCCTCAGGTCGTCTTCAATTCTCGTACCCATTTCAGTAAGGGTGGTGAAATTGGGTATGACAGCGTACCGGAGATGAACCCGGTAGGAGGGGAGAAGATTCTTAACGAAAGCCTCCACCAAAGTCTTTTCACTGGGCTTATCGACCAGTTTCACACTCTCGGCCCTCCAGCGTTGAAGGTACTTAGTAAAACCCTCTTTTGGCTCTTGGGCCATAACCTCCAAAGACCGCATTGTGTTTTGGATCTCGGTGTTGTCAGCATAGTTCCGGGCAAACTCCGTAGCCACATCATCCCAGGTAAGGTATTTTTTCGGGTCTAGCCTGTAGTACCAGGCCCGTGGGTGCTTTTCAGGGGATGCAGCAAAAAGATTCTTGAACATCGAAGAATCTACCCCTTTGATAGCCAAGAATTCTTTGAAGGCCCGTACATCTAGTAACGGGTCTTCGGTTCCTTCGAACACGGGCAAGCCCGTGAGATTCAAGTTCGCGGGCAGCTTGTCACTCACCGGGGAGTACTCGCGGCTATTCTCCCGATGGATATTGTTACTCCCAGCCAAATGAACTTGTTCTTCTAGTCGACGCACCACACTAACCAGTTCAGCTAGAGGCCCAGTAGCCTCGGCATTAGGAGTCCTTTGCTCCACTGCAGCCATGCGAGCAACGATAGCCACTTGACCAACCCTCATTTCTGTCAGTTGGGCATCAATGTCGGTTTGTTTGGCGGCCATGGCATCCACGGAGGCCTTCAGTGTAATCCCCTAGAAAATCTAACGCGATACAGTGGCGGAAACACTGTAGAGTCGGGATTAAAACACACTGTAACTATGTCTTAGTAAAATTAAAATGGTAAAGTCAAACAATAGGCCTTAAATAAAATGGCCAAAATTTAAAACAATCCACAAAAGGGGTTTGAACAATCCATAAGACATAATTATTAAAAATAAATAAGGAGGATCCACACTGCTCGCTAGCCCACACCCGGAACATGTATACCTTACATGTTAAAACATAACAGCCACAATTAGTGGGGAGCAACGTCAACGTTCTCCCAGCCGTATAACAGGATTTTAAAACAGTAATTACTATTATAGGAAAAATAGTCAAAATGGAAAATAGTAAAACAACATATTAAAATAAGCTTTCAGCGCGAAATGAAATAATTAAATGGGTTTCCGAAGAAACATAAAAATATTTGCAAACCTGCGAACCAAATTATATCGATAACAATAAAATATTCAAAATGGCGTTATGGATAAGATTAATGTAGAATCTAGACTTTTACTAGGTCAATACTAAACTAGCTTCGAGAACTTAGTCAAAACAAATCAGACTTCGGTCTCTAACTAGGCAACTTAACTATAACAGGACTGCGTGCAGCGAGGTCCTGGCTTAAGTAATGTACACCCCTCCTGGACACCAACCGTAATCCAGTTCAACCCGACGGCGACTTACACGATGCGATATCTAAGTTTAAGGTCAAAATATACACACTCCTGAACACAAACCATGCTCAGTTCAACGACCAATGTGTCTCAACATAGACACACCAGCTTTATAGTTGATGGCAAAACATACATCCCAGACTATATTACTCTAAACCCACAGTTATCCTTATTCCATAACTCCAAAACAATCCATTATCTATATTTAAAAGATGTATTCAACATAAACAATAAGAGAACAAAATGAAAAGGAATCACTTTCCAAAAGAGGAAACTTTCTATTTTATGAAACTTCTATTTTTAGAAACATGCTAAAAATAGCATCATATCAAAATAGCGAAAATATTAGTTTATACTAACATCACATTTTTAGTAAACGATATAGATTTATAAAACTAGTACTTTCGGCCTTAACGATATTAATTCTCAAAGTGAACATTTAATTTTATGAAATTATTAAAATATCGTATAAGCGTTATAAAATGATTAAAAAATTCTTAAACATTTTAATATTACTAATTAGGGTGTTTTCAAAAGTTATAAAGTTAAAATTCCCTAATTATTATTAGTTTCGACAATAAAATTATAAATAGGATTTTACGGCAAATATCAAATTAAATATTTGAACGTCTTAATTTACTTAAACCAACAAATATATTTAGAGTATGTTAAGGGATGATTTAACTCTTAAAGTTTCTGATTTAAATACTTCCAAAATTGCTGGAAAAATAATTCTTTTACGTAAGACGAAGCATTTTAACGATAAATCACAATTTGTCCGAAAATCAATACTTATTAATTAAAGACTTTAATAAATAGTACAAAAATTATGTAAAATAGTTAAAATATATTTATGGACATTCTGTCCGGAAAAGAAAATTTTCCAGAATCCTAAAACTCGGTTTTTAAAGCGTTTTCTCGTTAATTGTCCAATCTCGACAATAACGATTAATAAAAATAGTAATTACAAAACGATTTAAGTATTAATATCCAAAAATTATTATTAAACCTAAAAATCATGATTTTCCAGAATCTACCATTTTTCCAGATTTTCAAAAATTCCAGATTTAATAAATCCCGTCAAAACCGTCTTTAAAACCTGTTTTCACAATTAACGATTCCACTAATAAAATTTATCGTTCCGAACATTTATTAAGGCACTAAAAATCATAAACATACATTTTAATATGAAATCATTGGAATCACATTTTTTTCCAGATTTAATTATAGGACCACAAATCGAGAATTTAAATGACAAACACGGTTTTAACGATAAACGATGATTTAAAGTGATTAATTAATTCATCCACTTAACAATTCCGAAAATTATGAAAAAATTCATAAAATTCTATTTCATCAGAAAGTTTCACCATGTCAAAAATCAGATTAAAATAAAGTGTGTAAGTACTAGAACTAAAAATCGGTTTTTAATCGTTTTTGTCCGATAACGGTAATAATTCAATAATCGATATCAAAAATATCATAAAAATAATAAATTATTAAAAATCATCAAAAACATCATTTTTACAGAATATTAACATATATTACATGTTTAGGCCGAATATTACGATTTTACAAATTAATATGATGATTTAATCGTTAATCTCGTAAAAGCGATAAAAATACCGAAACATGCAAATTTCAACTTTTAAAAATTTTCCAGATTTTATGACATACATATATTGTCAAAAAGAAAATATAAAAATATACATGCAATCACATAAATAAAATCATGCAATACAGAGTAACAACGACGTTACCTTCAATCCAAATCCGAGTCTATGATAAATTCGTCGGCCTCGGGATCGACCACAAATCTTACAATATATAAAAATCATGGCAGAAAAATACCATGAGAAAACTAATAAAAACAAGGTAAATAATGATCGAAAACAACATCGATTATTACCTTAACGAAGGGATCGGAAAGAGGATTATTTTGCCGATGAAAATTATGCGATCAAGGCTCGAATTAAGCCAAAATACTATGTGAAATGTGTGAGGAAACCAGCCAAAATAATGAAGGTGAGGGAGAGTGAAAAGTTTGAGTAATAAAGCATGGAATAAATGGAAGAAAATAATCTTACGTTTACGGTTTAACGTGATAAAATGAAACGTATAAATAATGCGTAGTAAAATTGTGACAAGAAGCTTTGTCGGTCCAAAATGTGAGGAAATGGTCTCAAATAATTTATAAGTTCATAAAAAGAAGAATCGTAAAATAGTTAACGACATTTCAAAGCAATTCGAGTAAACCTCGCGATAGAAAATAATTATTTACAAAAGTTCGTAATAAAAGCATTAATGGCTAAATTTTCGTAAATAAAAATATTTCTTAGTCTAAAATATTATATAAATGTATTTAAACATTTTTAGGAAAAGGAATAACTTAAATCCGAGCTTAAAAACGTTAATTCGTAGAGAAATAGAATTCCTCGCGGAAAATAAATAGTTTACGAGGAAAATCAAATAAATGGATTTAAAAGAATTAAAAATCTTTTTAAAATATAAATAAATATTATCATTAAACTCAAAAATGAAAATAGAGCTTGGAAAGAGATGAAATGCAAGGCCGAAATGTGATAGAGTTACGACGATGTCATAACGGAAAGAATAAAAAAGCTAGAAAAATAGCGGGTGTTACATTCAGATTGTTCAGAGCTACTTCCATTTTGCGGTTGTGTCTGGTGGACGGTGGCCTGTCTGTAAGAACACCGCGTAATCAGAAACCGAATCCAGATCTCGGAATCATAAAAAAAGGTACATCCCGAGCGACAAAAGGAAAAGGACTAAAGACTTGAGAAAGACACCTAGACGGATGACTCGTGGGTGGTATGACTTCCTTAGGACTTTGGCCTTGTGGGCCTAATTCCGTATGAAGGAAGGTCCACGTGAGACTTTTCCCCAGACTTTTGACTCGAGTGTATAGACGGACTTTCCTTTGTAGGGGTATGCCCTACGCGGGTTGGTCATGCCTTGACAGATAAGGCGGACTTGGGAAAGGGGGAAACTTGTGATGTAAGATCGACGGAGTTTCGACGCTATAAACCTTCGACATACTATGCAAAGACCCGACACACGGATAAACGGTAGGTCCTATAATAAGGAAGATTTGTTTTTTTTAGAAAGTCGGATGTTTGAAATTTTGAATTTTGAATATAGAATGAGCGAATTTCCGAAAGTTTGAAAACCGAAAACGGAATTTCGAAAAACGAGATTAGAATTTTGAAAATTCCGAAAATCGAGATAGTGTTGGAAATTCGACAGTCAAAACGGACAGCATGCCGGCTAAGGAAAAGGATATTTTGGGTCAAATCGTTGATCCAAAGTTTCGGCAGCGGATATTTTGAAAAGACGGGTCTCGAAATGGACAGTATTTCATGGTTTTTCAAAAATTTGGTGTTTTTGGAAAGATGCATTTTTTTGAAATGACGGTTTTATGAAAAAAATGACACGGAAACCAAGTAGCACGTAGTCAAACAAGCATTATAACGACGCTTATGTATGCTTTACACTAAGTCTCGGTCGGTCGAAATAGGGTCTATACCAACAACGATGGCTTTCTCGTAAATCAGGACGGACTCCCTAAGCCGAGTTGGTCTGAGGACATGTCACAAAACCCATATGAGTTCCGCCATCGAAGTCTTTAGCGCACCCATTTAGGAATGCAACATGGTATAGTGGGACGTCGGTCACAAGTAACTAGCCCGGGCAAAATTTGGGTTATGCATGAATCATTAAACTAATGCGCGCACACTAATATACGAACGATTTCTCTTTGAGTCTCACCCTAGGAACCCTGATGACATGTGGTACATCTGGTATCCCCAGCGGAGTCGCCAAATTGTGGACATGACGTAGGTCCACCCCGACGCGGCCACGCGCGGGTTTGGGTAGGCGAATGAATCTCGTGGTGAAATTGATCTCGGGTTCGAAATTTAAGTCAAAGTTGGAGTCGCCACCAAATTTTATGGGAATTCGGAACCGTTCGAGCCCACTCTATGTCGTCGTGGGCCATACACAAAGTACGGCCCATTTCGATTTCAGATTTTATGGGGCTCGTCCCTTTGCATTACGATACCGATACCGTTTACATCGGCTTTCGTGTATAGAATGACTCTCGTGCGCCAACGGTTTCGGACATCCGGAAACCGAGGTTCTGAGTAAGGGGTGAGGGTACGTTTGGGAAGCCCACTAAGGACACCCAACCCCGCCCGCACTTAGCGGCCTCTACTAAGACATCGTTCGTGTTCGTGTACGCGCGCTAGTAAAACGACTAAATGATATGCAAACAACGTTTTTGGCTAAGCATGTGAATTATTGGTTAGCTACGTCATTTAATGCATCTAGATTCACGTCAAAGTGATTTAGCATGTGATGTTTATTTAAAGAGCGATAAACAACATAAAAAATAAATAAAGCTCGTAAAGATGTACAAAATACACGGGCGGAAATACAACCCGGCCAATACAAAATAACGAACAATATAAAAAAGAATAAACGAGGTATATAAAGAGCGATAAATAATAACTTGAAACGGACCCGTATATATGAATACAAACTAGACCGTAAGTTGTGCAAATGGACAAACTCCGATTAAATGCACATTATATTGTGTATTAAGCGAAGGACGGAGATAAGGGACCTAGACGTGATGCTAGCCCGATCCCGAATCTCGGTGCCTTGTCCCGACTTATCACATTGAGAAATTGATGTCTAGACTAACCATGTGTCGGATACAACTAAGGAGTCGTCGACACAAGATTAATAGTGAGAGACCGTCAATCAAAGTCATTTAAGTGAAGTGATATGCATGAGTTTTGAAAAAGAAAATCACGTGATTGACTTTACACGCGACGACTAACGTCATAAAAAAAGACGAGGCTCGAATGATAAAGAAAAGCTCTCGGTTTTCTTGGGCTACAGGACCCACTCGGTCGAGTCGTGGCATGGACTCGATCGAGTGCACCTTCGAAGTAGCTACTGCCAAGTTTTTGGGGTGCTACACGATCAAGTGGCCCATGGCACTCGGTCGAGTGGCCCCTGTACGAGGCATAACTCGTTTCGGAAAAGGTGGCTATTCCGATTTATTTATTTTTAAATCGATGGTTGGCCGAGTTGGATAAAAATATTGCATGATTTAAATCCAACTCGACTTCCGATGTTATAATATTGTAATATACGATTATGATACCGTCATCGGAAATTTGTGAAAAAAAATGTCATTATGGGATTAGAAGTTTTGATTAGTGACAAAATTGTGTTCCTCCGCGTCACGACATCGATACTAATCCTAATGGATTATGTGATGTCGGTTTTCGCATCAACGGATTTTGCGCTAATCTTAGAAATGGAATCAAACACGTTTAACTATGATCTACCACGATCACGTTACGCCCTTGAGTACATTGGGGCGGCGCTCCTCGAAAGGGTGCCACCTCCATCGTGGCTCGTAAAGGAATTAAACGGACTTTAGATGGTCGTCATAGTCAAACGGGTTCAGATCCAATCTTATTATTATGCATATATATACGCGGTATATGTAAGAACGAAAAGTAAATAACGATAAATAAATGTTAGATTGGTTAGTAACAAAAATTAAAGAGTTAGTATACGATAATTAAAATGTTAGTGTTAGTGTTAGTATACTAGTATAATTATAATATAAAGTACAAAACGTATATATAAAAAACGAGATAGTAAAGATAGAAACGGGGTTGATGACACCCTCAACATACATGCTTAGAATGGCCTCGGCAATGGACTCGTAATAGCGACGAGAATGCGGGAGTATCGAGGATGTAGTTGAGTTATGGCGTGTGTATGTTTATGGATGGTTTGTCGGTTTTTTGAGGGAAAAATGACTCGGTTTTTGTGTGTATGGCTTAGGGTTGTAGGGTGGAGAGGATGCTAGACTTAAGTTGAAAATGTAGGTTTTTTATGTATGAAAATTCTGCTCAAATGAAGAGCACAAGAGGGGGTATTTATAGAGTTTACTCCTCGACCTAGGGTCACTTAATCGAGTGGCCCTAGTGCACTCGATCGAGTGCCCTAGGAAAGGGGTCTGGTGCGATTTTTGTGGCTCCACTCAATCGAGTGAGGTCAATCCACTCGATCGAGTGGATGGGGTTGACCAGCCATTATAGGAAATGGTTGACCTTTTTGATTTTTTTGAGGATTGTGTTCAGACGCAAGTTTCTAGAAGCGAACTTGGTTGATTTCGAGGATGGGTTCGTCTTTGACCGGGTTTTGACCCGGTCGCCAAAAGACGGTTTTTATTTTTGGTGTCTGTTTTGACCCAAATTAGTCTCATTTTACTCGGAACGACACACTGCGCCTGAATTTGAGGTTGGTTTTGAGAGATTTGTACTCCGCTAAATGCCCACGTCGGATATTATTGTTTCCGAGCCCATATTCGAGTGTACTAAGTCACGTTTGCGTCCGATCATCATCGGGTGTTTTGTCGGGAACCGCTATAGACACTAGCAGGCAAAATGCTGGTGTCTACACATGTCTCCTTATACTCATATTGGAGAGGATGCTAGACTTAGGTTGAAAATGTAGGTTTTTTATGTATGAAAATTCTGCTCAAATGAAGAGCACAAGGGGGGGTATTTATAGAGTTTACCCCTCGACCTAGGGTCACTCGATCGAGTGGCTCTAGTGCACTCGATCGAGTGCCCTAGTGTAGACACCCACATTTTGACCGCCAGGTGTCTATAGCAGTTTCCGACAAACACCCTATGATGATCGGACGCTAACGTGCTTTAACGTACTCGGAAATGGGCTCGAAATCAATGGCATTTGGCCTAGGCATTTTACGGAGTACAAATTTCACAAAACCAACCTCAAATTCAGGCCCAGTGGGTCGTTTCGAGTCAAATAACACTAATTTGGGTCGAATCCGACACCAGGGGTAAAACCGTCTTTTAGCGACCGAGTCAAAACCCGGTCAAAGATATTTCCCGAGATTTGTGGACCGACCGTGATGTCTCACGCGTCCTGATCGGACTCCAACTCCACAAAAATCAGCTTCACAAAATAATAAACAATTCCGTTTAAGGTAGAATTCGATCTCGAGTAGGAATCCTATCCGAGAACCGACTCAGACACTCAACCGAGTGCAATTACTCGGCCGAGTAACACACAACCAGCCTGTTTTTCTTACTTCTTCACCAAGAAAACGGAATTCTCGTTCTCCTCAGCTTCTTACTCAAGCGGTAATTCTAGCTCAAACAGGAATCTTATTCAAAAACCGATTCAAACACCTGACCGAGTGCAAACACTCGGCCAAAACAGCAGCAAATCAGCCGTGTTTCCCTTTCTTCCTTCACAAGAAAGTGGAATTCTCATGCTTCTCAAATTCCTACGTTTCCTATCCTAAGCGGTAGTCAAACTCTCCTAAGCCAAGGTCGGGAACTCCCTATAAATAGCCCCTTGCATCCAACATAAAAAAACACAATTTTTCATACAACAAAAAAGTTGGTCACACAACTTTCGAGCATCAGAAAATATCATAACACACACATAATTCCTTACATCTAGCATCGAGAAACCGATATTACAAACCCGAAGGAAACCGGCCCTATACCCGACACCCTTCACCCGTCTCGTCCAAACCGTACCCCCTAACCGAACCAAACATCACTCGACGCTCCCGTGCCTAGCCACATTCTGACGAGCCCCGATCCGAGTCAACAAAAGCATGTAGGTTGAGGGTGTACCAAACCCGATTTCTCCTTTCTTCTCCTTCCTTCTCTTCGTCCGTTTTCTATTATGGGTCAAGAGTCGTTTTTATTTTTTTTCTAATATCGTTATTAACGAAAAACTATTTTCATAACAAACATTCTGAAAAATACAATATCGATTTTTTCTATAATCGAATATTGTATCGAAAAAAATTATATTAAGATCTCGACGATATTAAAAATCGTTACATCTTTTTTTCGTTCAAAATTCTTTTCTTTTACTTTTCATTCAAAACAAATTATTTTACAAAACCTTTTTTTTATTCCGAATATTCGATATCGATTTCATAATCGAACATCGGATACGACGAATATCGAAAACATAAATCGAATACAAATTAATTCATACTTTGTACGCGATTTATCAAAACAACAATTTCGAACAAAAAATAAAAACCGGACAGACCCGTACGCGAGTCGCGCCACGCCCGAGCGACTCGCGCACGAGCCTGAAACCCGGACCGTTTTGACAACTTTTCGGTCGTTTTATTATTTATTCTACGAAGCAATTTCTATAATTTACATCTTTTTCCAAAACTATTCCTGATATTTGATATTGATTTCGTAGTCAATTATCGAATATAGCGAATATCGAAAATATTAACTCGAGTACGAATCATGCAATATTCGTACGCGATTTAATAAATCGAATTTTCAGAAAACCGCGTCCAAAACCAGCCCGACACGCGACTCGCCGGCGTCCCGGGCGAGCCGCGCGGTCGGCTGTCTCGACGCACCCTTTCCGTTCTATTTTATATTTTTTCGAACATCGTTTTTTTACACAAAACAACGTCTTTTTAACGATATTTTTCAGATTTTGATTTTTATCGATTTCGCATATTTATTTCTTGCTATATTATTATATACAAATCAATACTAACTTGTTTGTTCATCCTTTGTAGCAAATTCATCCTTTTTATTTCATTTGTTTTATTATACTAAAACGAATCTCACATGCTAAATTCAACTTTGACGTTAATTTTTCATGCATTAAACCGACTTAGCAACCCGTTCAATTCCTCACATGCTTAGGAAAACAATGTTTGCATATCATTCATCGTTCAACTAACGCGCGCATTAAAACGTCATTCGATATCCTAGTAGAGGCCGCTAATGTGCGGGCGGGGTTGGGTGTTCTTAGTGAACTTCCCAACACGTACCCTCACCCCTTACTCAGAACCGTGGTTTCCGGATGTCCGAAACCATTGGCAACGAGAGTCATTCAATATACGATTAACCGCTTCAGTCGGCATCTATATCGATATGCAAAGGGACGAGCCCAATAAACTCTGACATCGGAAATGGGCCGTATTTGTACACGGCCCACTACGACATAGAGTGGGCTCGAACGGTTCCGAATAACCATAAAATTCGGTGGCGACTCCGACTTCGATTTAAATTTCCATTTGACCATCTCATGGAGATTCATTCGCCTCCCCAAAACCCGCGCGTGGCCGCGTCGGGGTGGACCTATGTCATGTCCACACCTAGGAAAGGGGTCTGGTGCGATTTTTGTGGCTCCACTCGATCGAGTGAGGTCAATCCACTCGATCGAGTGGATGGGGTTGACCAGCCATTTTAGGAAATGGTTGACCTTTTTGATTTTTTTGAGGATTGTGTTCAGACGCAAGTTTCTAGAAGAGAACTTGGTTGATTTCAAGGATGGGTTCGTCTTTGACCGGGTTTTGACCCGGTCGCCAAAAGACGGTTTTTATTTTTGGTGTCTGTTTTGGCCAAAATTAGTCTCATTTTACTCGGAACGACCCACTGGGCCTGAATTTGAGGTTGGTTTTGAGAGATTTGTACTCCGCTAAATGCCCACGTCGGATATTATCGATTCCGAGCCCATATTCGAGGGTACTAAGTCACGTTTGCGTCCGATCATCATCGGGTGTTTTGTCGGGAACTGCTATAGACACTAGCAGGCAAAATGCTGGTGTCTACACATGTCTCCTTATATTATAATGAAATTTGATTACTCATATTGGTGAGCCTAGGTCGTATACTCCCAAAGATAAATAATTAAGTCCTATTACCTTTAACAATATAGTAGAGGTAAGTCGGGTGTCGAATCCACAGGGAAGGCGATGTAACTAATGTGTAACTAATAAAAATAAACGTAACAAGAATAATAGGGGGTTTGTGAGTGATGATTTGTCTAATAACTAAAATAACGAAAGTCAAATAACTAATAATGACGAATTCAGATAATTAAGAGACTCAACTCAAAGAAAATCCACTAACTAGTTAAACAATTGATCATCGACTACTAACCTTTAAACTAATCCTTGAGTATTTTATTGTGAAACTGAAAGTTCCAATTGTTCCCTAGATAATATTACTTAAGTCGAAACGTGATACTAAGCAACCTAATTATTGAACAACCTAATCCACGCATCTAGATTTAATACAATAACAGCATGAACGATATGAACAAATCAATAGAAATAACGACCTTTAACACACACGGTTATTGGTTCGAATTGTATGTTTATTCCTCCCTTTTACCCAATTACGATGAAACGCATACAAATAATTAGGTTTAAAGGTTGCAACTTTATCTAGTGAATTGAACAATTACGCATTCAAACACAAAGAATTGCAATAGATTGAAGATTGAAATAATCAATTGGCCAAAAAGATTAAACAAACAACAATCATAAAATTAGCACAGAGAATAAATAATAATCAAGTAATTAAATAAAGATTAAGAAAGGTCTCACAATCAATTAACTTGAAATCTTCAAATCCTTGATCCGAGAAGAAAGATTAGTTACACATAATTGTCTTTAGCAAACTAGGGTTCTTCTTCTCCTAATGAAAGTAATGTAATATAACGTGAATGATGATATGAATGATTGATGAATATCAATCTAATAATATGTAGTCTAAGATAATGATAATAGGAAAGTCCAATAATTTCCTAATTCTAATAATAATATAATAATAAATAATAATTAAGCTGACACGGAACTTGAAGTAGTTCCGTCTTCAGATCCCGAGCTGCGTTTTGACTTTTCACTCGGTTTGTTGGGCTTGTTCTTCGTACTCTCCGTCTCGAGCCCATAATCATATAACAAGGATTAGAATTCTAAAAACCGTCTTTTCTTCAATAAAGCACAACTTCCTGGATAAAACAAAATAGACGATTTACACTCTAAATCTGTAACACCTGCTATTTTCCTAGCATTTTTATCTTTTCCGTTATGCCTTCATCATCACTCTGTCACTGTCGGGCTTGTGTTTCATCATTTTTCCAACTTTAATTTCATTTTCGAGTTTAATTGATATTTATTTTTATTTTTAAAAAGTTTTAATTCTTTTAGATCTATTTATTGGATTTTCTTCGTAAACTAATTACTTTTCCGCGAGGAATTTTATTTTTCTACGAGTTAACGTTTTTAAGCTTGGATTTAAATTATTTCTTTTCCTACAAGTGTCTGAATATATTTATATAATATTTTCAACCTAGAAATATTTTTATTTACGAAAAGTTAGTCATTAATGATTTTACTACGAAGTTTCGTAAATAAGTATCTTCTTACGCGAGATTTACTCGAATTGCTTTGAAATACCTTTAACTATTTTACGATTCTTCTTTTTATCAACTTTAAAATTAATTAAGACCTTTTCCTCATATTTTGGACCGATAAAGCTTCTTGTCACAATGTTACTACATTTTATTAATACGTTTCATTTGATCACGTTAAACCGTAAACGTAAGATTATTTTCTTTTCATTGAATTGATGCATTATTACTCAAACTTTTCACACTCCTCCTCTTATTTTTGGCTGGCATATAGTGACTATTTTCACATAGTTTTCATCACCCTCATTATTAGTTCCATTTAAGCAAAAACCATCCATTCTCCCTTCATTCATTCTTTTTTTAAAAAAAAATTATTCATCACCTTTTTCCTCTCCTTTGGCCTTGAGTTTCAGCAGATTTTCCAGCCTAGATTTGTCTCAAAATCGAGTCTTGATCGTCCTATTTTCATCTCCAAATTAATCGTCTATCTTTTCCCTTCGTTAAGGTAATAATCGATGTTATTTCCGATCGTTATTTACCTTGATTCTTTTAGTTTTCTCATGGTATTTTTGTACCATGTATGTCGTGTATTGAAGAATCCTTGGACGACCCCGAAGCCGATGAATTTATCGTAGACTCGGATTTGGATTTGAGGTAACGTCGATGTTACTCGGTATTGCATGATTTTATTTGTGTAATTGCATGTATATAATTATAATTTTATTTTGACAATATATGTTTGTCATATAATCTGTAAAAATTTTAAAAGTTGAAAATTTGCATGTTTCGATATTTTTATCGCTTTTACGAGATTAACGATTAAATTGTTTTTTTAATTTGTAAAATCGTAATATTCGGCCTAAACATGTAATATATGTTTATATTCTGTAAAAATGATGTTTTTGATGATTTCTAATAATTTAGTATTTTTCTGATATTTTAGTTATCGATTATTGAATTATTACCGTTTACGAACAAAAACGATTAAAAGTCAATTTTTAGTTCTAGTACCTAAACATTCTATTTTAATCTGATTTTTGACATGGTGAAACTTTCTGGTGAATTCTTTTTTTCTGAATTTATTCATAATTTATCGGAATTGTTAAGTGGATGAATTAATTAATCACTTTAAATCATCGTTTATCGTTAAAACCGTGTTTGTCGTTTAAATTCTCGATTTCTGGTCTTTTGTTTAAATCTGGGAAAAAAATATAATTCTGATGATTTCATAATAAAATGTAATTTTATGATTTTTAATGCTTTAATAAAATGTTAGGAACGATAAGTTTTATTAATGGAATCGTTAATTGTGAAAACGGGTTTAAAAGACGGTTTTAGCGGGATTTATTAAATCTGGAATTTTTGGAAATCTGGAAAAATAGTAGTTTCTGGAAAATCATGATTTTTATGTTTAATAATAATTTTTGGATATTAATACTTAAATTGTTTTGTAATTACTATTTTTATTAATCGTTATTGTCGAGATTAGACGATTAGCGAAAAAAACCCTTTAAAAACCAAGTTTAAGGATTCTGGAAAATTTTATTTTCTGGACAGAATGACCATAAATATGTTTTAACTATTTTGCGTAATTTTTGTACTATTTATTAAAGTCTATAGTTAATAAGTATTGATTTTTGGACAAATTATGATTTATCGTTAAAATGCTTCGTCTTACCTAAAAGAATTATTTTTCCAGCCATTTTGAAAATATTTGATTCTGAAACTTTAGGAGTTAAATCATCCCTTAACATATTCTAAATATATTCAATGGTTTAATTAAATAAAAGACGTTAAAAGATTTAATTTGACATTTGCCGTAAAATCCTATTTATGTTCGTATTGTCGAAACTATTAATAATTAGGGAATTTTAATTTTATAAATTTTGGAAACACCCTAATTAGTAGCAATAAAATGTTTAAGACATTTTTAATCATTTTATAAACACTCGTATGACGTTTCAATAATTTCATAAACCTAAATGTTCCCACTTTATCAATTAATATCATTAAGGCCGAAAGTATTAGTTTTATAAATCTATATCGTTTACTAAAGATGTTGTATTAATATAAACTAATATTTTCGCTATTTTGATATGAAGCTATTTTTAGTAAAGTTTCCTTAAATAGAAAGTTTCCTCTTACCTAAAAAAGAAAGTTTTCTCTTTTAGAATATAATGGTAACTCCTTTTCTCTCTTATTATTATAACGATTATATCTTTTGAATATCGATAATGGCTTTGTTTTGGAGTTATGGAATAAGGATAAGTGTGGGGTTAGAGTAATACAGTCTAGGATGTACGGTTTTGCCATCAACTATAAGGCTGGTGTATCCATTTGGGATGCATTGGTTGTTGAACTGGACACATTTGGTGTTCATGAGTATATGTGTATTGTGCCCTTAAGCTAGATATCGCATCGTGTTAGTCGCCGTCAGTTGAACTGGATACATTTGGTATCCAGGAGGGGTATATATTACTTAAGCTAGGACCTCGCATTGATAAGTCGCCGTCCTATTATGGTTGAGTTGCCTAGTTAGAGACCTTGGATCTTCGCTGCGTGTGAAGTTGGTGTCTGAGTTCTCGAAGCTAGTTTTTAGTACATCCCTAGTGAAAGTCTAGCCTTGTGCACACTAACCGAATATCCATAACGCCATTTTGACTATTTTATTATTATCGATATAATTTGGTTGCAGGTTGGCAAATGTTTTATGTTTTCTTTGAAAAACTCGTTTTTATTATATTGTTTCGATACGTGAAGTTTTTCACTGAAAACTTATTTTCATTATAATGTTTTACTGTTTTCCGTTTTCTTACTATTTTTCTATAATAGTAATTACAGTTTTAAAATCCTGTTATACGGCTGGGAGAACGTTGGCGTTGCTCCCCACTGATTGTGGCTGTTATGTTTTAACATGGCAGGTATACGTGTTCCGGATGGGGGCTAGCGAGCAGTGTGGATCCTGCTTGTTTATTTTGATAAATATGTCTTATGGATTGTTCAAACCCCTTTTGTGGATTGTTTTAAATTTTGGTCATTTTATTTAAGGCCTATTGTTTGACTTTACCATTTTAATTTTACTAAGACATAGTTACAGTGTGTTTTAATCCCGACTCTACAGTATTTCCGCCACTGTATCGCGTTAGATTTTCTAGGGGACTACAAAATCCGCACCCTTAATCACCAAATCTAGCTCAAATCTCCGTCATAAACACATACAAAACACGCTAGATCACATATCGCTATATATACTCTACGTAGAATATGTTTTTGAATTATCTATGTCAAATTGACTCTCTTACTTTACATAAATACGTAAATATTATTTGTCATTTTATTTATTAGTTATTACATTTATAATAATACTCCTAGATAATATTGTTGAATGCAAAACTAATAGCACAATAGTAATTACTCCTCCGAGTTTCTATATTTTTCCTTCTTTCTTTTTTGAGCTGAGTTGGATCTTTTCCCTCTTTTCTTTTTAGGCTATAAATGTATGGTTCACATTTACTCTCGGGTCAATCGGGTCGGGTTCGGGTTAGCAGGCTTTGGGTCAGGTCACTTTTGGGTTATGGAATCGGGTTCACTTCGGGTCCGATCAGTCATTTCAGGTTTGAGTCATTTTCGGGTTTGTTATTTTCAACTTTTTTAGGGATATCAATTCGTTTTCTATAATAATAGTAGGGTCACTATCGGGTTAGCCTGAGTCAATTCGGGTTACTAGTCAACCTCGGGTCTTCAGTTCGGGTGTCGGGTCAGGCTCTGGTTGGCTTATTCTCTAATTCCCTTGAAAATTTCACGCAATACAGTGACGAAAACACTGTAGAGTCGGGATTAAAACACGCCGTAACTATGTCTTAGTAAAATTAAAATGGTAAAGTCAAACAATAGGCTTTAAATAAAATGGCCAAATTTAAAACAATCCACAAAAGGGGTTTGAACAATCCATAAGACATAATTATTAAAATAAACAAGCAGGATCCACACTGCTCGCTAGCCCACACCCGGAACATGTATACCTGTCATGTTAAAACATAACAGCCACAATCAACGTTCAAATGTTTTAAACAATCAATGGGGAGCAACGTCAACGTTCTCCCAGCCGTAAAACAGGATTTTAAAACTGTAATTACTATTATAGAAAAATAGTAAGAAAACGGAAAACGGTAAAACATTATAATGAAAATAAGTTTTTAGTGAAGAACTTCACGTATCGAAACAATATAATAATAAAAACGAGTTTTCCGAAGAAAACATAAAACATTTGCCAACCTGCAAATCAAAATTATATCGATAATAATAAAAAATATTCAAAATGACGTTTTGGATAGGAGTAGTGATGAATGCTAGACTTTTACTAGGAGAATACTAAAAACTAGTTTCGAGAAATTAGTTCAAACAAATCAAACTTCGATCTCTAACTAGGTTACTCAACCATAATAGAACGGCGATTTGTAAATACGTGGCCCCAGTTTAATAATATGCACACCCCTCCCGAGCACCATAAATACTCAGTTCAAACCCGACGACGTCTTACACTGCGAGGCACAAGTTTAAGGTCAAAATGTACACACACTCCCGAACACCATATATGCTCGGTTCAACAACCAGTATGCCCCATAAAGACACGCCAGCCTTATAGTTGATGGCAAAAACGTAAACCCCAAAATATTTTACTCTAACCTCACACTCTTCCTTATTCCATAACTCCAAAACAAGCCATTATCGATATTCAAAAGATATAATCATTATAATAATAAGAGAACAAAAGTGTAACCAATATATTCTAAAAGAGGAAACTTTCTATTATAGGAAACTTCTATTTTTAGAAACTTTACTAAAAAATAACATCATATCAAAATAGCAAAAATTTTAGTCCATACTAATACAACATTTTTAGAAAACGATATAGATTTATAAAATACTACTTTCGGCCTTAACGATATTAATTGTTAAAATGAGAACGATTGGGTTTATGAAATTATTAAAATATCTTCCAAGTGTTTATAAAATGAATAAACATGTCTTAAACATTTTAATACTACTAATCAGGGTATTTTTAAAGTTTATAAAATTAAAATTCCCTAATTATTAATAGTTTCGACAATACGAACATAAATAGGATTTTACGTCAAATGTCAAATTAAATATTTTAACGTCTTTTATTTAATTAAACCAATGAACGTATTTAGAGTATGTTAAGGGATAATTTAATTATTAAAGTTTCAGATTTAAATATTTTCAAAATTGCTGGAAAAATAATTCTTTTAGGTAAGACGAAGCATTTTAACGATAAATCGTAATTTTGTCCAAAAATCATTACTATTAATTAAAGACTTTAATAAATAGTACAAAAATGATGTAAAATAGCTAAAATATATTTTTGGACATTCTGTCCAGAAAAGAAAATTTTCCGGAATTCTTAAACTCGGTTTTTAAAGGGGTTTTCTCGTTAATCGTCTAATCTCGACAATAACGATTAATAAAAATAGTAATTACAAAATGATTTAAGTACTAATATCCAAAAATTATTATTAAACTTAAAAATCATGATTTTCTAGAAACTACTAATTTCCCAGATTTCCAAAAATTCCATATTTAATAAATCCCGTCAAAACCGTCTTTAAAACCCGTTTTCACAATTAACGATTCCAATAATAAAACTTATCATTCCTAACATTTTATTAAAGTACTAAAAATCATAAAATTACATTTTATTATGAAATCATCAGAACCATATTTTTTTTTAGATTTATACAAAAGACCAGAAATCGAGAATTTAAACGACAAACACGCTTTTAATAAAATCAACAAAATTACTTTTCTCACGTGTAAAGTATGATCCATAATTGTAAAGTTACCGAAGATTTTAGTAGTTTTTGAAGGGTTTAGAAAAGAAGCAAAAGTGTTAGGCTTTGAGAGATGAGATAAGGGTAGCCAACGGAAAAATAACGAAACTTGGGTATGAACTAGTAAAACCTGTGTAATCCCCTATAAATTCTAATGCATTACAGTGGCGGAAACATTGTAGATTGGGATTAAAACATACCGACAAACTATATTCTATATAAAAGAAAGGTCAGTCGATACAAATGCCACTTTTTACAAAAAGGGCTAAAATAAATATCCTTAAGAGGGTTTAAGAAAATCCAGAAGTAACATAATTGATAGAGTAGGATTCATGTTACTCGCTAGCTCACACCCAAAACCCGGCAGCAAAAACCTGTCATGTTATAAACATACCAGCCACATCCGTGGGGAGTAACTCGGACGTTCTCCCAGCCATATTATATCATATGGAAAATAATAGTATTACTATATCAAAATAGTAAAATGAAAAAAACTTAAAAATGATATAATAAAAATAAGCTTTCAGATAAATTTAAATGACTGCCAACCTGCAAGTCAAAACCAATCGATAATTATAAAATTCAAAATGGCGTTATGGAAATCCGTCAGTGCTACGGAATAGACTTTCACTAGGATGATACTAAACTAGCTTCGAGAACTTAGTCAAAACAGATCAGACTTCGGTCTCTAACTAGGCAACTCAACTATAACAGGACTGCGTGTAGCGAGGTCCTGGCTTAAGTAATGTACACCCCTCCTGGACACCAACCGTAATCCAGTTCAACCCGACAACGACTTACACGATGCGATATCTAAGTTTAAGGTCAAAATATACACTCCTGAACACAAACCACGCTCAGTTCAACGATCAATGCGTCTCACATAGACACACCAGCTTTATAGTTGATGGCAAAACGTATACCCTTGACTATATTACTCTACCCGTACACTTGTTCTTATTCCACAACTCTAAAATCAAGTCATTATCGATATTCAAAATAGAATGTTCAAGGTGAATAATACGAAGGTAAAAGAGATAAACATTTTATGTTAAAAGGAAACTTTCTATTTATAGAAATTTACTAATTTTAGAAACTTACTTAAATTAGAAATATTCTTATAGAAATACATAAATTGTTCGAATAAGTTAAATGTAACAAAATAGTATTTATGGCAAATAAACATTTTATTAATATCGTCGTTATCGTAACTTAATATATTTCTAAGTTCGTTATCGAAGGTACAAATCAAATGTAATAAGTGAAAACATAGTACTTCTTAAATATTTAAGAAAATCGAGTTAAAACGATAAATTTTAGAAAATATACGCTTTTGAAACAAAATGATAAATATTGATAAAGTATAAATAGCGTAGGAGTTTTAGAACCGAAACGAGATTTAAAACCTTTCAAATGTCTTTAGCAATTAAATTAAATTTATTACTAATCAATACGAGTTTTGATAAAAATAATAAATTGTAATGATAAGAAGTTATTTAGTGAAAATAGCCTTGACAAAAATGTACTTCAAACAAAACGACTATTTTCTAATTTATGAACATAAATCATAAAACGAAATTAATTTATTAAACCAGTATACAATTCTCGGTTAAAATATAAAAGTACGATTTTAAGTTAAAATAATAACTTAATGAAATATGACAAAATTAAGAAACTGGTACTATTTAGTTACTAGTGTCACGATAACCAACAAAATATAATAATGATCATTTATAATAAAAATTAATAACGATTTATAAAACGATATTAAAACCTTATAAAATGTTTATAAGGCGCACGATTAGAAATACTATTTTTAGCAGGTAATACGTAGCTAAAATAAAACCGAAGGTAAAGTATCTACTACATACTACTACTCAACATACGATATAATACCGAGTAACGCCCTAAAGTTACCTCGAAAAAAAGTCTTCAATAAACTTGTCCTACTTGTATAGTCCAAGCTCCAAAACTTCAATAGTAACGTCTTTAAGCTCCAAGTTGTAGGATCGATTGTCTTCTCGACATGATTCCCACGACAAGCGAGTTAACAAAACAAAAGAATGAATGAGACAAGGGTATTCGACACAAGATGAAAAGGGGGTTAACGTGTCAAATAGAACAGGGCTGAATTTAATCGAGTCATATATGACAACGTAATGACCTGATATAGTTCGCAACTGAAGCACCAAACAGAGGAGAAGAATGATCAGAATATGGATACAAAATGAGATGGAAGAACGAATACCGACTTGAATAACAATAGCAGAGGAACGACACCACAAAAAGAACGAGGTAAGAAGAACGAGGTAAGAAGAAGAAAACAACCACGACAACAACACTAGCAGCAACCAACGGGGACAAGACGATCGAACGGACGGACAAAGGAAGACGAACAAAATAGCGACCACGAAGAATAACGAAACAACAAGTATACGACATCCACGCAGATGACCCACAACAATGAAACACAATGGTGGACGACATCAGTAGCAGCAATAACGGATAGCAAGACCAACAACGATAATGAACAGCAAAGTTGGCAGGAACGAACTGACACAATCAGAGCAAGAAGTCCGTAAACAACAACATGCAGCAGAATAATAACGACAATAGCAGCAAAATGCGAACAGAAAAGAAAGAAAACGAAGTCCTAAATAGTAACATGCACGAGAGACAACAATAGATTGACGGAAAGAAGGACGAAGAAGAGGATGGCAGAGCAATCGAAAGCAGCAGCAAGCGAGCAGCAAAATCACAAGACGGTGACCACAACGGAATGCAAATAGAGAACAACCGTGAGCAGCAATACCACGCAGCAGAAACAACCAAAGAAGGAGAACGAAGAAGAGGAAAAAGAAGACAGAACGGAGGGAAGAACCGGTTCGACGACAGCAGGTACGCAGCAGCGACGCACAGCGATGAAGGCTGGAGGAGAAGGAGAGAAGAGGGAGACGGCAGGGGAAGAAGAACGTAAAAGCAAGGAGGAAAAAGGAGATGAATGGGAGGGTGAATGTGATGCGCGGCTGACAAAATGAAGAGAAATGAATTGGATTTTAGGTTAAAATAATGAGGTGGGTTAGATGATCAATAAAATCGAGTCACGAATCAACCCACGCGAGTATCGGGCCAAAATCAAGTTAGTAGAACAAATTAATTGGAGTGAAAACGAATACAGTCTTTAGGAAGATAATTAATTTGGTTTCTCAGGAAATAATAAATGTTTCGAAGAAAATTAATTAAAACGGGATTATATAAAAATGAACTTAGAAATATAATCAGTCAAAACGGAACTCGAATGAAAATAAAATGAGTAAATAAAATGAAACGAAAGTAAAATACATTTTAAGCATAAAAAAATGACTTATCGAGGTAAATATAATTTTAGGAGTTTAGATTGATTGAAACATAAATTCTATTTATAAATAATTTTAAGAAATACGAGTTAAATCATAAACAAAATTAAAATATGAAAGTTAAATTTTATTTATCAAATCAGGGGTGTTACAATCTTCCCCACTAAAAAAATGTTTCGTCCTCGAAACTTACAGAAACAAAAAGTAGAGGATAAAATGATATTATTTTATTTAAACAAAATGAGAACGCTTAACTCACACCAAAACTTTTAATAAAACAAATATTACAATATTAAAAGTGTTGTAACGGAGGCGTCCCGTTACCAACGGTTTGTCGACTACGCGAGAAGAACAAAACAACGAACAAACAATATTTAAATCGAGACACGGAATTACATGGTTCACCAGCAAAATCACTGGCTACTTCCACACCGACAAGGAGAACAATATTCACTACTGTGGAGATAATAATACAACTCGGAGGAACCCTCTCTAAGACAATGCTTAAGAGACTCCAATTTTGGTTTGATTACTAAGGTGGAAGGGTGACCTCTATTTATACAAAACGAATCACCTCCACTTAGTTAATCTATCGATGTGGGACAACTTTTTCTATTTATACATAGAAAAACTACCACTTCCCCCTATTCTTTAGATGTGGGACAAACTACATTCTTCACAAAATACATCATCTTATTTCCGCACCTAGTTCGACATTCAACTCGAGTCTCGAATACGACAATTGCTAGTCATTAATCCTAACAATCTCCACCTTGACTTGAATTGTCCAACACGAACCAAGCTCCAAAATGATGTAACCAAATCAGCTTCAAATTGTCGATTCCCAAGTCACCACTTGTCCCAGTAGTCTCCATACTGACTTGAACTCAACAAACAAAACGGACAAATGAACCAAGTGTGCTAACGTGACCAAAATGTACCAAGTACTAAATGTAGCAAGCTGAAACTACCAACGTACTTAGCACCCAACATATCATCCTACCAACATGGCCAAACGTAGCGAGATCACTACCAAACGCCAAAAACAAATGTATGAGATACCAACGTCACAAATGATGGAATGGTGTTCCGAAACAAATGCACACAAGACTCCAAAACAATTTCTCCTTCAAAACAAAATATGGCCAAATGTACCGTCGTACCAAATTGCCCAAAAGGACACAACGCCATAAACAAAACAACGTCTCACTTGAGTCAACAACGGTGTCATGACACCACAAATTTGCCCACACCAAGGCACAACAACTCAATTCGAAACAATCAATACCAACGTTCTAAGCGAGCCCAAATCACCTCCATCATCAGGTGCAAATGCTAGACTAACAAGTCCAACCCAACAGCTCCAAAGAACACAAAATAATGAACTCCCGTCGAAGTTCCAAATGACCCCAACCGAGGTCCCAACGGCTCTCTCTCAAGAGCCCCAAACAGCTCCACCTGGAGCCCAAACTGCCCACCACGCGGGGCGCAAATTGCCTCATTGAGGCGCAGAAACAACGGTCAATAGTTTGTCTTGAGAATCTTGTAGTTCGACCCGTACAGGCGAAAACTCCACCTTACCGTCAACACTATCATCCTCACACAAGCCTACCAACCCCAAATTGTCCAGATGATAATTGAATGAACCAAACTGGATGTGCCTCGACATATCGCCCAAACATCTAAGTCGCATATGCCCCAACTTAGACCCAAGAGAACCAGACGAGCGACTACTCGATGCACCAACGGTCAACACAATACCACGAAGGACATAAAATGCTCCTTCCCTGACACCTCTCCAAGTAGCCAACGAACCTCTACCCACGCACAAAGTTCCACCATCACCTTGAAAACTGTAACCCTGATCGACTAGCATCCCAAGTGACACAAGATTTCTCTTCAACTTTGGAACATGCCTGACACCCTCGAGGAAGACAACAACACCATCATGTGTTTTAACCCGAATAGTCCCGACTCCGACTATCTCACAACTGGACCCGTCACCCATAGTAACACTATCGCCATGTGAAGCTTCGTAAGACTCGAACCATTCCCTTACAGGACACATACGGAAAACGCACCCCGTGTCTACAATCCAACTATCCAAAGGACGTGGAACAACATCAACAACGAGAAATAAATCTTCCTCAGAGTCGCACTCGGCACCTTTACGTGTAACAGCAGAAACACCAGCATCCTTCAACCTAGGACACTTGTCTTTCCAATGACCAGGTTCCTTACAGTAATTGCAGACATCTTTCCGAGATTTCCTAGACTTGGTTTTACCCTTACTAGGTCCCTCTGACTTCACAACAAGTCCCAAAGGACTACTGTCTACAACACTACCCGACGCTACCACTACAAGAAATACTTCATATAGCAACCAACCACGCGCGACTGATAAATTCAGTAGCTAATTTTGCGACTGAAAGTACAACACGCGACTGATATTAGTCACTGGACGAGGAGACAGATAAAAAAAAATTAATTACCCTTAGCGACCGAAATAAGTCGCTAAAATAAAAGGCGCGATTTCGGTCTCTAAATGGTTGAACTTGCTACGGAGCGCGACCGATTTCGGTCGCTAAAGTGTGTCAATTTTTTTAAATCCACGAACAGCCCCCCTCCCCCTCTCACATTCGCCATTTCACTCTCTCTCTACAAAGTCTCCCTTCTCTCTAATCCGTCTCCACCTTCTTATCATTCCTTCCTTCTTCATTTCTCCATTTTTTTAATTACGGTATGTTTTTTTATCTATACTTAATTTAAATTATTTGTTAATTTTTTTATTTATTGATATAAATAGATTAGTTATTGAGTTAGATGTTTTTATAGTGTAGTGTTGTTGTTAGTGTTGGAGTATTTAGAGTAGTTAGAATGTTAATCGCCCAATAGGTTCCCCAATTTGAAATATGTAGATTGTTAGTATAAAATTAGGGTTTGTGGTTAAGTAGTTGAATGAATTGGGTTGTTTTGATGTGTTAGGAAATTGGAAGTAAAATACAATTATGCCGATTTAGTGATGTAACTATGGACGAATTGGGTGGAAATAGTACTATGTTTAGGTGAATTGATTATTTTACAGAATATTTGACTAGTGTATATATATTAGTAAATTACTTTGGGGGAAATAATTTGTATGTGGTTATTCTCTCAATTTTTTTAAATAAAAAAAATGAAGAGACAGGAACGAAAATGGATGTATGGGGAAAGATTCGATAAGAAACGACGTCCCACAAAGGAATTTTTAGAGGGTGTTAATCGCTTTCTTGAGTTCGCTGAAACCCATCCCGAATACGCGTCAGAGGGTATATTTAGGTGTCCTTGTGGTAAATGTAAGAACATCAAATTCTTGGATAGTATTTTGATTAAGGAACATATTATCTCAGATGGGTTTAGCCCAAATTACTATTATTGGATTTGTCATGGTGAGACGTCTGCTGTTGAGGAATCTGAGGTTGATCAGAATGAGGGCGGGGTGAGAGGAATGATTGTTGATGTGGTTGAGTGCAATTTGTTTAATGATGAGAGCATGTACACTAACGACGATGACCAACCAACTCCACAAGAGCCAAACCCACGAGCGAAAGCTTTTTTTTATATGTTAGAGGCTGTGGAGAAGCCATTATATGGAGGGTGTGATGTGACATTGTTAGAAGTCGCGTCTATGGTAGTAACGCTTAAATGTGAGTATAACCTACCTTTTGGGTGCGTAGACGGTATCGCTGCGTTGATTGAGAAACTCATCGCAAAAGACAACATTATGACCAAAACATTCTACAACACCAAAAAAATAGTTAAAGGTCTTGAACTTCCGCATCAAAAGATCGATGCTTGTCCCGATGGATGTATGCTCTTTTGGAAGGACGATGCCATGCTTGAGGAATGTAAGATATGTGGGAAGGGTAGATACAAAACTGTAGCTGGGAGTATTGTTTTGAGGGCTAAGAAGGGAAAGAGTGTTGAGAGGCATAAAAAACCTATACCACTTAGTCGACTTACCTACTTTCCCATCGCCCCTAGACTTCAAATATTATACGCAACCAAAACCATTGCCGAACAAATGAGGTGGCATATTATTTGTACATAGTAATCTGCATTACATATTTTGGGTAAATTATTTCAATATTATGATGTCAGTTTCTAACTTTATACTATTATATGTCTGCAGATATGACGTTGGACAACAGGCTGCGGTTTGGTAGTTCGAGCAGCAGCAGGAACAGGGACCAGCAACAGCAGGAAGACCAAGAAGAGAACCGGCGGGAGGACGAACACCAAGTGGAGAACGAGGAGGAGGTGCACGGCAATGAGCAACCAGAACCACCGCAACAGCATGAAGGGCTTCGATATACCGACGACGGGCGCCTAATTATTAGCCCGGAGAACACATGGTGAGACGTTATATTTCCTTTTTTTGTGAGACATCATCTTATTTCACTCTTTGGTGTAGGTTTCGTACTCGTGGGACGGTGACTGGTGTGAAGGACAGTTTCATGAATGATTTGACTACTTACTGCACGAGTTGGACCAAGTTGCCTCTGTGGCAACGGGAGAAGTGGTTTGCCAACTTCAAGGTACACCAATTTTTGATTTTTATTAATTATCTGTTACTGTTTACAGATACTAATAAAATGACAACAAACAATCTTGCAGTTGAAACACTTTTACAACGAGGGTCTCGAGGTGGCTACGAGAGACAGATACATGGATGTCACGAAGGACAGACACAAAGACATGATGTATAAGATGGCGAGCGATGAAAAGTTACAGGAACACCTTAAAGGTTCGATTACTCAATTAGTGTTAGTACTTGAATAAAAAGTTGTATATATCTTCAAAACACTTATTGATCTCAAACTGTATAAATTGTAGGTGACGCCATCCAACAGTTCCAAACAGCCCGCTCCGACCCAAAGTTCCTTAAAAGATCCGTCCAGGCGAAAAAGAACAAGAGGCGGGGAGGGGACCCCGAGGCAGAGGCGGAGCGCACCCACTACGGTGGGTCGCAGTCGATGCACCAGCGGGCCATGAATGTTAGTATTTCCTTACCTTTCATTTTTATATTGGATTATTATTTAATGTTTTCATTATAAATATAAATGAGAAATCTACATGTACTGTCAACAGGTGAAGAAGAAAACCGGAGAATTCCCTCCTCCTGTGCAGCTATTTCTCGACAGCAAGAGTAAGGGGGACGATGCCACCGGTCGAACATTCGCCACAAAGAAGGATATGGACACTTGGGTAAGTTTCAAACATAAGACTTCGTTACTTTTTTTTCTTCACCCAACCCACCTAATCATGACTTCATTTTCTTTCAGAGATCGTATTTGGAGGCCACTAGAGCGCCCGAGAATGAAGGTGTGGACCCGAGCACGATTTGATTCAGAGTCGCGGCGGGATACCGCAAGGGAGCGGTGTACGGTACGGGGAACGCTCATTCCCTGTACTGGACACCACCCAATGTTTGGGGGGGCCATGCGACCTCGACAGAGTGTGTACCATCCGAAATGGCTGGGGTGAGGTCGGAAATCCAAGAGGAGAGGGCGCTACGGGCGGCTATGGCTGAGAGGCTGAAGATGCAGGAGTCCGTTAACCTGCAAATTCTGGAAGAGCTACGGCGTCTTTGGAACATGCAGCAGTATAACTGCAACTCCGGCCCAACTCCCCGATTCCCGGATCCTAGAGACCCCTTCGGTGACGGTGGTAGTGGTGCGTCAGCTAGTTTTCCTGTTAGCTGAGTAGATTGAATGAAAACAATTTGTAGTTTCTGAATGCTTGTTGAAAAAACAGTTTGTAACAACACTTTTAATTTAGTGTATTCACGACGTTTGCGTACTTGGTTGCCGATTTTGGAGTGTGAAGCTTGCGTAACGTTGGAACAACGTTTGGAATGATGTTTGGGATGTATTGTGGTTGTTGGTTTGTTTTATTGTGCAGATTTTGGCTAGACAAGTAATAAATATAACCGGCCTATTTCAGGTACAGCAGCGACTGATATCAGTAGCTAAATTTTCTATTTATCGACTGAAATCAGTCGCTGTAGGACGCCACACAACACCATTTAGCGACTGATTTCATTCGCTAACTGACGCTCTTAGCGACTGATTTCAATCGCTAAAATACGCTCTTAGCGGCTGAAATCAGTCGCTAAAATGAGCATCTAGCGACTGATTTCAGTCGCGCGTTTTTTTTAGCGACTGAAATCAGTCGCTAGATGCGACTAACTGTAGCCATTGTCGCTTAGCGACTGTTAACAGTCGCGCGTCTCTTTTTAGCGACAGATGACAGTGGCTAAGCTCAGTCGCCACTAACTTTACCTCTTGTAGTGTACTCGGCACAAATCCCTAGTATGAAGCGTTGACCTCACTTCCTCCAGGGTCAACGTATCTTTACCAACCACAAATGACTCAACAAAAGTCTCAAACGAATTTGGCAAAGAAACTAACAAAATCAAGGCAGCATCCTCATCATCTATCTTAACATCTATATTACGCAAATCAAGTAAAATAGAGTTAAGTCGGTCTAGATGTTCCTTCAGAGACGTACCTTCCTGCATACGAAGACCGAACAAACGCTGCTTTAGAAGCAAATTGTTGGTTAGAGTCTTTGTCATGTACAAAGACTCCAACTTCAACCACAAACCAGCAGCAGTTTCTTCATCGGCAACCTCAATAATCACATCATCAGATAAACACAACAAAATTAAAGAATGCGCCTTCTCCTCCAAGGCCACCTCTGCTTCTGTCTTCGCCTTATCTTGTGATTTTTCTTTTGCCTTTGACAGAACAGACCAGATGCCTTGCTGTCTCAGCAAAGCTCTCATCTTCAACTGCCACAACCCAAAACTATTACTCCCGGTGAACTTTTCAACGTTTAGTACTGTTGCTCCGGACATCTTCTCGCCAAAAAATCAATAGACCTAAATAACGCCTAACTCAGCGGAAGCAGAACCAGCAAAACCTGGAGCTCTGATACCAGTTTGTTGTAACGGAGGCGTCCTGTTACCAACGGTTTGTCGACTACGCGAGAAGAACAAAACAACGAACAAACAATATTTAAACTGAGACACGGAATTACGTGGTTCACCAGCAAAATCACTGGCTACGTCCACACCGACAAGGAGAACAATATTCACTACACCGACAAGGAGTTTGCAAATTTGAAATTATGCCTCAAAATGTTAAAATTGCACGATAATCCAAATATTTTATATTACTCAAATCTTACATAAAATAGAGAGTACAAAAAAAAATAACGGATAAATAGAACAAGGGTAGACGAAACATCAAAGCAAAAGTTTCCAAACTCGATAAGGGTCGAAAGAATAGATATCAGCTGGAGTAGCAGAATTCGAGAAAAGTAGAGGGAGAACGAAATCAAGAGTCAAACAGAGCTCTCAAAGATCATAGAAGAATTAACCATCTCGAGATTCCTAGTACGACTCCCACAAACACGGGTTTCTAATTTTATGAAATAACGTTATGTCCAATATCAGGCATTAGGTGGTCCTACACAGTCTACAACATCCAAAATAAAGTCTGAACTCGAGGTATACTCCAAATTTCTTGAGTAAGGAACACTAAACAAAATCCACCAATTTAACAAAGCTCCGGTACGAAATCCTCTAAAATAATTCCACATGTTTATAAGACCGCAAGTAAACAGGGGTTGGGAAAGCACAACAATTCCTCAAACATGTGCGATCCTAAAGGCAATGGCAGACACTCACATCTGCAAACACAACACTCGATTAAGGTTCTAAGCTGAAAGTCCCAACAAAATAGACTTGTATTAAAATATTCCTCAAAACAACACAATAAACTCAAACTATGATTGTGCAACATATTTCTCTTTCTCACGGTTAACAACATTTATCCAAGTTTAGATCACTCAATTCCAAAGTTCATAGGTTACAATCTTACACAACTATCAACAACCTAATCCTTAGTAAACACGGGCAATCTATGTCAACCAAAATTTCTAACGACATTAATGAAAACCTTTAGTGGAATCACAACACTTAGACTAACACCTTGAAACAATAATCTATGATCCCAGGCATTCACGATGCATTCCTTAAGTAAGCATTAGCTAAGAATCCCAAAGTAATATTATCGACTACACTCAACTTGCTTCTAGGTTAGGTATAAGGTATCCATCAAAATATGATATAACTCTCACTATCCAAAATTATTCAACTCTATATCCTCTATGTGATCAAATAATGTATAATCTGAGAATGATCAAACATCTACTCCATCATCCTAATTCCATTAATCAACTAGTTATCATACGAATCAATCCTCAAGAACTCTTACTAGATAAATATCCTTAAAAGGGTTTACAAAAATCCAGAAGTAACATAATTGATAGAGTAGGATTCATGTTACTCGCTAGCTCACACCCAAAACCCGGCAGCAAAAAACCTGTCATGTTATAAACATAACAGCCACATCAGTGGGGAGTAACTCGGACGTTCTCCCAGCCATATTATATCATATGGAAAATAATAGTATTACTATATCAAAATAGTAAAATGAAAAAAACATAAAAACGATATAATAAAAATAAGCTTTCAGATAAATTTAAGTGACTGCCAACCTGCAAGTCAAAACCAATCGATAATTATAAAATTCAAAATGGCGTTATGGAAATCAGTCAGTGCTACGGAGTAGACTTTCACTAGGATGATACTAAACTAGCTTCGAGAACTTAGTCAAAATAGATCAGACTTCGGTCTCTAACTAGGCAACTCAACTACAACAGGACTGCGAGTAGCGAGGTCCTGGCTTAAGTAATGTACACCCCTCCTGGACACCAACCGTAATCCATTTCAACCCAATGGCGACTTACACGATGCGATATCTAAGTTTAAGGTCAAAATATACACACTCCTGAACACAAACCATGCTCAGTTCAACGACCAATGCGTCTCACATAGACACACCAGCTTTATAGTTGATGGCAAAACGTATATCCTTGACTATATTACTCTACCCGTACACTTGTCCCCATTCCATAACTCCAAGACCAAGTCATTATCGATATTCAAAATAGAATGTTCAAGGTGAATAATACGAAGGTAAAAGTGTAGACACCCGCATTTTGCCTGCTAGTGTCTATAGCAGTTCCCGACAAACACCCGATGATGATCGGACGCAAACGTGACTTAGTATACTCGGATTTGGACCCGAAATCAATAATATCTGACATGGACTTTTAGCGGAGTAATAATCTCACAAAACAGACCTCAAATTCAGGCCCAGTGGGTCGTTCCGAGCAAAATGAGACTAATTTGGGCCAAAACCGACACCAAAAATAAATCCCGTCTTTTAGCGACCGGGTCAAAACCCGGTCAAAGACGAAACCGTCTCATAAATCAGCCAGGTTCAGCTGGCGCACAAATCCAAATTCAAAAATCAATCAAAACAAACAATATCAATTCCTTCCTATTTTGTCTCGATTTGCTTGACCCACTCGATCGAGTGGATTGACCCACTCGGTCGAGTGGAGCGTCAAAAAACCGGACCAGATTCATTCCTAAAGGCACTCGACCGAGTGCACTAGGGCACTCGATCGAGTGACCCTAGGTCGTGGGGTTTCTCCTATAAATACCCCATGACCCTCACTCATTTCACAACTTTTCTCAACTTTTCTCAACTTTTCACAACTTTTACCAACACTTACACATCCATTTTTACCCCATATTCACCTCACATTTCAGTCACATTTTCTACACTACAAGCCTTAGCAACCCTAAGCCCTATACACAAAAAACCGAGTCCCTTGTCCCTCGATAAACCGACAACACACACACACACACCATAACTTGCATACATCCTCGATACTCCATAGTCCCGTCACTATTCGCGAGCCCATTTCCGAGGTCCTTACTAAGCATGTATGTTGAGGGTGTCCCAAACCCCGTTTCTATCTTTGTTATTTTCGCTTATGTTTTTGTATCGTTTATTTTGTACTTTTACTAGTATCGTAATCGTAACACTCTAACATCTAACACTCTAACATTTTACTTTTTCTTGCATACTAACTTTTACATTTTCGTTGCTGACATTATAATCATACCGCGTATATATATATATAGTATTACCAAATTCTTCGGTTTCGGATGCGTTTGACTACAATTGTCGCCTAAAGTCCGTCTAATCCCTTTACGAGCAACGACGGAGGTGGAGCCCTTTCGAGGAGCCCCGCCCCAATGTACTCAAGGGCGTGACGTGATCGCGACTAATCGTAGTTGAACGTATTCGATCCCATTTCAATTAGTGCGGAACCCGTTGACACGAAAACCGACATCACATAACCCGAAAGGGTTAGTTTCGATGTCGTGACGTAGAGGGAAGCCTTTTGTTACTAATTCGAATTTTCTCACGCAAACATTTCATAAAACCCCGACAACGGCATTGTAATCGTACATATATACGATTATAGTACCGGAGGTTGAGTTAGATTCAAATCATGCGATATTTGTATTTAACTCGACCGACCGTCGTTTTCAACCTCAAAAACGAAACGAGTTCTCATTCGTACATGGGCTACTCGACCGAGTACATAGGCTACTCGATCGAGTAGCACCCAAAAATCTGGACAGTAGCTACCTTAGAGGCGCACTCGACCGAGTCCATGCCATGACTCGATCGAGTGGGTCCTGTAGCCCAGAAAACCGAGAGCTTGGATGCAATATTTAAGCCTCGTCTTTTATACGACTCTTAGTCGACACGTGTAAAGCCAATCACGTGAACTCATTTTCCAAAACTCACGTTTATCGTGGCAAACCGGATTAAATCTAAATTCGTCAATATTTTGATTTAATTCGGCCAACCTTCAAATTTAAAATACATAAAATCACGAGTCATAACTCGTACAGGTGCCACTCGGCCGAATACACCTGCTACTCGACCGAGTAGCACCCTAAATCGTGGGCAGAAGCTTCTTTTAGGACGCACTCGACCGAGTCAGACCATGACTCGACCGAGTGAGTCCTGTAGCCCCGTGACCGAGAGCCTTGACACACCTTTCAAGCCTCATCATTTTTTATCGACATTAGTCATCACGTGTAAAGACTATCACGTGACTATCCTATTTTCAAAACCATGCTTAGCACGGCACGTAGAACGACTTTGATCACCTTTTTGACGTGATAAGTCGGGACAAGACTACGGGATATGAGATCAGGCTAGCAATATGCCACAGTCTCATATTTCCGTCCTTCGTTTAGTACACAATATAATGTGTATTTAAGCGGGGTTAGTCCATCTACGTATTTCGCGGTCTAGTCTACATACGGGTCCGTCCCTTTCATTATATCGCGTTATTGTCATTTCGTTTATTATTTACACGTATTGCCGTATTGTGAATTCCGGGTTGTATTTCCGCCCGTGTAACTTGTACGTTACCTTTTTCATTTAATTTCGAGCTTTGTTTATTTACTTGCTTTTACGCCTTATAAACGAACCTCGCATGCTAAATCACTTTGACCAAAAATAAGATGCATTAAATGACGTAGTTCACATACAATTAATATGCTTAGCCCGAAAACGTTGTTTGCATATCATTTAATCGTTTTACTAGCGCGCACACACGAACACGAACGATGTCTTAGTAGAGGCCGCCATGTGCGGGCGGGGTTGGGTGTCCTTAGTGGGCTTCCCAACACGTACCCTCACCCCTTACTCAGAACCTTTGGTTTCCGGATGTCCGAAACCCTTGGCGCACGAGAGTCATTCTATATACGAAAGCCGGTTTATACGGTATCGGTATTGTAATGCAAAGGGACGAGCCCAATGAACTCTGAAATCGAAGTGGGCTTACTTTGTGTAAAGCCCATGACGACATAGAGTGGGCTCGTATGGTTCCGAATAACCACAAAATTCGGTGGCGACTCCATTTTGACTTAAATTTCGAACCCGAGAGCAATCTCACCACGAGATTCATTCGCCTACCCAAACCCGCGCGTGGCCGCGTCGGGGTGGACCTACGTCATGTCCACAATTTGGCGACTCCGCTGGGGATACCTGATGTACCACATGTCATCGGGGTTCCTAGGGTGAGACTCGAAGAGAAATCGTTCGAATATTAGTGTGCGCACATTAGTTTAATGATTCATGCATAACCCAATTTTGCCCGGGCCGGTTACTTGTGACCGACGTCCCACTATACCACGGTGCATTCCTACATGGGTGCGCTAAAGACTTCGATGGCGGAACTCACCGGGGTTTTACGGCAGGTTCTAGTTCAAAATTGGCTAGGAAGTCCGTCCCGTTTCGTGAGAATGCGATCGTTGTTGGTATAGACCCTATTGTGACTGACCGAGACTTAGTGTAAAGCATACATAAGCGTCGTTATAATGCTTGCTTGACTACGTGCTACTTGGTTTCTGTGTCATTTTTCAAAAACCGTCGTTTCAAAAATGCATTTTTTTTCCAAAACACCAAATTTTGAAAAACCCGAAATGCTGTCCGTTTCGGAACTCGTCTTTTCAAAATATCCAATTTTTTTCAAAACTCGGAATGCCGCCGAAATTTAGGATCAACTGATTTGACTCAAAATATCCTTTTTCTCTAGTCGGCATGCTGCCCATTTTAATTCGTGAATTTCCAACACCATCTCGATTTTCTGAATTTTCAAAATTCTAATCTTGGTTTTCGAAATTCCGTTTTTAACTTTCGAACTTTCGGAAATTCATCCACTCATTTTACATTCAAATTTCAAACATCCAACTATCCTAGTAAACCTTCCTTATTATAGGACCAACCGTCTAGCCATGTGTCGGGGTCTTTGCATAGTATGTCGAAGGTCTATAGCGTCGAAACTCCGCTGATCCTATATCGCGAGTTTCCCCCCTTTCCCGAGTCCGCCTAATCAGTCAAGGCACGACCGACCCGCGTAGGGCATACCCCTACAAAGGAAAGTCCGTCCATACACTCGAGTCAAAAGTCTGGGGAAAAGTCTCACGTGGACCTTCCTTCGAACGGGACTAGGCCCACAAAGCCAAAATCCTAAGGAAGTTATACCACCCATCGAGTCACCCGTCTAGATGTCTTTCTCGAGTCTCTAGTCTCCTTTCCTAGGGTTGCTCGGGATGTACTTTTCCTTTCCTTTTCCGAGATCTGGGTTCAGTTTCTGATTACGCGGTGTTCTTACAGACAGGCCACCGGCAACCAGACACGCTCGAAGGATGGCTACTTTGAACAGTCTACAAACCGCTTTGGACGCCTTGGTCGCAAAGCAAACCGACATCGAGGCCCAACTGACCGAAATGAGGGCTGGCCAAGTGGCCATTGTTGCTCGCCTAGCTACGGTGGAGCAAGGGACCCCTAATGTCGGGACTACTGGGCCCATAACTGAACTGGTCAGCGCAGTGCGCCGGCTAGAAGAACAAGTCCATTTTACTGGGAGTAACAATATCCACCGGGAGAATAGTCGAGAGTACTCCACGGTGAGTGACAAGCTGCCTGCAAACCTGAACCTCACGGGTTTGCCCATGTTCGAGGGAACTGAGGACCCGTTACTAGATGTGCGGGCCTTCAAGGAATTTATGGCCATCAAGGGAGTGGACTCATCCATGTTCAAGAACCTCTTCGCTGCATCCCTTGAGAAGCACCCACGGGCCTGGTACTATAGGCTAGACCCGAAAAAATACCCTACATGGGATGATGTGGCTACCGAGTTCGCTCGGAACTATGATGACAACACTGAGATCCAAACCACAATGCGATCTCTAGAGGTCATGGCCCAAGAGCCAAAAGAAGGTTTCACTAAATACCTTCAACGCTGGAGGGCCGAGAGCGTGAAGTTGGTCGATAAGCCCAACGAGAAGACCCTAGTGGAGGCTTTTGTCAAAAACCTCCTCCCTTCCTACCGGGTTCACCTCCGGTACGCAGTCATACCCAATTTCACCACCCTTACCGAAATGGGTATGAGGATCGAAGATGACCTGAGACTAGAAAGCCTCACCAAGGCTACTAGCAAAGGATAACAAGGGGCCTCTTCCTCCACCACAAAGCCCCAGGCTGCAACCCGCAGCATTTTTGACGCGGTCAATCTACTAGATGCCCCGTCCAAGAAGAGCACCCCACCTCGGGTCTTCACTGATATAGGTACTACCTATACTTATGCCTTACAAAGGCTATCCTCCAAAGGCCTAATCCAACCGATAGGCCCAACTCCTGAAGTTCCGGTCGAGCGACGCTCCAAGAATTACAATGCTCAGGCCTATTGCCAATACCACCGGGGCAATGGGCACGATACCGAGAAGTTTTGGAAGCTGAAACACTTGATCCAGGACCTGATTGAAAGCGGAAAAATCCCGCTACCCGGAGATAAGCCCAGCAACAAGGAGAACCCTTTCAGCTCCCATGCCGTCTTTGCAGGGGAGGTGATCGACTGCTCTCACCTTATCTCCCCCTGCATCCCGCAAGTGAACGGGATTTGGTTTGACGACGAGGATGATATCTACCTCGCTAAAGGGGAAGCCGTTCCCATCACCCCTGAACAGATTCGAGAGGTCAAAACTCGAGTCTTAGCCAGCAACAACCTTGGTCGTCCCTACTTAGCCACAAGCACTAGGGACACCCCTATCCAGACAACCATCACCGATCCACTCGGGATGGAAGTCGCCCCTGAAGAGCCGACCGCTGAAACAGCCGTCGTAAAGCAATTGAAGAGAACCCGAGTTGACCTCACTATATGGCAACTCCTGGTTAGCTCGCAGGAACATCGAGAGGCACTTACAAAGGCTCTCGATCAAGTCAAGATCGACTCTCTGGCTACCCCCGCTGAAATGGTAGCCACAGTCCTACCCCACCTAAAGGGTAAGGCTAAAGTAGGAGGCCCAATGATCACATTTTCCGAAGCCGATCTGCCGCCATTCGGGACCTCCCACAACCTGGCCCTTTACATCACGGTGATTTGCCGGGGGAAGTACCTCCCGATGACCCTAGTTGATGACGGGTCGGCCGTGAATGTCCTTCCTCTAAGGACCGCCAAAGCCCTCGGCATTACCGAGGCTGACTATATCCCGACTGCTCAAACCATCCAAGCCTTTGATGGGAGCCCGAAGTCGGTAGCTGGGGCCATAAGACTGACCATCATCACGGGCCCGGTAGAAAAGGAGCTTGAATTTCAAGTGATTGATGTCACCTCAACATTCAACATGCTCCTAGGAAGGCCGTGGATTCACGCGGTAAAAGCTGTGTCCTCCACCCTCCACCGCAAGATCAAGATGCCTCTACTCGACGGTATTATTACTCTAGAGGCAACCCCAATGACCGTGGCTCGCTGTAACGCCACGGGCCGCACGGACCTCTGGGGGTTCGACTTTGTGGGGATGATCGAGGAAGAGTACCTTTTCAGGCCTTACTTCACCACGAGCATTGACACGATGCTCCAAAACCTAGGGTATCTTCCGGGGGCTACCTCTCGACCCGACCTTCCAGCTGGGAAGATCATCGAGGTCCTTAAGGACGAAGACTCTCACTTCGGCCTTGGCTATGCCCTCACTCCGGACAACGTTGTCCGAGCAGGAATTGAAAAAGCCTGCAACATTATGAAGGGTACCTACTTGAGCCCTTATAGCCCACGGTTGTCTGACTACTTTGTCACACCCGTATTCGGGGCTGTCCAGGTTGGACTATACCAACCCAACGCAACGCACCTCGGGACCCACTTGGCCCGGGATTGCAACTACATCCCAGATGAGGTGTTCACCCTCACCCAGTCCGACGGAGCGGACGATGCCGAGCCCGCGCTGGGGCTACTCTTCGGGGAAGACACCGTAGCCCCGACTCCAAAGGAAGACCTGGTCAACCTGATTCTCCGCAGCAACAGGTTTGACCCGACCAAGCTGATCTCGGATGTTGGCTCCGAGACGGGAAAAAGGGCCTGGAGGAAGACTGTCAAGTGGACTGACAGCCAAGGAAGGATCTACAAGCTGGTCGCCGGAGAGGGAGACATGCCTGAGTCTGAGTCCGAGTCTGAGTCGGAGCCTGAGTCAGAGTCTGAGGTCGAGTCTAGAGAAGTCGGTGCTAGAGTCACTCCTGTAACCCCCCTCCCTTCTATCATTCCTGCTGCTAGCACCTCGGGGTCTGTCCCGAGTGCTTTACCAATTCCGCCTCTGACCAATGATCAGATGGCTGCTCTCTTTGAGCTGTTTTCTAAATTTTCAATTAATAATAACAACCGTTCTGCTTACGACTTGTCTCTTTTAAATCCTGCTTTCAAAAATGATTTATGCTATGACATTGAGAAATCCGACGAACAGGTACCCTTACCTCCACATCTGATCGAGCAACTCGAGCAAAGGGAGTCCCGGAATCCGGTAATTGAAGAGACCGAATCCATAAACGTGGGAACAACCTTAGAGCCTCAGATACTTAAGATAGGGTTATCCCTAAATCCCAAGGAGAAACAACAGTTTATAAACCTCCTCCAAGAGTTCAAAGATGTCTTCGCGTGGTCCTACAAGGACATGCCGGGGATAGACCGGGAAATAGCCGAGCACTACATACCTATCAAAGACGGGTGCAAACCGGTCAAGCAGAAGCTTCGTCGAATGAGGCCCGAGTGGTCTCTCAAAGTAAAGGAAGAAGTCGACAAACAATTCAAAGCCGGCTTCATACAAGTGTCCGAATATCCGGACTCGGTCGCAAACATCGTGCCGGTTCCTAAAAAGGACGGTAAGGTGCGGGTATGCGTAGACTTTCGGGATCTTAACAAAGCAAGCCCGAAGGATGATTTTCCGTTACCACACATCGATATACTGGTGGATAACACGGCCGATCATGCCCTTCTGTCATTCATGGACGGGTATGCCGGGTATAATCAAATCAAGATGGCGGAAGAAGATATGAGTAAGACTACCTTCACTACACCTTGGGGTACTTACTGCTACACCGTCATGCCATTTGGTCTCATTAATGTCGGGGCCACATACCAAAGAACCGCTACCACCTTATTACATGACATGATGCATAAAGAGGTAGAGGTCTACGTAGACGACATGATCGTCAAATCCAAAGAGCGGGACGGTCACATCACCGCCCTAAGGAAATTCTTCACCCGACTGCGCAAATACAACATGAGGCTAAACCCTCAGAAATGCAGTTTTGGGGTAACGTCAGGCAAATTACTGGGTCATATCGTTAGCCAACGAGGTATCGAAGTCGACCCAGCTAAAATCAAAGCCATTACCGAGATGCAAGCTCCTAAAACCGAAAAAGAGATAAGGGGATTTCTCGGGAAAGTCCAGTACATTAGTCGATTCATTTCCAAGCTAACCATGGTGTGTGAACCAATTTTCAAGAAACTGAAGATAGGGGAACGAGTACTATGGGATGACAAATGCCAAGCTGCTTTCGACAAAATCAAGGAAATCCTGTCTGCTCCGCCAGTTTTAATGCCACCTCAACCCGGTTTGCCTCTGTCGTTATACCTAACAACGACCGAGACAGCCATGGGGGCTATGCTGGCTCAGACAGTCGACTCCGAAGAACGAGCCATCTATTACATCAGTAAGAAGTTTTTAGAGTATGAGTGCAAATATACCATGCTCGAAAAGACGTGCTTGGCTCTAGTCTGGGCCACTAAAAAACTCCGACATTATATGCTCAGCTATGAGGTCCATGTGCTATCCAAGATGGACCCGATCAAATACCTCTTCGAGAAACCTATCCTTAACGGCCGGATTTCAAGATGGACTCTAATGTTGGCAGAGTTCGACCTAAAATTTGTACCTTTAAAAACTATTAAGGGGCGAATAGTAGCAGAATTCCTCGCCGACAGCCCGGTAACCGAGGAAGGACACACCGACACCTGGTCCTTCCCAGACGAAGATATTTTCCATACCGATGCCGAAACATGGGATTTATACTTCGACGGAGCATCTAATTTTCGAGGGTTCGGAGTCGGGATCCTCCTAATATCACCAAGAGGGGAGCATACTCCCGTCTCCATCAAACTGGACTTTGACGTCACTAACAATGCAGCAGAATACGAAGCATGCATTTATGGGCTACAAGCCGCCACCAACCTAGGGATCACAAACCTCCGGGTACATGGCGATTCATCCTTGGTCATTAACCAAGCACTTCAAAAATGGAAGACTCGGAATGCTAATCTCGTGGCCTACCAGGCACGAGTAAGGGATCTCGAGAAACAATTCCAAAAGGTAGAGTACATATACTTGCCTCGGGAAGAAAATCAGTTTGCAGATGCACTCTCAAAATTAGCATCTTTGCTGAACATTCCCGACCATCTGACCAGTATGCCAATTTGCGTCGAAAGACGGTCCGAGCCGGCGTACATCCATGACATCGAAGACATCGAGATAACCGATCCCCAACCATGGTACCAGGCCGTGTTGGCATACCTGACCAACGGAGAGTATCCTCCCGGGACGGAAAGCCGAGCCAAGAAAGCCCTGCGGAGGCTAGCCACCCAGTTCATCCGTACTGATGACGGGCAACTGTACAAAAAGACGGCACAAGGGGCTCTTCTCCTTTGTGTTGACAAATATAAGGCCGAGAAGGTAATGGCCGAAGTACATGATGGTGAAAACGGTCCACACATGAATGCTCACATGCTGGTCCGAAAAATCATGAGGCTCGGGTATTACTGGAACACCATGGAGGCCGACTGCCAGCTGTATGTCAAACATTGCCATAACTGTCAAATCTTTGGCAATGTGCAGCATATGCCGCCGTCTCTACTCTATACCATGACGTCACCCTGGCCGTTCTCAACCTGGGGTATCGACATAATCGGGAAAGTGAATCCCTCCGGTAGTGGTGGACACTGCTTCATTTTGGTAGCTATCGACTATTTCACCAAATGGGTCGAAGCTGAATCATATCGCATCCTCAATGCTAAACATGTTGCCAAATTTATCCAGAACAAGATAATATGCCGGTATGGAATCCCGCATGAATTTATCAGTGATCATGGAACCCATTTCCAAGCTGAGACCGCGGCCCTGCTGGCCAAATATAAAATTCAAAGGCACACATCCTCGCCCTACCGTCCCCAAACCAATGGAGCGGTAGAGGCAGCCAATAAAACGATTGTCACCATACTCAAAAAGATGGCCGATAATTATCGGGACTGGCCCGACAAAATACCTTTTGCCCTATGGGGGTACCGGACGTCAATTCGCACCGCAACCGGAGCGACACCATACTACCTAACCTATGGGATGGAGGCCGTCCAACCAGTGGAGCTAGAGGTGCCCTCCCTCAGAATTCTGCTAGAAAGTCAAGTACCCGAAGCTGACTGGGTTCGAGCACGGTACGATTCGTTGGTTCTACTAGATGAACGACGGTCCCGCGCTCTCAACAACATTCAAATTTACCAAAAACGGATCCAACGGGCCTTCAACAAGCGAGTAAGGCCCAGGAACATTAAGGAAGGGGATCTGGTCCTTAAGTCTGTTCGAGCCTTGCTACCAGTTGACCCAAGGGGAAAATTCAAACCCAACTGGGCTGGGCCGTATCTGGTGAAGAAAATCCTATCAGGGGGAGCAGTAATGCTGACGGACCTGGACGGGAATGAGTTTGTCAACCCAACCAACCTGGACCAGCTGAAGCGTTACTATCCTTAGCCATTTCTCAATGTCATTAGCATTTTTTATCAAAATCATTTATTTTACAAAAAGCAAGTCAATGAGCTAGAATTATTTTATTCTACTGTCGCAAAACATCTTGAACCAATAGTCTTGGTGTAATTCGAGATTGCAATGCCGGAACTACGTTTGGTTTGATTCTGCTAATTGCGGATACGTAGGCAGCCCCTCAAGAGGGCACAACCAATGCAATCGAGAAAAGACAGGAACGGTTTTAATAATAAACTTCCTTTTATTTATCACAAAAAAAAAACCCCAAAGAGCTTGGGAAAATTACAAAGTGCAGGAATTCAAAAAAACAAACTACAAAAAAAAACACACGACAAAAAATAATAATAATATTTAAATAATAAAACTAAGGACTCGGTATTTAGGGCATCTTGCCCTTCCCTTTGTCCTTGGCCTCCTTGGCCGTCCACTGACGACGACGCGGAGGAGAGCGTTCCCGAATCACCACAGGAACCTCTTTAGCCCGGACTCGCTTCTTGGAACTTGAGTCCTCGTCCACCTCGATTGGCCCAAGCCGGGCCCTCACAGGCTCAGGGAGCCGGTCACGCGGACCTAGTCGGTCCCGGGCCGCCAGCCTTGGCCCAAGTCGCCGCTCCAAGTCAGTCTGGGGGCTTTGCCGCCCCCGCGTGCCACTAGCACCGGCATCTCTAGCTCGAGTCTTAGTATGTGACTTAAGACCCGACTCTAATCGGACTAAGGTAGCAGGGGTCTCTCCCTCATCGTAGAATCCCCTGTTGTCCTTTGCCGTCTCCCGACGGACCAGTTCGAAGGCCTCATCGACCTTCAGAACTTTGCGAGCATCCTCAGACTCCTCAGAAGTCCATTTCTCGTAAGCTCGGGAAACCCAAGCGGATTGGCAAGGGTTGGGAATAGTCCATGTAGGACGAGTAAACCACCTCTGCAACCAGGTGTCGCACATAGCGTCCGTCAGTTGGAGCGAGACGCTAATAATAGCTTCAGTCTCAGGAATGCGCTGAGACGAACCGAACTGCCTCAGAATGCGGTCCGGGTAGATGTGAACTGTCCAGTCAAGGGACAAGATCACGAGGTAACGAGCTTGGTCCCTCTTGGCCAACCCCGTCAGCTTGGAAAGGAACCACCAAGCAACCGTCCACCTAATCAAGGGGCTACCGTGGAACACCAATTCCTCGTCCCAGTAAGCTCGATTTATATGGTGATTCGAGCTTATCCTGCGCCCCCTAGAACTGAGTTGGCTGCTACGGTAGTTTGGAACGCTTGGAGGAGGCTCTATGATCGATAAGCGCTCCGACAGCCAAACCTGCAAACGTATACACGGAATTCATGAGTAGCGGAGTGATTCGCTACAGCCCACTCGATCGAGTGCACCCTCTGACTCGACCGAGTGAGGCTCTCTAAGACAACCAGAAGCTCGTCAGGTATGACACTCGATCGAGTACACCACCTGACTCGATCGAGTAAGATTCGCTAAAACAAACAGAAGACTACCAGGTATGACACTCGATCGAGTGCACCCTCTGACTCGATCGAGTAAGCCCCTCACAGGCCGGCAGAAGCACGTTACAGACTCCACTCGACCGAGTGGTAGGTCCACTCGATCGAGTGACTTACGGACTTCAAGAAACCGCGAAACAAAAAATCGCGCGAAGCAAAATTAAAAAAAAATCGAAAGGCGTTTACCTGCAGAATAAGGGTGCTCCCCGTCAGTTGTCGGGTTGGGTCCAGTCGCCTAGCATCCAGACCCATGATGAGTTCTCCCGTGGCTAGCAAAGCAGGGCTGTGACCAGTCTTCATCTGGTCAACCACTCCAATCAGCCTGATCTGACCCACGCATGAGTCAGCATCCATCAACCCCTCAAACACGTAGCGGTGCAGCATGCAAAACGCGAAAGCCCTACGCCGGTGAGAAGGCGTAGCCCTTACATCCTGGCTATTCATGAACTTGTCAGCCAAGTCGAAAAGGGAGACAGTATCTCCCCGCACCATTCGATCTGTCTCAGCATGAGACAGACCCAAGAAATCCCTCAGTCTCCTCCTCGGGTCCGGGTAGAACGGAGGAATGGCAGGGCGAGCAACAGGGCTCCAACCTCCAATGGCTGCGATCTCCTCAGGAAGAGGGCATATTTCTCCCCGCGGGAACGCGAAGACATGGTGGGTAGTATCCCAAAGCGCCAAACAAGCATCCAAGAAATGCACATCAGGCACCAGACGCCTAAGAGGAAATAGGCTGGTAATCCCCATTTGGGTCAGCTGAATCCTGTCTTCGTCCCGAAAGTGTTGGGACCAGGCAAAAAGCATTGAAGTGAGATGCTCGATACCCATGGCAGGAACTTGATTTCTTGAAAGACTGAGAGATTCTTTTTAGAGAAGAGAAGGGTTTTTGATTTGAGGTGCAGAAAGCTGAAGCAGGAAGCCTGTATTTATAATATGGAAGCCTGGCAATAACCTGACTAACCCTGCCTCCTCAGTAAATTGGGCCCCAACATGTGCAGGCCTGACTTGAACCCAGAATAGGAATCTAGTTATCCTGAGCTTTCCTAAATTCTTTCTAAAAATTCCTTCTTCGAAAATTTCAACTTTTTTCAAAATCCAGTGCTTTCTTCCCCAGCACAAGTCGGTGTTTTGCCTATGTGTTACATGCAATTTATCATGTGTCAGCATGCAGGTACACCCCAAGACTTCAGAAGCAAGTCCCCGCGCCACTACTTCACTCCCCAACGTGAACCCATATTTATCCCAGAATGCTACACTCAAAGCCATGATGTATCAGCATACGGGTACTCCTACACCTCCAAGCGCAAGTTTTATTCCCCAACAGAGTCAACTTTCCCCCGGTATGCTACATCCAAGGCATAATGTGTCGGCATACGGGTACACCTACGCCCCGAAAGGCAAGTTTCACTCCCCACGGAGCATCGTCATCAGGTCAGGCACGACTCAAGGCTTCAAAAGCAAGCCCGTACAACTCACATATTTCCCCAGCGGAACGCCCGAGGCGGCATTTTCTCCGAAATGGTACAGGATGGGCCCACATATAGGCACGCCTAGGACTTATCTGACTCCCCGCAGAGCTATCATCGGCAGGACAGGTATGACCCTCTGCTTATGGCTGGCGAGCCCTTCACGCTAGTCTACTGGACTATAAACGACCCGACCGGAAGGCTGCCAGGTCGTAATCTGCGATTGGCCTGGTAGCTACTCTGACTTTCGCCTTGTCCAAGCCTCAGTCAGAGTGGGGGCTCTGTAGACACCCGCATTTTGCCTGCTAGTGTCTATAGCAGTTCCCGACAAACACCCGATGATGATCGGACGCAAACGTGACTTAGTATACTCGGATTTGGACCCGAAATCAATAATATCTGACATGGACTTTTAGCGGAGTAATAATCTCACAAAACAGACCTCAAATTCAGGCCCAGTGGGTCGTTCCGAGCAAAATGAGACTAATTTGGGCCAAAACCGACACCAAAAATAAATCCCGTCTTTTAGCGACCGGGTCAAAACCCGGTCAAAGACGAAACCGTCTCATAAATCAGCCAGGTTCAGCTGGCGCACAAATCCAAATTCAAAAATCAATCAAAACAAACAATATCAATTCCTTCCTATTTTGTCTCGATTTGCTTGACCCACTCGATCGAGTGGATTGACCCACTCGGTCGAGTGGAGCGTCAAAAAACCGGACCAGATTCATTCCTAAAGGCACTCGACCGAGTGCACTAGGGCACTCGATCGAGTGACCCTAGGTCGTGGGGTTTCTCCTATAAATACCCCATGACCCTCACTCATTTCACAACTTTTCTCAACTTTTCTCAACTTTTCACAACTTTTACCAACACTTACACATCCATTTTTACCCCATATTCACCTCACATTTCAGTCACATTTTCTACACTACAAGCCTTAGCAACCCTAAGCCCTATACACAAAAAACCGAGTCCCTTGTCCCTCGATAAACCGACAACACACACACACACACCATAACTTGCATACATCCTCGATACTCCATAGTCCCGTCACTATTCGCGAGCCCATTTCCGAGGTCCTTACTAAGCATGTATGTTGAGGGTGTCCCAAACCCCGTTTCTATCTTTGTTATTTTCGCTTATGTTTTTGTATCGTTTATTTTGTACTTTTACTAGTATCGTAATCGTAACACTCTAACATCTAACACTCTAACATTTTACTTTTTCTTGCATACTAACTTTTACATTTTCGTTGCTGACATTATAATCATACCGCGTATATATATATATAGTATTACCAAATTCTTCGGTTTCGGATCCGTTTGACTACAATTGTCGCCTAAAGTCCGTCTAATCCCTTTACGAGCAACGACGGAGGTGGAGCCCTTTCGAGGAGCCCCGCCCCAATGTACTCAAGGGCGTGACGTGATCGCGACTAATCGTAGTTGAACGTATTCGATCCCATTTCAATTAGTGCGGAACCCGTTGACACGAAAACCGACATCACATAACCCGAAAGGGTTAGTTTCGATGTCGTGACGTAGAGGGAAGCCTTTCGTTACTAATTCGAATTTTCTCACGCAAACATTTCATAAAACCCCGACAACGGCATTGTAATCGTACATATATACGATTATAGTACCGGAGGTTGAGTTAGATTCAAATCATGCGATATTTGTATTTAACTCGACCGACCGTCGTTTTCAACCTCAAAAACGAAACGAGTTCTCATTCGTACAGGGGCTACTCGACCGAGTACATAGGCTACTCGATCGAGTAGCACCCAAAAATCTGGACAGTAGCTACCTTAGAGGCGCACTCGACCGAGTCCATGCCATGACTCGATCAAGTGGGTCCTGTAGCCCAGAAAACCGAGAGCTTGGATGCAATATTTAAGCCTCGTCTTTTTTACGACTCTTAGTCGACACGTGTAAAGCCAATCACGTGAACTCATTTTCCAAAACTCACGTTTATCGTGGCAAACCGGATTAAATCTAAATTCGTCAATATTTTGATTTAATTCGGCCAACCTTCAAATTTAAAATACATAAAATCACGAGTCATAACTCGTACAGGTGCCACTCGGCCGAATACACCTGCTACTCGACCGAGTAGCACCCTAAATCGTGGGCAGAAGCTTCTTTTAGGACGCACTCGACCTAGTCAGACCATGACTCGACCGAGTGAGTCCTGTAGCCCCGTGACCGAGAGCCTTGACACACCTTTCAAGCCTCATCATTTTTTATCGACATTAGTCATCACGTGTAAAGACTATCACGTGACTATCCTATTTTCAAAACCATGCTTAGCACGGCACGTAGAACGACTTTGATCACCTTTTTGACGTGATAAGTCGGGACAAGACTACGGGATATGAGATCAGGCTAGCAATATGCCACAGTCTCATATTTCCGTCCTTCGTTTAGTACACAATATAATGTGTATTTAAGCGGGGTTAGTCCATCTACGTATTTCGCGGTCTAGTCTACATACGGGTCCGTCCCTTTCATTATATCGCGTTATTGTCATTTCGTTTATTATTTACACGTATTGCCGTATTGTGAATTCCGGGTTGTATTTCCGCCCGTGTAACTTGTACGTTACCTTTTTCAATTAATTTCGAGCTTTGTTTATTTACTTGCTTTTACGCCTTATAAACGAACCTCGCATGCTAAATCACTTTGACCAAAAATAAGATGCATTAAATGACGTAGTTCACATACAATTAATATGCTTAGCCCGAAAACGCTGTTTGCATATCATTTAATCGTTTTACTAGCGCGCACACACGAACACGAACGATGTCTTAGTAGAGGCCGCCATGTGCGGGCGGGGTTGGGTGTCCTTAGTGGGCTTCCCAACACGTACCCTCACCCCTTACTCAGAACCTTTGGTTTCCGGATGTCCGAAACCCTTGGCGCACGAGAGTCATTCTATATACGAAAGCCGGTTTATACGGTATCGGTATTGTAATGCAAAGGGACGAGCCCAATGAACTCTGAAATCGAAGTGGGCTTACTTTGTGTAAAGCCCATGACGACATAGAGTGGGCTCGTATGGTTCCGAATAACCACAAAATTCGGTGGCGACTCCATTTTGACTTAAATTTTGAACCCGAGAGCAATCTCACCACGAGATTCATTCGCCTACCCAAACCCGCGCGTGGCCGCGTCGGGGTGGACCTACGTCATGTCCACAAAAAGAGATAAACATTTTATGTTAAAAGGAAACTTTCTATTTATAGAAATTTACTAATTTTAGAAACCTACTTAAATTAGAAATATTCTTATAGAAATACGTAAAGTGTTCGAATAAGTTAAATGTAGCAAAATAGTATTTATGGCAAATAAATATTTTATTAATATCGTCGTTATCGTAACTTAATATATTTCTAAGTTCGTTATGGAAGGTACAAATCAAATGTAATAAGTGAAAACATAGTACTTTTTAAATATTTAAGAAAATCGAGTTAAAACGATAAATTTTAGAAAATATACGCTTTAGAAACAAAATGATAAATATAGATAAAGTATAAATAGCGTAGGAATTTTAGAACCGAAACGAGATTTAAAACCTTTCAAATGTCTTTAGCAATTAAATTAAATTTATTACTAATCAATACGGGTTTTGACAAAAATAATAAATTGTAATGATAAGAAGTTATTTAGTGAAAATAGCCTTGACAAAAATGTACTTCAAACAAAACGACTATTTTCTAATTTATTAACATAAATCGTAAAACGAAATAAATTTATTAAACCAGTATACAATTCTCGGTTATAATATAAAAGTACGATTTTAAGTTAAAATAATGACTTAATGAATTATGACAAAATTATGAAACTGATACTATTTAGTTACTAGTATCACGATAACCAACAAAATATAATAATGATCATTAATAATAAAAATTAATAACGATTTATAAAACGATATTGAAAACTTATAAAATGTTTATAAGGCGCACAATTAGAAATACTATTTTTAGCAGGTAATACGTAGCAAAAATAAAACCGAAGGTAAAGTATCTACTACATACTACTACTCAACATATGTTATAATACCGAGTAACGCCCTAAAGTTACCTCGATAAAAAGCCTTCAATGAACTTGTCCTACTTGTATAGTCCAGGCTCCAAAACTTCAATAGTAACGTCTTTAAGCTCCAAGTTGTAGGATCGATAGTCTTCTCAGCATGATTCCCACGACGAACGAGTTAACAAAACAAAAGAATGAATGAGACAAGGGTATTCGACACAAGATGAAAAGGGGGTTAACGTGTCAAATAGAACAAGAAGGCTGAATTTAATCGAGTCATATACGACAACGTAATGACCTGATATAGTTCGCAACTGAAGCACCAAACAGAGGAGAAGAATTATCAGAATATGGATACAAAATGAGATGGAAGAACGAATACCGACTTGAATAACAATAGAAGAGGAACGACACCACAAAAAGAACGAGGTAAGAAGAAAAAGAAGAAGAAAACAACCACGACAACAACAGTAGCAGCAACCAACGGGGACAAGACGATCGAATGGACGGACAAAGGAAGACGAACGAAATAGCGACCACGAAGAATAACGAACAACAAGTATACGACATCCACGCAAATGACTCACAACAACGAAACACAATGGTGGACGACATCTGTAGCAGCAATAACGAATAGCAAGACCAACAACGATAATGAACAGCAACGTTGGCAGGAACGAACCGACACGATCAGAGCATGAAGTCCGTAAACAACAGCAACAGAATAATAACGACAATAGCAGCAAAATGCGAACAGAAAAGAAAGAAAACGATGTCCTAAATAGTAACATGCACGAGAGACAACAATACATTGACGGAAAGAAGGACGAAGAAGAGGATGGGAGAGTAATCGAAAGCAGCAGCAAACGAGCAGCAAAATCACAAGACAGTGACCATAACGGAATGCGAAGAGAGGACAACCGTGAGCAGCAATACAACGCAGCAGCAGTACCACGCAGCAGAAACAACCAAAGAAGGAGAACGAAGAAGAGGAAAAAGAATACGGAATGGAGGGAAGAACCGGTTCGACGACAGCAGGTACGCAGCAGCGACGCACAGCGATGAAGGCTAGAGGAGAAGGAGAGAAGAGGGAGACGGCAGGGGAAGAAGAACGTAAAAGCAAGGAGGAAAAAGGAGATGAATGGGAGGGTGAACGTGATGCGCGGCTGACAAAATGAAGAGAAATGAATTAGATTTTAGGTTAAAATAATGAGGTGGGTTAGATGATCAATAATATCGAGTCACGAATCAACCCACGCGAGTATCGGACCAAAATCAAGTTAGTACAACAAATTAATTGGAGTGAAAACGAATACAATCTTTAGGAAGATAATTAATTTGGTTTCTAAGGAAATAGTAAATATTTCGAAGAAAATTAATTAAAACGGGTTTATATAAAAATGAACTTAGAAATATAATCCGTCGAAACGGAACTCGAATGTGAGTAAATAAAATGAAACGGAAGTAAAATACATTTTAAGCATAAAAAAATGACTTGTCGAGGTAAATATAATTTTAGGAGTTTAGATTGATTGAAACATAAATTCTATTTATAAATAATTTTAAGAAATACGAGTTAAATCATAAACAAAATTAAAATATTAAAGTTAAATTTTATTTATCAAATCAGGGGTGTTACAACCTGAGTATGATTTAGCAGCTACATATTTATATCTTCCTGTGATTAGTATAGTTTTAGATTCGATATATCTTGTCATGGTCACTCGGTATATAAACTGAGCTTGCTTAATCAAATAAACAACGTATTACGTAAACTTACATGGTATCAGTCTAACTGATCCTCTCAAAAAGCTTTCTACTTGTAAGAACTCTCTTGTTTGAACCACCAGCCAAAGATGGTTGTATTATACCATCTCCGCCGGGTCTATTGTCTTATATTGCGATCATATCAGGGGCATACTAGTATGCTCTGTTGGTGCAGTTCTTTAGTATGGAGTAGTGATGGGAAGGTTTTGCCGTGTATCCTACCGATCAAATAAAACCAACTAATCCTAACAAGGTAGCTAGGGTAAGTCGGGTCGATCCACGGGGACGGAAAAATGGTCCAGACTAAGGTTACCTAAATACAAGACTATGTCACAAGGTCACAATAACACAAAGGGAGGAGAATTGACAAGAATTGATTACAAACACAATCACTAGGCTAGGAAATAAGGATAAACAACTAAAACAATGAAAGGAAGCTATGATTATGAATAAACTAGCTAGGTATAACAAGAACTAAATGAATCAACTAGAACTAAATTCAAACAACAAAATAGAAGAATAATAACAAATATGACAAAGAAATCAAATAGGGGAAGACTAGGGTTAGGTCGGGTTCATAAGTGTAATAGGATAGTTGAGAAATGAAGGGTGTAGGTTTCACCTAGTCACTAAGGTCGGTCCGCGCTCTCGCGTCAAAAACAAACCCGAGACTTCATGCAAGCTATTACCCAAAACATGAAGAATCAATCACAAGTCAAGCATACAATAAGAAGGAGGAAACTAGCAAGAGTAGTATGGCCACTTCTACCCTAACAAGCATTTCATCAAACACATGATATGCATAACAAGTGACTAGTAACAAAGAATCCACCTTTACCCACAATCAAACCCTAATCACCCATAATCAACACTTAATCCCCCTACTAACCCCACAATAAGTCTATTCACTCATATTTAAACTAAAACTAACACAAACAAGAGAAAACATCAAGAGAATAACAACATTCATAATGAAGAATAAACCAAGATGAATACTAAACAAATGATAAAGATATAAAATTAAATGATAAAACAAGGATTAAAGGAAAGGAGAAGAGAAATTATACCAAACTAGTAAGGAGAAAAGATGAAAACTTGTATATAAAGAACACCCAAAACCTCCACCAATGTTGTCAAGATTGGTTGGATTCTTCAAGAAATCCCTTAATACAAGAGTAATTATCTAGACTAAGCTAAGATTAACAAAAGATTAAGGAGAAACTAAGCTAATGAGAGGAGTTCACTCTCTAGGGTTTAGTCTAATGTAGGATAATGAAAAGTGTTTAAAACAATACAAGAGGGGGGTATATATAGGGTTACACGAATAAGGAATTGAAAGAAATTAAAACGGAGCTTCGCTGGGCCCTTCCCGGCCGGGAAGGAAGTGATCCCGACCGGGAAGTTCATGGTCCCGGCCGGGATGCGCTGTCAGGGGCCGCTGTTTGTTCTTGCTTTTCGTCCCGGTCGTGATGGATGTGATCCCGACCGGGATGGGTCATGTAGGCTTCAATATGATTACATAGGTCCCTACTGGCTCTTCCTAAGCTTCTTATCGACTCTCGGTGCTCGGGAATGGGCTCCAAGGGACTCGGAATCGAGTCAAAGCCACCGAGTCATCGTCGCTTCTCTTCGTTGGCTCCATATGCGTCAGAAACGAGTCGGAATCGTTCCATTTCTCCAAGATAGGCCTTAGGAACCTAAAACAAGCTAAAAGAAGCGTAAGTAGCCTCGAAACCGCTCCAAAGAGCGATTTCACAAGAGAAACCGGGACCAAACACAAGAAATAAGCACTACATAACACACTTATCAAGTAGTAAACTAGTACTCCGTAATCCAATTTATTACTCCCTCCATTCAAATCCAAAGGGTACGATTCTCTTTTGAACGCTATTCAAGAGAATCGTTAATATTTCCGACAGTTCATAAGAGAAAATATAGTCATGTGGGGTCTTATTTGATTCCTCTTTATGAGAAGATTATGAATATCAATTTTTTATAATTTTCGTTAATGTAAAACGAAAAATATTGACGATGTAAAACGTGTCTCGGCAAATGTGAAAAAACAAACGTACCCTTTGGATTTGAACGGGGGGAGTATATCTTTAATAAAACATACTCTGTGATACCTGATGTGTTAATATTTTATATCCTTTTATCCTCCGTTTTCCCATGTATTTATCGTGTTAAATGCGCTCTTAGGAGCGGTTTTGGTAACTAATCTTCTCCTCTAGTGTGTTATGTAGTGTTTTGTCGGTTTCGTAAGAAAATAGGTGATATGGACGCCTTTTTCTTGCCATCATGGCTCACATGGAGGTTGGTGATTATTTATCCACAAGCTAGGTTCTTGCTACTGAGGTTGCGTGGATGTCATGGATTCATCCCGAGTCGAGTTGGAACCATATCTTGAAGTTTAGAAGACTAGAGGAGTCCTTTTGGTTGGTCCCGAGGTCCATCCCTGGGGATGGATGTCGTCCCTATTGTCTCTCTCACAGCAAAAATGAAGAAATTGAGCAAAAGTGGATTTTTTAGCTGTCCCGAATAGGGACGACTTTAATCCCGAATCGGGATGGCCTCTATCCCTATTCGGGACGACATAGCTGTAGTGTCTTTTCAGCTGCTTCTTTCTTTGGCTATATAGGAATGCATTGTGTCAGTTTTGAACGAACTTTCTTTTCATTCCTAAGAACCCTAAGCCTAGTATTAGAACAACAATACCTTTTCTTTCTCTATTTCGGAAGATTTACTCTTGTTCTTACTACAATTTCCAATCAGTAATCATTTCAATTAGTTTCAAATTGCTTATTTATTTTTTATGTTCTTAATTGTTTATTTTCATTTCTAGTATTGATTTGATTAGTTTTCCTTTTTCCATATGATCATTATACATTTCATTATCAATTGTTTATTTCGTGTCAATTTAATTATGAGTAGCTAATTCCGTTACTAGGGTCAAGGGGGATCGATGGGTAGAATTTAAGTTCTTGTTGAATATTTGATGAATTCATATATATGCTAGTGCCCTGCTTACATGCTCTAAAAGATGATTAATTTGTTAAAGGCCACAACTTATTAATCGAATTAGGGAAATTTCAGTTCATGTGCGAGAGCCGAGTTGAGATTAGACCCGCATGTGATTCGGTAGGAAGCCTAATAAGTAGCGAGAGCCCGTTAGTATCTTCATAGGTTGATTTCGATCCGAGAGGACATATTATAGCCGACTAGCATGTTTGTGTGTTTATCGTTTATTCTCGCATGATCTTTTGTCTACTTATTGTGAACCCATAGCCCTAGATTTTTCTTTAATTGATTAATTCATTTTTTGATTACGTATTTCCAGTCTTAGTTAACCAATAAAACCAACCGTTTGAGCAATTAAGAATCGTCACAGCTTCTAGCAGTTTGACTTTCTCCTTGCGGATACGATACCCTACTTACCACTGACTATCTTGTTAGTAGTACTAGGATAATCTTGATTTGGTAATACGACTTTAGCCATATCAAATTTGGCGTCGTTGCCGGGGAGACGGTCTTTTACTGCTTTTAGCTTGTTTCTTTATTACTCTCTTTCATTTCGGGGAACGAAAGTTCCTTGAACCCGATTTAATTAATTCCTTGTAGATGCTTTAATGGCCCATTTTGCTTTCATTCTACTCCCAAGGAACATGGGATCCATCTCACCTTTTTCTTGTAGTTTTAGTGTTTTTCGGGTATGAATCTCTTTCTTATCTCCCCACAACGTGAGCACGAAGTTTTTCATGAGTATCTTGATCGATTCAAGGGATATGTTAAACCTTGTTTCCATCGGATATTTCTATGATGAGCTCGAATTGGGTCATGCTGTTTTTGCTGGAATGAATCACGACTATCGTGAATTAGCCATTAACATGACCATACAAGGGATTTATGGGATTTCTTGCACTATTTAGCTTGGATGTCCCAAGCACAAGCCCACGAGGTGGTAAAACCGAATTTGGCTCCAACAAGCTTTGAAACAAAATTCTACGCCTATCAGGCTAGAATTGACAGAATGCTAAAGGAGATGGCAGGTGAAAATGCACCTAATGATGTTGTGCCTAATGATCATGTGGTTCATGAGAGTGAGTCATTAGTTTATATTCACAATAACGCATCGTTCCAAAATGAGGTTGCGAGTTATGCACTGTTTCGACAACAAGCTTGCGAGGATACTTGTATTACGGATCGACATACGGTAACCACTTATCTTAGTGATTATCATGCTCTTCCATGTGAGTATCAAGTTTTTGATAATCATGAATTGTTGGATAACGATGATGATGATGAACCGAGTTTTTGGTTTAATATTCCATCTACCGTTGACCCAATCCCCCATATTGTTGAGACTACCACTCTCGAGATGACCCATGTTGTTGTTGAGTCAACCAAGATAGTTAACCACAGCGAGCACCCTCCTAGAGAAGCCAATATAATTGCCCCTTTTGAGTCTGTGAAGGAACTCCTCCAGTAGTGCCTAACAAACCCCTTGTTGATGCAGTTAATACTATTGAGGATTCCCTTGATACCACCGTTGAGACTTGTTGTGATAAGGTCCTCCTCGAGTCTTTAGCTATTGACGCCATTGAGAGTGACGATGGTGAAGGAGCCATGAGCCTTTTTAGTGAGGAGTTGAGTGATGAGGATACCATGGAATATCTTCATTTTGATTTTGAGGTTCGAGGGAGTAATGGAAATAACATTGGATTGAAGAATTCCTTGGTTTTCGTGCCGATTACCTTTTCTCCCAACATGCATATGGAAGTAGTTCCCTCAGCTCCTTTACTCCATCCTCCTCCATGGCTAGTGCCACCGTTGTGCACTCCCGATCCGCCTCCGTGTTTGGCTTCCCTACTACCACAATGCGCCAGTGAACTGCTTGACATCAATGTTGGTAAACCCTTTCCTATTTTCCTCATTTCATTTAATTTGATGAAAGGTAAATCTACTAATCCATCTAATTTAAATTTTGATAATGATTTCCTGGTGGATTTTAACATTGTGTGTCATGATGACAAGCTTTATACTTCATCTCTTGCTGATGAGTGGAGTGTTCGTGTTAGAACTGGTGTCGGGTTTGATAAGATATTGCATCTATTCCTCTTGATTTATATCGTTTATACCTTGTCAATGACTTATGATTGCTTTCATATTTCTCATGCTCAGGAATATGATTTGCTACTACGGGCATTAATGGGATTTTAAAAAAAAGACGAAGATAGTGCCATTTAGGAGAAGAAAAGTCACGCAGAATGACAAAACAATGCGGGAGACAACCCGTGTTTTTATAGTAGTTTTGAGACTTTTTATCTTCTTTTTTTTTTGTTGGATTTTTGGACTACTTTTTCCTTTTATCATTTTTTGGACTTGTTTTGGTTTGATTTAGACAATTTGATTTTGTTGTAATTGATCGGTCAATTGGTTTTTGGTTTTTGTTTTTTTTTTTTTTTTTTTAGTTTTGTATTAGCCTTGTCCTTTTCAGGTAGTCGAGAATCATGGCGTAATGATGCTCGAATGAATGGAATGGAACAGTGCCTGTTTTCAAGCTAGCTTGGGAAGGTTTCTACAAATATCGTATATGTCTTTGATGAGTTTTTCTTTATTTGTCAATCCCCATCTCTCTTTTTAGCACGCTATGATTGAATTGTGGCCTTTTGTGCCGGAAGACGATTTTTCGGTTTGTTATGTTTTGCCACATTAAGGACAATGTCTCGTTCTAGCTTGGGGGAGGGATTGGTTTATATAGTTTGTTTTGTTTGATTTGAAAAATCTTGGAAAATCTAAAAAATTAAAAAGAAAAAAATTTGAAAAATTTGTTTCTAAAAAAAACCAGTCGTTCATTGTCCATGGGTTTGTTGTTTTCCCGTTGTGCTTATACCCTTGCATAGCTTTGCGGTTTTCCATTCATATATCTTTTTAAGCTTGGTTTTCAGGATTTGTACATTTTGGTGATGTTTTGGCATTTTTGTATTTGATGATGAGACTAAGACAAAGTATACTTGATCCTTGACGTTGGTAAGCTACAAATTGCGAGTTTTAGAGCCTTTTGGATTGATTCATGTTTAATCGATCTTCTTTAGGTGAGAGTAGATCTCCTCGTAGTATGCGTTGCATAATTATGCACATGAATGGTTTTTGTTCCATTTTTTGTGATGTTTTTGATCAGTTTGCACTTGATGTTATTTCATTGTTTTCTCACTTAATATATCTTAGCCATTTGAGCCCACAAGCTTATTTGTATATCCCACAATATTTAGCTACAATTATCATGCCTACCTTGTTAAGCTAGTAATTGTCGGATGTGATATGGGTGCTCATTAAAGTTATTGTGGTGAATGTTGATAATAATGTGAGAATTGTTTTTCCGGGATTGTTGATTCCTTAGGTTTCTTTTGTGGAAAAATGAAAAAATGAAGTTGAAAAAAAAAATGTTGAAAAAGAAATTGAAAAAAAAAGAAGAAAAAGTGAAAGAAAAGATAATGTTACTTCCAAGTTGTTTGTAATTGATATTGAATTGGGAATTGATGTTGGTTGAAGTGATAATTCGATACATACATCGTTTTGTATTGAATTAATAATGACTAAGTGGTGTTTGTCAAGGTTTGAGCATTCTTAGCGCGTTTGGATTGTTGCTAGTTTAACCTTTACCTCCACATGTCCATAACGTTTGTCCATCCTTTACCATTCACCCGAGGCTTCTCTTGTTCTTTTCTTAGCTTCTTTTGTGCAAATTGTGATAAAGTGTCATTGGAATTTAGAAATTTTACCATCCTACGTAGCGGGCGAATTCTTATGAGTCGTAGTAGGTGAGTGTTCTCACAATATACTACCCGTTCACAAAATGAGTGAAGAGTGGACCCATGAGGAGTCCGATGTCAATAGAGATCATGCAAGAGTTGAAATGTCTTAGTACTTGTCTTCTTCATATTTTCGCCATGTAATTCTAAACCTTTTGTGCTTATCTTGCATCCCGTGTTTGAATTGAGATTGAATTGTGAACTTGCTAAAGCTTGTCAATGAGATTTGTCATTTATGGGATACTTGGTTTTTCTCATCGTTATTGTTTTGTCATGTTTGGTGATGCTTGCTTGAGGACAAGAAATAGTTCGGTTTGGGGGATTTTGATGTGTTAATATTTTATATCCTTTTATCCTCCGTTTTCCTATGTATCTATCGTGTTAAATGCGCTCTTAGGAGCGGTTTTGGGAACTAATCTTCTCCTCTAGTGTGTTTTGTAATGTTTTGTTGGTTTCGTAGGAAAATAGGCGATATGGACGCCTTTTTCCTTTCATCGTGGCTCACACGGAGGTCGGTGATTATTTATCCACAAGCTAGGTTCTTGCTACTGAGGTTGCATGGATGTCATGGATTGATCCCGAGTCAAGTTGGAACCATATCATGAAGTTTAGAAGACTAGAGGAGTCCTTTTGGTTGGTCCCGAGGTCCATCCTTGGGGATGGATGTCGTCCCTATTGCCTCACTCACGGCAAAAATGAAGAAATTGAGCAAAAGTAGATTTTTCAGCTGTCCCGAATAGGGACGACCTTCGTCCCATGGGCCGACTTTAATCCCGAATCGGGACGGCCTCTATCCCTATTCGGGACGACATAGCTGTAGTGTATTTTCAGCTTCTTCTTTCTTTGGCTCTGTAGGAATGCTTTGTATCAGTTTTGAACGAATCTTTTTTTTCATTCCTAAGAACCCTAAGCCTAGTATTAGAATAACAATACCTTTTCATTCTCTATTTTGGAAGATTTACTCTTGTTCTTGCTACAATTTCCAATCGGTAATCATTTCAATTAATTTCAAATTACTTATTCATTTTTTATGTTCTTAATTGTTTATTTTCATTTCTAGTATTGATTTTATTAGTTTTTCTTTTTCCATATCGATCATTATGCATTTCATCATCAATTGTTTATTTCGTGTCAATTTAATTATGAGTAGCTAATTCCGTTACTAGGGTCAAGGGGGATCGATGGGTAGAATTTAAGTTCTTGTTGAATATTTGATGAATTCATATATATGCTAGTGCCTTGTTTACATGCTCTAAAAGACGATTAATTTGTTAAAGGCCACAACTTGTTAACGGAATTAGGGAAATTTCAGTTCATGTGCGAGAGCCGAGTTGAGATTAGACCCGCATGTGATTCGGTAGGAAGCCTAATAAGTAGCGAGAGCCCGTTAGTATCTTCCTAGGTTGATTTCGATCCGAGAGGACGTATTATAGCCGACTAGCATGTTTGTGTGTTATTTATCGTTTATTCTCGCATGATCATTTGTCTACTCATTGTGAAACCATAGCCCTAGATTTTTCCTTTAATTGATTAATTCATATTTTGATTACGTATTTCTTGTCTTAGTTAACCAATCAAACCAACCGTTTGAGCAATTAAGAATCACCATAGCTTCTAGCAGTTTGGCCTTCTCCCTGCGAATACGATACCCTACTTACCACTGACTATCCTGTTAGTAGTACTAGGATAATCTTGATTTGGTAATACGACTTTAGCCATATCAATACCTCCATCCCCAGTATTCCAACAATACCACCCTCCATAGTTTCATCATCCAAATACTCATGCCACTCATTCCATCCATACCATATATGGCGTATCCATTTTAGTATTCTCCTTAGATTATACTAATATTATTAGCAATGAATAATAATACCCTTCGTACCGATTGTCATATTATGTTATCGCTAACGTGTTCTCAGTTGACTCAATTCTCGCCAATTAATATTGCTCCCACCTTTGTCATTGTTTTTCCGTCGTGTTGTTTCGACAACCGCCGGTTGTACTAAACCCCCTCCTTGTCCCATCACCGTCTTCTCCTTGTCTGTCACAGGTTTGCCCCAGCAACCACCCCTGCCCCACGGGCCAGATGGTCTGACTATGTCGGCTCCGACCCACATGGCCAACCGCCATCGCCACAGGATCAAAGAGCCCGGCCGAGTGTTTCTTTGTTTTAGTCTTTGTTTTATTTTTTATTAATTGGAGATACTGTTGAGCTTGCTTTGGCCCTCACAGTTTGTGGTGCTTTACAGGTTACCATGCTCCCGTACACCATTTTTTTTTTATTTTAAGAGTGTCGACCTGCCGCTTCGGCCTCATGTATCATTACTTTTGTTTCCGGCATTTTGACATATTCGAGACATACGCAAGGCGCATAGCTGCGGTTCCGGCGTCAAAAGGTCAATTTGGTTCATCTTCAGCCGCATCTACAATTATCTTTTGGTCCAGTCAAAGCGTCAGTTACCCACCGTTGTGACTGAGGGGGCGTGTTAGTAAATGATGAATGTCATGAAACATTCCATCATTAATGTGTAGCTTTATATCTTCTCGTCATTAGCATAGCTTTAGATTCGATGTATCTTGTCGTGGACACGCGGTATATAAACCGAGCTTGCTTAATCAAACAAACAAGGCATTATGTTAACTTACAAGAACGTATACGAAGGAGGATGAAGGAGTATAAGTGAAAGAATTAGGGAAACCTAGAGTACTCGGTTAAAAATGACTCAATACTATTCTGGGTTGATTAGTCCAATAATATGTTTTATTTTCAATTAAATGAAAATGGTATTATCATGAGAAGACGACTTATAGTTGATATTATTCCAATTAAATAATCATAAAACTCGTGCATAAATGGTATATATTGAGATTTATTTTATAGCATAAATTTTAAATTGCAGTAATTTTTAATCTTTCAACATTGTATTTTATATTTGAGATGAGAAGCAAACAAAATAACTAATTAAAACATGAAAAATTATATTTCAATAAAACTATTGAATTTATATTTATTAAAAAAATTGGAAACTAAAGCATTCAATTCTCTTTTAATATATATATATGAACTAATCTTAAAAACTGAAAATTTTCTTAAGAATTTTAGTAGCACATTTTTCAATACAAATTTATATACGAAACCCAAACCGAAAATTCTCCAATTTCATCCTTCAACTTTTGAGACTCTATTCTCCCATTTATGTTTGGGGCCTTCGGGCTATTTCAACTAACTAAATTGGGATAGATGTGAAGTATTAATAAACACTAGTCACCATACCCGTGCACCGCACGGGACTATATTGTTTTATGACAATTGTAAATCGCAACGCAATTCCGTCTTTTTCCTTCATTGTCCAATATTTATTTTATTATTTATACATTTTTTTTGTTTTGATTTCATTTTTTTGGCACTTTAGTTCCCATTCGGCATTGCATTTGGTAATCCCAATTTTGACTTTCATGGTGTATTCTCCCTGCACACATTGTTGGAGTATGTTAAACATTTTCTCCTTTCCTCCATGATTTTCATCTCTTGTTAAGACAATACGTTAAATATTTGTTTATGTAGTTGGTTTGTTATTTTTTGCGTACCTTTTCATATGGAGTTATTAATGCTTCGATTGGTCTGCCGATGATCTTCTCAACTTCCCTCCCAAAGACCACCAAAGTTTTGTAAGTTGTTTCGCCCGCTATTGTAGTGATTAATTTGTACCTGTGTTGTGGGTATTAACATATTTCTGGGTTGGTTTTTATTTCTGGGTTTTTTCTTACCTTTGTTTGGGGTAGGGTATTGCTTGATTCGTTACATTGGCGACACTTTCCATCATCATCGTTTCCAACTGGGTGTAAACACCCACATTTGGCTGCTAGGTGTCTATAGCAGTTCCCAAAAAACACCCGATGATGATCGGACACCGAACGTGCTTCTACGCGCTCGGATATGGGCTCGAAATTGTTAGTTTCTGGCTTGGGCTTTTTACGGAGTACAAATTTCACAAAACTAACCTCAAATTCAGGCCCAGCGGGTCGTTTCCAATCAAATATGACTAATTTGGGTCAAAACCGACACCGGGAATAAAACCGACTTTTAGCGACCGGGTCAAACCCGGTCAAAGCCGTTTCCGAGACACAAAACTGCCTTGCAAGTATCAAAAAGTCCAATCAAACACAAAATCTTTGAAATAGCCCATCCGCCTCATCCACTCGATCGAGTGTCAGCTCACTCGATCGAGTGGGCCTCCAACAGACCCGCTATCTTCTTTCAGCTGGGCCACTCGATCGAGTCCATCAGGGCACTCGATCGAGTCCATCAGGGCACTCGATCGAGTAACCCTAGACGAGGGTGGGGGAGAATTCCTACATATACCTCCCCTTTGCAACACAAATGAACACAACTTTTACCTACAACTCTTCTAACCCTAAGAGCTTCTCCTCTCTAAGACTTTAACACATACAACCCTAGCATCTAGTAAACACAAACCAAAACCCACCATACCTCCATCTACATAATCTCGAACTCCCGTGCTCAATCCACAATTAGACGAGTCCTGTCCGTGAATACGAAGCATGTAGGTTGAGGGTGAAAAAATCCCGATTTCTTCTCCCTTTCTCTTCTCTTCTCGCGTCGTCTTCCTCGTCTTCTCTCGTCTCTTTTTTTTCATTTTTTTTTCTAATATCGTTAGTATTTATAATATCAAAACACCTTAAAATATTGGCCTATTCGTGCCGAATACAAGGGATGATGGGATAAGGAAATCCAAATATACGAGGGTGTTGCACCCGATGTTGCTGGTTGCTTATCCCGACACCCCAAGTATTTGATTGTTAAAGCGAATCAACATTAATAAGATTGTTTTTTTGTTGCGTCGCTAGTATCGTTTTAATTTTTTTGCAAAATCATCACCGTTAATATCACGCGCTCAACAATTTCCAAAGTTATTTCGAATCAAACACCTTTATTCAAATTAGGGCAAAACCCGTTGATGCGGATTTGACATCACATAATCCGCAAGGATTTATTACGATGTCGAGATGCGGAGGGAATCATCTTTTCTAATCTAAAGCGTCCATTCTTAAAGATGTGATATCAACTCTATAGTCGAATATCGCACCTAAAAGAATTAGTCAACAAATTAAACTAATACGAATTCGTTGATGCTAAAATAATTGTCACGTAGTTCAAAAGAACTAATACGACATTATAACGCGGAGATAATCTATTTCGTTTTAGTTTGATTTAAATGACTTGAAACATCTTTTTAAGTTTCACTCTAAGTATTTGATATTGATTCCATAATCAAATATCGGATACGACGAGTATCAAAAATTCGAGTCGAGCATAAATCATATAATATTTTTACGCGACTCAACAAAATCATCGATTTCCCAAAATCAAGAGCAATTTCGGAATTCATACAAATCGAAACGAGGCAAAATGCATCTTTGAGGACCACTCGATCGAGTCCTTTAATGACTCGATCGAGTGACACCTCAAATTTTGGGCAGAAGCTTTTTCCGAGGTCCACTCGGTCGAGTCCCTCAATGACTCGATCGAGTGGCCTTTATCACGTCAAATCCGTGAGCCCTTCAATACATTTCAAGTCCCGATAAAATTCTTTTATGACTTCGGTCAACGCGTGTCAAGTCAATCACGTGTTCTAATTTTTTTTAAAAACCACACATCACGTCACTTTCATCATTCTAGATTATTCAAAAACCGTTATTTACCGTTACTAACTCGTTTGTTTATGTCTTTTCATCTTATTTTTATTTCGTTTGTTTCATTGTACTAAAACGAACCAAGCATGCTAAATACAACTTTGACATTAGTTTAGATGCATTAAATCGACTTACCAACTTATTCAAACTTAGCATGTTTAGTCAAAAGTCAATGCATTAAATACAACTTATTGTTTGCATATCATTCAATCGAATTACTAACGCGCGTATTCAAAAGTCAAGCGATATCTTAGTAGAGGCCGCTAAGTGGGGGCGGGGTTGGGTGTTCTTTGTGAACTTCCCAACACGTACCCTCACCCCTTACTCAGAACCTCGGTTTCTGGATGCCCGAAACCGTTGGCGCACGAGAGTCATTCAATACACGATATCCGATAATGTCGGTATCGGTATCACAATGCAAAGGGACGAACCCCATAAACTCTGAGATCCGAATGGGCCGTTGTTTGTACACGGCCCACTAAGATATAGAGTGGGTTCGAATGGGCCCGAAATCCCACAAAGTTCGGTGGCGACTCCACTTCGATTTAAATTTCAATTTGATCCATCTCACATGAGATTCATCATTCGCCTCCCCAAACCCGCGTGTGGCCACGTCGGAGTGGACCTATGTCATGTCCACAATTTGGCGACTCCGTTGGGGATAATTGATTCGTGACTTACCATCGGCATCCTCAGAGTGAGACTTGAATAGAAATCGTTTGACTAGTACAATACGCGTTTTAGTTTTACGGTTCATGCATAACTCCATATTTACCCGGGCCGGTAATAGCAACCGACGTCCCACTATACCGTGATATACTCCAACATGGATATGTCAAAGGTGTCCATGGCTAATTCGTATGGGTTTCGCGGCATGTTCTAAGCTCAACTCGACTTAGGAAGTCCGTCCCGATTCTCGGAAAGGCCATGTACACTGGTATAGACCCTACTTAGACTGACCGAGACTTAGTGTAAAGCATACATGGCGTCGTTATAATGCTTGCGTCACTATATGCTACTTGGTTTCTGAAGTCGTTTTCAAAAAAACCATCATTTTCAAAAATACACATTTTCAAAAACTATATCCAATTTTGAAACCCGGGACGCTACCGAATTTAGGACTTATGATTTTACTCAAATTAGCCTATTTCTAGCCGGTATGCCGCCCATTTCAAAATTCAAAAATTGCTTTCGAATTCTCAAAAATCCGGCCCTACCACGCTTTGCTGATTTTAAAAAGTCGGGTCGTCCTCCGATTCTCTCGGAATCCAATTTTCCTTTTCAAAGCTTTCCTCATCCTAGGACTTCCCGTATTTAGTAGTGTCGGGTCTTGTCGTAAGTCGTCGAAGGTCTTTAGCGTCGAAACTCCGTCGATCTTACATCACGGGTTTCCCCCTATCCCAGTCCGCCTTATTTGACTAAGGCATGGCCCACCTACGTAGGACATACTCCTATAAAGGAAGGCCCGTTTACACATTCGAGTCCAAAAGTTTGGGGAACATCTCACGTGGACCTTCATCCGAACAGGACTCGGCCCACCCGCCGATTCCTATGGGAGGCCCACTTTTTACGAGTCACCCGTCTAGGTGTCTTTTCCGAATCATTCCCTTTTCAGTCTTTCCCCTGCTCGGGATGTACCGTTTGTTCCAGGATCTGGTTTAGTTTCTGATTACACGGTATTCTTGAAGACAGGCCACCGGTAACCAGATACCAACACAACATGCAAGAAGTTGTGGACAGTTTGACAACCTCACTGGCTAAGATTGAAGCCCAATTGACAACTATCAGGTCCGACCAGATAGCCATTGTCACCCGCTTGAGTGCCGTGGAGCAAGGGACTCCTAATGCCGGATCTGAACCACTGGGCCCCTAGCTGAACTGGTCAGCACCGTTCGCAAGTTGGAAGAACAGGTTCATTTGTGAACGAACAACTCGATCCACACAGAAAATGCTCGCTCCTATTCGCCTCTGAATGACGAGCTACCTGCCAACCTCAACCTTACGGGCCTACCGATGTTTGAGGGTACTGAAGACCCGGTTCATCATATTCGGGCCTTCAAGGAACTTATGGCTGTCAAGGGGGTGAAATCCACTATGTTCAAACACCTGTTTGCTTCTTCCCTCGAGAAGCACCGGAAGGCCTGGTACTACAGGCTCGATTCCAAGAAGTACAAAACTTGGGATGATGTGGCAATGGAGTTCGCTCGGAATTACGCTGATAATACCGAGATCCAAACCATGATGCGTACTCTGGAGGTCATGGCCCAAGAGCCCAAAGAAGGTTTCACCAAATACCTTCAAAGGTGGAAGGCCGAGAGTGTAAAGTTGGTCGACAAGCCCAACGAGAAAGTCCTAGTGGAGGCCTTCATTACCAGGTCCATCTCCGGTACGCTGTTATACCCAATTTCGCTACCTTAACCGAAATGGGTACAAGAATCGAGGACGATCTAAGATTAGAGAGCCTTAATAAGGCCTCTACCAAAGGGTATCGAGGGGCCAGCAAGCCCACATCTCCAGCCGCAACCCGCAGCATCTTCGACGAGGTGAATCTGCTACATACCTCATCCAAGAAGAATACTCCAACTCGGGTATTCACTGATATAGGGGCTACCTATACATACGCCTTACAAAGGCTATCCTCAAAGGGCCTAATCCAACCTATAGGCCCAACTTCAGAAGTCCCGGTCGAGAAGCGATCCAAAACCTACAATGTCCAGACCCATTGCCAATATCACCGAGGTAATGGGCACGATACTGAAAAGTGTTGGAAATTGAAGCATCTGATCCAAGACTTAATTGAGAGCGGGAAAATACCGTTGCCCGGAGACAAGCCGAGCAACAAAGAAAACCCCTTCAGTGCTCACGTCATTTTCACCGGAGAAGTAATTGACTGTTCTCATCTCATTTCTCATTTTATTCCACAAATTAATGGGATATGGTTCGATAACGAGGATGACGTATACCTAGCTAAGGGGGAAGCTGTCCCCATCACCATTGAAGAGGTTCAAAAAGCTAAGTCTAAAGCCTTAGCCACCAACCACCTCGCTGCTACCGGCCATCCTTATCAAGCCACCAGCTCTAAGGACACACCTATCTCAACAACCGTCACTGAACCAGCCACGACGGAAGGTACCTCTGAGGAGCCAAGCACAGACACGGCTGTAGTCAAACAACTGAAGAGGGCTTGAGCTGATCTAACCATATGACAACTTCTGGTTAGCTCGCAAGAACATCTGGAAGCATTGACTAAGGCTCTCGATCAAATCAAGGTTGACTCACAGGTTACCCCCGCTGAAATGGTAGCCACTATCATGCCCTATCTCAAGGGCAAGTCCAAAGAAGAAGGCCCACTCATCACCTTCTCCGAGTCTGATCTTCTACCGTTCGGGGCCGCCCATAACTTGGCACTGTACATCACGGTCATTTGCCGAAGGAAGTATCTCCCAATGACCCTGATCGATGATGGATCTGCTGTAAACGTCCTTCTCTTAAGGACCGCCAAAGCCCTCGGCATTACCGAGGCCGACTACCTTCCAACCGCACAGACTATCCAAGCTTTTGATGGAAGCACTAAACCGGTTGCTGGGGCCGTTAAACTGACAATTATAACGGACCCAATTGAGAAAGAACTGGAGTTTCAGGTGATTGATGTCACCTCGTCTTTCAACTTGCTACTTGGAAGGCCTTGGATCCATCCGGTCAAAGTCGTGTCCTCCACCCTCCACAAAAAGGTCAAGATACCTCTTCAAGACGGTTCGTCACGCTGGAGGCAACCCCCATCACCGTGGCCAGCTGCAACGCCACGGGCCGAGCCGACCCACGAGGATTCGATTTCGTGGGAATGATTAAAGAGGAATATCTTTTCAGACCTTATTTCATTACTAGCATCGATATGGTGCTACAAAACTAGGGCTACTTCGAGGCCATATCTTCCAGTCTGGAAGATCATCGAGGTCCTGAACGACGGAGAATAGTGGTACGGTTTGGGGTACGCTATAACCTCAGAAAACGTGGTCCGGGGTGGTATTCAGAAGGCCACCAGCATCATTAAGGGTACCTACTTGGTCCCTTACAGCCCAAAACTAACTGATTACTTTGTTACACCAGTATTCAGGGCTATCCAAGTGGGCCTCTACTAGCCCACTATCACATATCCCGAGACCAAATTGGCTCGGGAATGCAATTTCATCCCAGATGACATATTTGCCCTCGTCCAGACTGAATCGAAGGAGGGTGCTGACAACGCCGAGCCTATGCTGGGGCTTCTGTTCGGGGAGAACAAGGCAATCCCCACTCCTAAAGAAGACCTGGTGAACCTAATCCTCCGCAGCAACAGGTTCGATCCAACTAAGCTGATCTTTGAAGTTGGTGCTGACATCGGGAAAAGGGCATGGAAGAAGACTATCAAATGGATCGACAGCCAGGGTCGAGTCTACAAGCTGACCACCGGTGAATGAGACATGCCGGATACCGGGTCTGAGTCTGATTCAGAGTCTGAGTCAGAGTCCGAGTCCGAGTCTAGAGGGTCTGGTGCTAGAGTTCAGTCTGTAACCCCTCTTTCTATAGTCCCTTCCACTAGAGCCTCGGGGCCTGTTCCGAGGGCACTCCTTATCCCGCCTCTGACCAACGATCAGATGGTCGCTCTCTTCGAGCTGTTTTCCAAATTTGCTATTAATAATAACGAAAACCGTTCCGCTTACGACTTGTCTTAATTTCAAAATGCTTTCAGTGGACGTCCGTCCGCACCGCCCGGCGCCCCGTGCGTGCCCGCGCGGGACCGACCCGGCTTTCATTGTGTGGCGGCGGCCACCCACGCGGCCCCCTCCCTGTCGGGGGCCGGTCCGATCTCGCATACGAGGCGAAGTGTCGAACCTCGATTTGGATGACGATCTGGACTTGTACTAGACGGGTGGAACACCCGTGTTTCCGTTTGGGAATCGATCGAGATGTGGTTGTAAATGTTTAAAGGCCGATTCATTTGGTAAGGCGACCTTTTTAGTGAACTGAATTCGTTGCCGATTGTGGAGTCGCCACCGAGTCAATTATGGGGACTCGGAAACCGTTCAAGTCAACTTTGACCCCGTACCGGCCCAAAGTTGAGTGGCACGGGACCTAAAGATAAAGACTTGTACCCTTAAGCACTCCATGTCTGGAATGACTCTCATTGCCAATGGTTTCGGACATCCGGAAACCATCGATTCTGAGTAAGGGGTGAGGGTACGTATTGGGAAGCCAACATCCGATAGATGTCAACACCCAATCCCGCCCGCACTATAGCGGCCTCTACTAATCAATCGGTGGGCTGATTTCCTAGTTCTTTTGTTATGGTGGAAGTACTGTAACACCCGTTGTTTTAACTCTATGCTTAGCTACGTCGGTTGTTTAAGGAAAGATAAGTTTTATCGTCGAAATAGTAGTGTTTACATTCTTTGCATGAGATTTCACGTGACAAGCAGGCCATGAAAAGATGCACGTAGGAGAGTAGAGAGTACTAGTATTATACATATTAGAAAATCAGTTTTAACGTGATAATACGGATATTAGTTGTTCTCGTGGTATACCTTACCTGGTATTCTGCTTAAGATGCGTCGGTTTGGTATTAATAGAGATGCATCGAACCTAATAAGGCGAGCACCGGGACTAATACGGAACCCGACCATCGCTTTGTTCAATTTTAGTTATTTTACGTTTTGAAATCCGTGTTAGGTGATTTAGCATGCGATTATAGGGTCATAAAAGCAATAAATCATACGAAAAACTGTAAATGCGAATGTAAGTAAATCACATTGTGAGGAGTTGCACCCTCGGAGTATACACTAAACGGGACTCGATGCATAGATAGTCTTGAGAACGGATCTCGGAATTACTCGGGTCTATTTAGTGTGTTTTAATATTTTTTGTTGAAGTTGGGACGTTACCTATTTTAGTAGACGTTCGTGGGCCTAGTGCCCACGTCTAGTTTTGTCGTAGTGCATAATAATATAAAGTGCAAATATGGAAAGTTTTGTTTAGATGACAACCTAGTGACGACTTGATCAACAGGCGGATCCTCCTAGCTTGACTAGTGACTCTGGCAGAACCCCGTTACCGTTTGACCTTCCCGCGGCTACTCCGGCAGAACTTCGTTACTAAGAACTAGTTCTGCGGCTAATCCGGCAGAACCTGGGTACTAGTTTTGAGCTAGTCGATCACAGGCACCTCGGTATCGAGTGGAGTGCTCGAAGGTGAGGAGTAGCGTCGATGTTGCTTTTATATATCGGAACTACGATCGAGTGGATCGTTCGCCTCGGGTGTCGGAGTGCGAGCCCTTAGCGAGAGTTTTTGAGGGAGAAGAGAGAGTTGAATTGTGTCGAATGAATGAGGCGGAGTGGGTTTATAGTTGTTTTCGGCCCTCGTCGCCCACATGGACGCATTACTTGGGGCGTATCACGACTCAGGCGCCTGGGTCCGAGCGTGGGGAGACCCAGGCGCGTCAGGTGGGGCGGTTGGAGTTTTGAAGATATGATTTAGATACTTTCCAAAACTGAGAGGAGGGTGTGTGATATCTTGCTTGGTCGCGAAGGCTTCCCCACGGCTTGACCTAGCGCCGTGGGTTGCTTGGGCCTCGGGTGTTCATCCCGAGGCTCGCTTGACTCGGGGTTGACTCGGTTCGAGTTTCGGGGCCGACTCGGGGTCCCATTGTTGGAATTGACTCTAATTAGTGTCTATACGACCGTAACGACACGACTAAGGCTGCCATCATGTTAGTTTTAATTTTTCCGAGTAATTATTTGGTCCGTTCTATAAGAAAAATATCTAAAACACCGCAAAATCGTGTCGCGTTGCAGTCCAATCGTCATCGGGTTTTTGCTGGGCACCTCTGCAGCCACCAGGTCCAAATTTGGGTGTACACTTTCAAAAAATTTATATGCAATGACATTGAGAAACCCGACGAACAGGTACCTCTACCTCCGCATCTGATCGAGCAACTCGAACAAAGGGAATCCCGAGATCCAGTAATCGAGAAAACCGAGTCCATTAACGTGGGAACCACTTTAGAGCCCCCGATGCTTAAGTTAGGTTTATCCTTAGATCCCGAGGAGAGACAACGATTCACAAACCTCCTCCAAGAGTTCAAGAATGTCTTCGCATGGTTCTACAAGGACATGTCGGGGATAGATCGAGAAATAGCTGAACATCGTATACCCATCAAAGACGGGTGTAAACTGGTAAAACAGAAGCTCCGCAGAATGAGGCCCGAGTGGTCTCTCACTGTCAAAGAAGAGGTCGACAAACAATTCAAAGCAGGCTTCATACAAGTGTCTGAATATCCAGACTGGGTTGCAAACATCGTGCCGGTACCTAAAAAGGACGGTAAGGTGCGGGTATGTGTAGACTTTCGAGACCTTAATAAGGCCAGCCCAAAAGACGATTTTCCATTACCTCACATCGACATACTGGTGGACAACACGGCCGATCATGCCCTTCTATCATTTATGGACGGGTATGCCGGGTATAATCAAATCAAGATGGCAGAAGAGGATATGATTAAGACCACCTTCATTACACCTTGGGTGACTTACTGTTACACCGTAATGCCATTTGGTCTCATCAACGCCGGGGCCAATTATCAACGAACCGCCACGACCTTATTACACGATATGATGCATAAGGAAGTGGAGGTTTATGTGGACGACATGATCGTCAAGTCCAAAGACCGAAACGGGCACATCGCGGCCCTAAGAAAATTCTTTACCCGACTGCGCAAATACAACATGAGGCTAAACCCTCAGAAGTGCAGTTTTAGGGTAACATCAGGCAAATTACTGGGCCATATCGTTAGCCAAAGCGGCATCGAGGTCGACCCAGCTAAAATCAAAGCCATCACCGAGATGCAGCCACCCAAAACCGAAAAAGAAATAAGGGGGTTTCTCGAGAAAGTCCAGTATATCATCCGGTTTATTTCAAAGCTAACCATGGTATGTGAACCCATTTTCAAGAAACTGAAGATAGGAGAACGAACACAGTGGGATGAAAAATGTCAAACAGCTTTTGACAAAATCAAGGAGATTCTGTCTGCTCCGCCGGTATTAATGCCACCTCAACCCGGTTTGACTTTGTCGTTATACCTAACAACGACCGAGACAGCCGTGGGGGCTATGCTGGCCTAGACAGTCGACTCAGAAGAACGGGCTATTTACTATATCAGCAAGAAATTCTTAGAGTGTGAATGCAAATACACCATGCTCGAAAAGACGTGTTTAGCTTTGGTCTGGGCCACTAAAAAGCTCCGACATTGTATGCTTAGCTACGAGGTACATGTACTATCCAAAATGGATCCTATCAAGTACCTGTTCGAAAAGCCCATCCTCAATGGCAGGATGTCTAGATGGACTTTAATGTTAGCAGAATTCGACCTTAAGTTCATGCCACTAAAAGTCGTCAAGGGCCGGGTAGTAGCCGAGTTCCTCGCTGAAAGTCCCGTAACCGAAGAAGGGCGTACTGACACTTGGTCTTTCCCAGATGAAGATATATTCCATACCGATACAGAAACATGGGATTTATATTTTTATGGGGCGTCCAATTTCCGAGGGTTCGGAGTCGGTATTCTTCTAATATCACCGAAGATGGAGCACACGCCATTATCTATTAAACGGGATTTTGACGTGACTAACAACGCAGCCGAATATGAAGCATGCATTCACGGGCTGCAAGCCGCCGCTGATTCAGGAGTAACAAACCTCCGGGTCCACGGTGACTTGTCTCTAGTCATCAATCAAGCTCTCCAAAAGTGGAAGACTCGGAACGGCAACCTCGTGGCCTATCAGGCGCGGGTAAGAGTTCTCGAAAAACAATTCCAAAAGGTAGAATACATCTATTTACCCCGGGAGGAAAACCAATTTGCAGATGCACTTTCCAAATTAGCATCTTTATTAAATATCCCGGAGCATCTTACTAGCATGCCGATTTGCGTCGAAAGACGTCCGAGCCGGCATATATTCACGCCATTCAAGATATCAAAATAACTGATCCGGAGCCTTGGTATCAGGATGTTCTAATTTACTTGACGACGGGAGAATATCCTCCGGGAACTGAAAATCGGGCCAAGAAGGCCCTACGAAGGTTGGCCACCCAATTTATTCGTACGGACGACGGACAATTATACAAAAAGACGGCACAGGGGGCTCTTCTCCTATGTGTCGATAAAATACAGGCCGAGAAGGTCATGGCTGAGGTACACGATAGTGAAAATGGCCCGCATATGAACGCCCATATGCTAGCCCGAAAGATCATGAGGATCGGATATTATTAGAACACTATGGAAACCGACTGCCAGTTATATGTCAAACACTGTCATAACTGTCAGATCTTCGCCAACGTGCAACATATGCCGTCATCCCTACTATACACCATTACATCACCATGGCCGTTCTCAACGTGGGGAATTAATATAATTGGAAAGGTGAACCCTTCCAGGATGGGAGTTCACTGTTTCATTTTGGTGGCTATCGACTATTTCACCAAATGGGTCGAAGCCAAGTCATACCGAATTTTGAATGCCAAGCACGTTGCCAAATTTAACCAAAATAAGATTATATGCCGATACAGGATCCCGCACGAGTTCATCAGTGATCACGCGACCCATTTCCAAGATGAAACCGCTACTTTGCTAGCGAAGTACAAAATCCAAAGGCATACATCTTCACCTTACCGTCCCCAAACAAATGGAGCGGTAGAGGCAGCTAATAAAACAATCGTCCCCTTACTTAAAAAGATGGCTGAGAATTATCAGGACTGGCCCGATAGAATACCTTTTGCCCTCTAGGGGTACCGAACGTCAATTGGTAACGCAACCGGAGCAACTCCATATTATTTGACGAACGGGATGGAAGCGGTCCAACCAGTCGAGCTGGAGGTACCGTCTCTCAGGATTTTACTTGAAAGCCAAGTGCCTGAAGCAGATTGGGTCCAAGCCCGATACGATTTGTTGGTCCTTCTAGACGAACGGCGGTCCTGGGCCCTCAACAATATCCAGATATATCAAAAGAGGATCCAACGGGCTTTCATCAAAAGGGTGAGGCCCAGAAATATCAAAGAAGGACATTTGGTTCTAAAATCGGTCCGTGCATTACTACCGGTTGACCCAAGAGAAAAACTCAAACCCAATTGGGCTAGGCCATATCTGGTCAAGAAGGTTCTATCAGGAGGAGCAGTGATGCTGACAGATTTGGACGGGAATGAATTCGTCAACCCAACCAACTTGGACCAGTTGAAGCGTTACTAACCCTAAACCTTATCTCAATGTCATTTGCAAAAAGTTTATAAAAAATTATCTTTTTATAAATTTTCAAAATTATAAGCAAGTCAATAAGTTAGGATTATTTATCCTACTGTCACACATCTCGAACTAATAGTCTTGGTGTATTTCGAAATTGCAAAAAAAATCTATGCCCGAACTACGTTTGGTTTGATTCCTAGGAAGCCCCTCAAAAGGGTACAACCACTCCAATAACGAAAAAGACATAAATGGTATTCACTAATAAATATGTCTTTTATTAAAAACCTGATAAACTCGGGAATTTCAAAATTACATCACACCACAAAAATAATAATAATACTTAAATAATAAAAATAAGGAGACTATTTTTAGAGCATTTTGCCCTTTTCCTTGTCTTTGGGGTCCCGCGGAGCCCGATGTCGCCGGGGCGGGGGCAAGCGTTCCCGGATCACAAGGGGAACCTCCTTTGCTCAAACTCGTTTCTTCGACAACGGGTCTTCTGCCATTGTAACCGGTCCAAGACGAGCCCGCACGTGCTCAGGAAGCCTGTATCGAGGACCAAGTCGGTCCTGAACTGCCAACTTCGGACCAAGTCTCCTCTCTAAGTCGGTATGGGGGCTCACTCTCCCCCGCGCACCTCTAGCACCGGACCCTTCAGCTTGAGTCCTAGTCCTCCCTCTCTGACCTGACATTAGACGGACCAGTGTAGCTGGAGTGTCGCCTTCATCGAAAAAGCCTCGGTTGTCTTTAGCTTGCTCCCTTCGCAGCAGGTCAAAAGCTTCATCAACTTTTAAAGCGGCTCGGGCCTTAGCATAATCAGTTTTAGTCCACTTCACATAAGAATCTGACACCCAAATTGAATGAAGAGATTTGGGAATAGACCAAGTGGGCCGAGTATACCATCGCTGCATCCAAGTATCGCACATCACATCGGTCAGCTGGGTAGATTCACTCACAACTGCCTCAGTTTCTGGGATTCTTCGAGACCAACCATTCTGCCTAAGTATGCGGTCAGGGTAAAGGTGAACTGTCTGCCTGAAAGACAAAATCACCTGATATCGCGCCTTGTCCCTCGAAGCCAAACCTGTCCAAACGTAAATGGGCCACCATGGCACAACCCATCGGATCAACAGACCACTGTGGAAAGATAGCACTTCGTCCCAATATTTTTGAGTAATGTGGCAGGAAAAATCGATGGCCCGTCTCCTCATCATCACTTGGTTAGGTCGGTATCGACTTGGGTCAAGGGGAGGATCTATGACCAATAGCCTCTCGAATAACCAAAGCTGAAAAAGAAAAGACAAAATATGAGTTCCTGAGCAAAATAGACGTCCGCCAAGGGGCACTCGATCGAGTGCCTAGGGGTCACTCGATCTACTGACACCCCTGAAATCAGGCAGGGGGCTTTTTGTGAAGACACTCGATCGAGTGCCAGGGTGACTCGACCGAGTGCCTGCTGTAGCGGAAAATCGTGAAAAAATCAAAAATTGAAGAATTTGAAAAGTTGAAAAAATGAGAAAAATCCGAACCGATATACCTGCAGCAAACGGGTGCTCCCGGTCAGACGAATCGATGAATCCATCTTGCGATTGTCCAAGTCCTGGTTGGTCTCCCCCGTAATCAGCCAAGCCGGAGTGTGCTCCGTCTCCATCAGGTCGACCACAGTAAAAAGACGAACATTGCCCATGCATGACAACTAATCCATATGACCTTCGAAGGCATAAACGTGTAGCATACAAAAATAAAAAGCCCTACGGCTGTGGACCGGCCTAACCCGGACATCGTGTGGGCTCATAAATTTCTCGGCCAAGTCAATCAAAGAAATATTGTCATCTTCTGTCATATGAGATATCTCATTATGGGAAAGTCCTAAAAATTCCCGTAGTTTCCTCCTTGGGTCATGAACTGAGAACGAGACGGCAGGACGAAGTATAGGGATCCATCCTCCCACAGCAGCAATTTCCTCGGGTAAAGGACAGATTTCGCCCCGAGGAAAGGCAAAAACATGATATGTGTCGTCCCAATAGGACAAACAAGCATCAAGGAAATAGTGATCCACCTGCATCTGACGGATCGTGAACAGCTGAGTAATACCCGTCTGGTTCAGAGCAACCTTATCCGTGTCCCTAAAGTGTCGGGACCATTCTTGCAACATCGCGGTCAAGCGTTCAATCCCCATGGCTAAATTTCTTGAAAAGTATAAGGAGTTTTCTTTTTGAGAATTGTGAGAATTGTGGGGAAAACTAAGACAAGGGATGGGTATTTATAGTACTAAACCCTGATAACCCTCTTTCCATAAAGTTTCCTAATTCAAGTGGGCTTAGGCATACAGGCCCAATCTTATATTCCTCATGTCAGCACAGGAATTAGTCATCCCGAGCATTCCTAATTTTCAAAGGATTCAAAATTTCCGAAATAAAGATTTTCAAAAAACTCAAAAATTTTGAAAAATCCAAAATTTTAAAAATTCGAATTTTTATTCCCCATCGTGAGTCGTGTCTTACCTAAATGTTACATGCGAAAATTCTGTGTGACTATATACAGGTATACTCAAGGCTTCGGAAGCAAGCCCGCGCAGCTCGCATATCTCCCCAGCAGAAAGCCCTAGACGGCATATCTCCCGAATCAGCACGGGATGGGCCTACATACAAGCGCACCCTGGACTTATATAACTAGTCTGAATCCCCGCAGAGTTATCAGCATCAACTCAGGCATGATTTCAATTTCATGGCTGGCAAGCCCTTTACGCGAGTCCAATGGACTATAAACGACCCAACCGAAAGTCTGTCAGGTCTTAATCCTCGATTGGCCTGGTAGCTACTCTGACTTTCGCCCTGTCCAAGCCTCAGTCAGAGTGGGGCTTCTGTAGACACCCACATTTGGCTGCTAGGTGTCTATAGCAGTTTCCAAAAAACACCCGATGATGATCGGACGCGAACGTGCTTCTACGCGCTCGGATATGGCCTCGAAATCGTTAATTTCTGGCTTGGGCTTTTTACGGAGAACAAATCTCACAAAACTGACCTCAAATTCAGGCTCAGCGGGTCGTTTCCAATCAAATAAGACTAATTTGGGTCAAAACCGACACCGGGAATAAAACCGACTTTTAGCAACCGGGTCAAACCCCGGTGAAAGCCGTTTCCGAGACACAAAACTGCCTTGCAAGTATCAAAAAGTCCAACTCAAACACAAAATCTTCGAAATAGTCCATCCGCCTCATCCACTCGATCGAGTGTCAGCTCACTCGATCGAGGGGGCCTCCAACAGGCCCGCTGTCTCCTTTTAGCTGGGCCACTCAATCGAGTCCATCAAGGCACTCGATCGAGTAAGCCTAGACGAGGGTGGGGAAGAATTCCTATATATACCTCCCCTTTGCAACACAAATGAACACAACTTTTACCTACAACTCTTCCAACCCTAAGAGCTTCTCCTCTCTACGACTTTAACACGTACAACCCTAGCATCTAGTAAACACAACCCTAAAACCACCATAAATCCATCTACATAATCTCGAACTCCCGTGCTCAAACCACAATTAGACAAGTCCTGTCCAAGAATACGAAGCATGTAGGTTGAGGGTGCAAAAATCCCGATTTCTTCTCCCTTTCTCTTCTCTTCTCGCGTCGTCTTCCTCGTCTATTTTTTTCGTTTTTTTCTAATATCGTTAGTATTTCAAATATCAAAACACCTTAAAATATTCGTCTATTCGGGTCGAATACAAGGGATGATGGGATAAGGAATTCCTAATATACGAGGGTGTTGCACCCGATGCTGCTGGTCGCTTATCCCGACACCCCAAGTATTTGATTGTTGAAGCGAATCAACATCAATAAGATTGTTTTTTTTATTGCGTCGCTAGTATCGTTTTAATTTTTTTGAATAATCATCACCATTAATATCACGCGTTCGTCAATTTCCAAAGTTTTTCGAATCAAATTAGGGCAAAACTCATTGATGCGAATCTAACATCACATAATCCGCAAGGATTTATTACGATGTCGAGATGCTGAGGTGTAGACACCCACATTTTGACCGCAAGGTGTCTATAGCAGCTTCCAAAAAACACCCGATGATGATCGGACACAAACATGACTTAATACACTCGATTTTCGGACTCGGAATTAATAGTAGTTGGCACGAGCTTTTAGCGGAGTAAAAATCTCACAAAACCGACCTCAAATTCTGGCCCAGTGGGTCGTTTCCAGTCAAATGAGACTAATTAGGGTCAAAACCGACTCCAAGGGTAAAACCGTCATTTAGCCACCGGGTCAAACCCCGGTCAAAAGCATCTCCGAGGCAGAAAAATCTGTCACGCCACTTCAAAAATCTGACTCGAAGTCAAATACTACACAAATATCAGCTACAAAGTAAGAATCCTTTCCTATCCAAAGTCAGAATCCTACTCCATCTAGACCGGGTGTTTCTTCCCATGCAAGTAACCTTTACCTATCCAAAGACGGAATCCCACTTCATCTCAACCGGTTGTTTTCTTCCTTTGCAAGATATCAATCTCCTATCCCAAGTCGGTATTTCATCCTATAAATACCCCACCCTTATACACACAATTCATACACACAATTCCCGACATCAATTACAACATCAACACAACAATTCATCATTCACCTAATACAACATCGATGATCTACATCAATTATCACTTCCAAAAATCCCGACATACAACCCGAATCTCTAGCAAACCTTAGGCAAATCTTACCAAAAATACAACACCTTAACTCCACCTATATTCTCGTTACTCCAACGCAAGCGCCGTTATTACGAAATCCTAATCGAGACCGGAATTAGCATGTGGGTTGAGCGTGTCCCAAAACCCAATCTCTCTCTCTTTCTCTCTTCCTTCTCACATTTTTTCTTCCGTCGTCGGTCTGTCCTTTTTTTATGGGTCATCGTCACGTTCTTTTCTAATATCGATACTACAAACTATTTTCATATAAAACAAACGCTCTTAAAATACGATATCGATTCTATAGTCGAATATCGTATCTAAAAGAACTAAATAAATCTCATTGATGCTAAAAAATCGTCACTTGGTCTTAAAAACAAATACGATGATTTCAAACGCGAAGAGAAGTAACATTGTTTTTTTTTAATTCGATTTTCAAAACAATTTACAAAACTTTTTATCTTTTCTAAAAATCATTCTGAGTATTTGATATCGATTACATAATCGAATATAACGAATATCGAAAATTTAAGTCGAGTATGAATTAATCTATATTTGTACGCGATTTAATAAAATTATCGATTTTCGGAAAAACGACCTCGAAAACAGGCCGCCATGCGAGTCGCACGTGTCCCGTGCGAGTCGCATGGCTGCACGAGTCGCGCCATCCTCGCGCGGGTCGCGCGGTCTCCTGAAATCCGCAGCATCGAAACGCAAATCCGTCTTATTTCTTCTAACATCTTTGCTTTATTAAAACGACGGTCTTCCTTGGCATATTTCAGGTTTCGATAAATATTTTCTTGACCTCGGTCAACACACGTGTCATAAACTTTTCAAAAAACATTCATATTATTGCATCCATATCTTTTATTCAATTTATCAATCGTTACTAACCCGTTTGTTCATGTCTTTAGCAATTTCTTTTCGTTTCGTTTTATTATACTAAAACAAACCTCGCATGCTAAAACGACTTTGACATTAAATTTAAATGCATTAAATGACGTAGAACAAACATAATTCACATGTTTAGTCTAAAAACCCTTGTTTGCATATCATTCAACCGTCGAACTAACGCGTGTACACCAAAATCGAACGATATCTTAGTAAAGGCCGCTAAGTGCGGGCGGGGTTGGGTGTTCTTTGTGAACTTCCCAACACGTACCCTCACCTCTTACTCAGAACCATGGTTTCCGGATGTCCGAATTCATTGGCATACGAGAGTCATTCAATACCCGATTACCGATAATGTCGGTATCGGTATCGCAATGCTAAGGGACGAACCCAATAAACTCTGAAATAGGAATGGGCCGTACTTTGTGCACGGTCCACTACGACATAGAGTGGGTTCGAATGGGCCCGAACTCCCACAAAGTTCGGTGGCGACTCCTACTTCGATTTAAATTTCAAATCGAGATCCATCTCACATAAGATTCATTCGCCTCCCCAAACCCGCGCGTGGCCGCGTCCGGGTGGACCTATGTCATGTCCACAATTTGGCGACTCCGCTGGGGATTCCTGATGTACCACTAGTCATAGGGATTCCTAGGGTGAGACTCGAAAAGAAATCGTTCGATTAGTAATGTACGCGTTTTAGTTCGATGGTTCATGCATAACCCAAATCTTTCCCGGGCCGGTTACTTGTGACCGACGTCCCACTATACCGCGGTGCATTCCTAAATGGGTGCACTAAAGACTCCGATGGCGGAACTCGCATGGGTTTTACGGCATGTTCTAAGTCCAATTCGGCTTAGGAAGTCCGTCCTGATTTGCGAGAAAGCTGTCGTTGTTGGTATAGACCCTATTTCGACTGACCGAGACTTAGACTAAAAGCATACATAGTGTCATTATACTGTTTCTGTGACTACGTGCTACATGATCTACATGTCATCTTTTTTCAAAAACCGCTATTTCAAAAAACTTACATCTTTTCAAAGTTATCCATTTTTTCTCAAAAATCGGGAAGCTACCAAATTTAGGACTTATGATTTTACTAAAAATAGCCTATTTTTAGCCGGTATACTGCCCAAACATTTTCAAAATTTCAAAAATCACGGCCCAATGGCCCTTTGCCGATTTTCAATAAATTGGGTCCTCCGCCCGACTTTTTCGGGATTTTGCTAAGCCCAAATATCCCTTTTCAAAAACATTACTCTTCTTGCGACTTCCCGTATTTAGTAGTGTCAGGTCTTGTCATAAGTTGTCAAAGTCATTAGCGTCGAAACTCCGCCGATCCTATATCACGGGTTTCCTCCCTATCCCAGTCCGCCTTATTTGTCAAGGCACGGCCCACATGCGTAGGACATACTCCTACAAAGGAAGGCCCGTTTACACACTCGAATCCAAAAGTCTGGGGAATATCTCACGTGGACCTTCCTACGAACAGGCCTCGGCCCACCTGCCGAATCCTAAGGGAGGCCCACCTTTCACGAGTCACCCGTCTAGGTGTCCTTTCCGAGTCATTTTTTTTTCAGGCTTTTTCTCACTCGGGGGCTATCCTTCAGCAGAGCGATCAGTCACGGTTGCTCTAAGGGTCATGTCTTGCACGTGTTGTCTCACGTACCCCACTTTCGAGTCACTTAGATGTCACACCATCTGAGTCCTATCAGAGTCTTTAGTCTCACTCGGGGGCTGTCCTTCGCCCGAGCAGTCAATCACGTTTCCCTTACGGGGTACCTTACGTTCATCCTACACCGGCATCCTTATGATGCTTTCTTCGAGTCGTACATATGCTACGAATACTAGGGTCACCTATGGTTAGGTCACCACAGTTGGTCCGGGCACGCGACACGGTCAAACACGGTCGCCCCATTTTCGGACTCACCCTTCTGCAGCTCGAGTCTAATTTGCGGTCATTACTTTGTCAAGGTCGACGTTTGGGTATCCCGGTCCAAGAATCTTAGTCATTTCCATCTCCCCGGGCCATGTCTAGTTTGACTCCCTCTCTTGCACTTGCGCAAAGCCGAGTTTAGGCGAGTTGTGGCACCTGTCACTCTCTCCAGTGAAGCACCTTCCAAAAAAAGAAACAACCAACCAAGCATCCAAAAGTCCGGATTTGATTCGAGTCTAAGTCTGAGTCCGAGCCTAGGATACACTACACCCTCATTTCCAAATCAGAGTCAGAGTCATTTGCATTCTGTCCTCTTTTCAAAATTCAATAAAATCAGCTTTTCTATTTCTCATATATACTTTCCTTATGTGTTTCCGAGAACATGATGAACACCATCGTACACTGTGAGCACATGCACGTGACTATAGACACATCTATAATGACTGCAGGAAATCGAGACCCGTGTTTTCCTTTACCTGTTCCATGTCTGGTATAGAAAGCCACATAACTACCCTTAGCAGGAGCAGTATCGAATCCTATGACAAATCTAGGTAGTCTCCTAGTTTGGGTTCAAGACGGGAGGCAAGCCCACTTCCCACAATAAACACCCATCCAATACGATTGACCAATCCCTACCTTAGGTGTTAGTCTGACCAACAGAGCAAAGAGAAAAAAGCTGGACAAAAGAAAATCAAAAGTCCAAGAGAAAAAAAAAAGCAAAAGGCCAAAACAAAAAAGCAGGCCATCATAAAAAAAAGGCATCCATGACCAAGGTTAAACGGTCAATCCAAGTGAAGAATCCCGAGACCGGGGCTAAGAGGTCAGCCAAAAAATATTCAAAAACCCACGACCGTAGTGAAAACGGTCAATTTAAAATTATCAAAGTTATACCATCGAAAAAAGGGAAAAGCAATCAAGTTGGTCAAACACCACATCTAGCCTTCCCACATTACAACCCTCAAGACCTTCTCGAGACCTAGGCTAGAGACAACCCTGAATTTTGAGGATTCAAGCTCCATAGGATACCCTAACCTTTAGGGCCAGACATGGAAACCAGATCCCGCATTATCAAACTTGCCCGATCGAAGTTCGAGTCATTTTTACTCGACTTCCCCCTTTCCTACCACATTACAATACCTTACCCTCGAAGCCTTAGCTCCACAAAATCAAGCTCCAGATGTCAAAACATCAAAGCCACTTACGACCTAGCACCACATTTCCAGAAACATCCAAACCAGTTACCAACCCCAAACACGGGAACTCAACCTGCGGTCACCATAGAACATGCCCAAATAGTTCACACCACCTCTGGGGGCTACCCCGGAGAACGTTCACAGTCACAGGATTGACATCCTAACTGTTCCAGCCCTCTGTTCAAGACATCATTGGGAATGCACCTAGCCTACACCATCACTATGGCTAGTTATACACAAAGCCCTAATAAACTAGCCATCATAATATATCTTTCAATCACTGAACTACGAGTTGGTTTGATTTCACTACACGTGAATACGTAGGCAGCCTTTAAACAGAGGCACAACCACCCACATTGACACACATTCAAAAAAAGTACCATCATTCCGGTCACGACACTGTCATGTTCTCAACAGCTAGCTTTGTCGTCCTGGGGGCTTCTCCTAGGCAGAAGTTCTCCATCCACTCACATAATCCAAATACTTTCAAGCACCAGCCTCCTTTCATTTCTATAGAGTGTCCTAGTACTCGGCTCAGTCGAAGACAAGAATTTGTCAGGGACTCGAAGAAGCACCTACCTTAGGAATATACACCGAAACCAAAAGATCCGAAAAGAGCACCAGGCTATAACATTGATACTACTAAGTCCTGTCGTTGCAGTTTCATTACAGACTACTGCAACCCCGTATAGCATATCTATCCATTTCGACGTTCGACTATGTTGCCACTCGCCTAGGCTACGGAATAGCGCAACTTAAGAGTCTTGTCATAGTAGGCGGCCCACCCCCTACCGAGTCACGGTCCAACCCCTCGAGAGTCTAGTCATGTCTGTCAACTCGTCCGGTCGCGTCCAGAGTCGAGTCTGTCGGTAGGGCTCTCTCTTCGAATCCTCATTTTAAAATTTGCAAAACTTAGCCATTTGAGAAAATCCTTTTCGACAAGGTCAAATTTCAGTCCATTTAAACTGCAAATTTCTTTCCTACATCTTTCCATTTTGAAAACCTATCTCCTAGCACGTGAGTTCCTTTCAGGACTTTGATTTCAATATAAAGCAAAGATCATTTTCCCCAGCGCAAGTCAGTCTATAGATGCTAAATGCATTTCCTGTATGCTATCTTGTTGTCTGCTATATTTGTTGTTTCTGCCTATATATCTAACATTTCAAGTACCAGCTTGTGCTTCCTAAAGGAACATCAAGTTTTTACTTCCCCAGCGTGAGTCGGTGTTTCGCCTAAATGTTACATACGAATTGCTATGTTTCGGCATCATACAGGTACACCCTGACTCGAGAAGGAAGTCTCCTCGCAAAAACTCCCCAGTGGAAAGCCCAGATGACATTTCTACTAAAGAATCGGGATATGTCTGCAAACGGACACACCCATAGCTTCCTATGCAAGATCCCGCGTAATTCTGAATCAGGATATGTCTGCAAACGGACACACCCATAGTTCCCTAGGCAAGCTCCCGCGCAGCTCCAAGATGGGATGTGACTGCAAACGGGCACACCCAAGGCTTCTTAGGCAAGTCCCCACGGAATCTTTAGCATCCACTCAGGTATGATTTCTATCATATGGCTGGCGAGCCCTTTTACACAAGTCTAATGGACTATAAACGACCCGACCGGAAGTCTGCCAGGTCTTAATCCTCGATTGGCCTGGTAGCTACTCTGACTTTCGCCTTGTCCAAGCCTCAGTCAGAGTGGGGGCTCTGTAGACACCCACATTTTGACCGCCAGATGTCTATAGCAGCTTCCAAAAAACAACCGATGATGATGGGACGCAAACATGACTTAATACACTCGATTTTCGGACTCGGAATCAATAGTAGTTGGCACGAGCTTTTAGTGGAGTAAAAATATCACAAAACCGACCTCAAATTCAGGCCCAGTGGGTCGTTTCCAGTCAAATGACACTAATTTGGGTCAAAACCGACACCAAGGGTAAAACCGTCTTTTAGCGACCGGGTCAAACCCCGGTCAAAGGCATTTCCGAGGCAGAAATATCTGTCACGCCACTTCAAAAATCTGACTCGAAGTCAAATACTACAAAAATATCAGCTACAAAGTAGGAATCCTTTCCAATCCAAAGTCGGAATCCTACTCCATCTAAACCGGGTGTTTCTTCCCATGCAAGTAACCTTTTCCTATCCAAAGACGGAATCCCACTTCATCTCAACCGGTTGTTTTCTTCCTTTGCAAGATATCAATCTCCTATCCCAAGTCGGTATTTCATCCTATAAATACCCCACCCTTATACACACAATTCACACACAATTTCCGACATCAATTACAACATCAACACAACAATTCATAATTCACCTAATACAACATCGATCATCTACATCAATTATCACATCCAAAAATCCCGACATACAACCCGAATCTCTAGCAAACCTTAGGCAAATCTTACCAAAAATACAACACCTTAACTCCAACTATATTCTCGTTACTCCAACGCAAGCGCCGTTATTACGAAATCCTAATCGAGACCGGAATTAGCATGTGGGTTGAGCGTGTCCCAAAACCCGATCTCTCTCTCTCTCTCTCTCTTTCTCTCTTCCTTCTCACGTTTTTTCTTCCGTCGTCGGTCTGTCCTTTTTTTATGGGTCATCGTCACGTTCTTTTCTAATATCGATACTACAAACTATTTTCATATAAAACAAACGTTCTTAAAATACGATATCGATTCTAGTCGAATATCATATCTAAAAGAACTAAATAAAACTCATTGATGCTAAAAAATAGTCACTTGGTCTTAAAAACAAATACGACGATTTCAAACGCGAAGAGAAGTAACATTGTTTTTTTTTAATTCGATTTTCAAAACAATTTACAAAACTTTTTTATCTTTTCTAAAAATCATTCCGAGTATTTGATATCGATTACATAATCGAATATCGAATATAACGAATATCGAAAATTTAAGTCGAGTATGAATTAATCTATATTTGTACGCGAATTAATAAAATTATCTATTTTTGGAAAAAGGACCTCGAAAACAGGCCGCCATGCGAGTCGCACATGTCCCGTGCAAGTCGCATGGCAGCACGAGTCGCGCCATCCTCGCGCGGGTCGCGCGGTCTCCTGAAATCCGCAGCATCGAAACGCAAATCCGTCTTATTTCTTCTAACATCTTTGCTTTATTAAAACGACGGTCTTCCTTGGCATATTTCAGGTTTCAATAAATATTTTCTTGACCTCGGTCAACACACGTGTCATAAAATTTTCAAAAATCATTCATATTATTGCATCCATATCTTTTATTCAATTTATCAATCGTTACTAACCCGTTTGTTCATGTCTTTAGCAATTTCTTTTTGTTTCGTTTTATTATACTAAAACAAACCTCGCATGCTAAAACAACTTTGACGTTAAATTTAAATGCATTAAATGACGTAGAACAAACATAATTCACATGTTTAGTCTAAAAAGCCTTGTTTGCATATCATTCAACCGTCGAACTAACGCGCGTACACCAAAATCGAACGATATCTTAGTAAAGGCCGCTAAGTGCGGGCGGGGTTGGGTGTTCTTTGTGAACTTCCCAACACGTACCCTCACCCCTTACTCAGAACCATGGTTTCCGGATGTCCGAATCCATTGGCATACGAGAGTCATTCAATACCCGATTACCGATAATGTCGGTATCGGTATCGCAATGTTAAGGGACGAACCTAATAAACTCTGAAATCGGAATGGGCCGTACTTTGTGCACGGTCCACTACGACATAGAGTGGGTTCGAATGGGCCTGAACTCCCACAAATTTCGGTGGCGACTCCTACTTCGATTTAAATTTCAACTCGAGATCCATCTCACATGAGATTCATTCGCCTCCCCAAACCCGTGCATGGCTGCGTCGAGGTGGACCTATGTCATGTCCACAGGAGGGAATCATCTTTTCTAATCTAAAGCGTCCATTCTTAAAGATGTGATATCAACTCTATAGTCGAATATCGCACCTAAAAGAATTAGTCAAAAAAATAAACTAATACGAATTCGTTGATCCAAAAATAATTGTCATGTAGTTCAAAAGAACTAATACGACATTATAACGCGGAGATAATCTATTTCGTTTTGGTTTGATTTAAATGACTTTCAACATCTTTTTAGGTTTCACTCTAAGTATTCGATATTGATTCCATAATCAAATATCTTATACGACGAGTATCAAAAATTCGAGTCGATCATAAATCATATAATATTTTTGCGCGACTCAACAAAATCATCGATTTCCCAAAATCAAGAGCAATTTCGAAATTCATACAAATTGAAACGAACCATAGTTCGTATAGGGGTCACTCGACCGAGTGCCATAGGCCACTCGATCGAATGATGTCCCAAAACCGAGACAGAATGCATCTTTGAGGACCACTTGATCGAGTCCTTCAATAACTCAATCAAGTGACACCTCAAATTTTATGCAGAAGCTTTTTCTGAGGTCCACTCGGTCGAGTCCCTCAATGACTCGATCGAGTGGCCTTTATCACGTCAAATCCGTGAGCCCTTCAATACATTCCAAGTCCCGATAAATTCTTTTATGACTTCGGTCAACGCGTGTCAAGTTAATCACGTGTCCTACTATTTTTTAAAAACCAAACATCACGTCACTTTCTTCATTCTAGATTATTCACAAACCGTTATTTACCGTTACTAACTCGTTTGTTTATGTCTTTTCATCTTATTTTTATTTCGTTTCTTTCATTGTACTAAAACGAATCTCGCATGCTAAATACAACTTTGATGTTAGTTTAGATGCATTAAATCGACTTAGCAACTTATTCAAATCTTAGCATGTTTAGTCAAAACATTGTTTGCATATCATTCAATCGAACTACTAACGCGCGTATTCAAAAGTCAAGCGATATCTTAGTAGAGGCCGCTAAGTCGGGCGGGGTTGGGTGTTCTTTGTGAACTTCCCAACACGTACCCTCACCCCTTACTCAGAACCTCGGTTTCCGGATGCCCGAAACCGTTGGCACATGAGAGTCATTCAATACACGATATCCGATAATGTCGGTATCGGTATCACAATGCAAAGGGACGAACCCCATAAACTTTGAGATCCGAATGGGCCGTATTTTGTACACGGCCCACTAAGATATAGAGTGGGTTCGAATGGGCCCGAACTCCCATAAAGTTCGGTGGCGACTCCACTTCGATTTAAATTTCAATTCGATCCATCTCACATGAGATTCATCATTCGCCTCCCCAAACCCGCGCGTGACCGCGTCGGGGTGGACCTATGTCATGTTCACACTAGGCATGATGTGCAAGATTGATATCGCCAGTCAACATTTGTTCTTACTTCTGTTATCGTTTTACGGAAATATATATGACATGTATGTTAAATGAATGGCAAGGAAAAAAAGGTGGACTGAAAGTGCCGAAACATACATCAAACATGTCAGATCACCACAAGTGTAGCAAGGTGAATTAGACTGAAAGTGTGTTTGTAAGAACGTAAGTGAGTGATTATTGGCGACAATGATATAACGTTATAAGATGAAATGCATATAATAGAGTAACTAATAATTTGGTTTTTTTTTTAAAAAAATTTATTGGAGAACGTAATCATCTTGAATTATGACTTTGATCTTTCTTAGTTTTTCTCTCACGTCTTTAGTTAGGTTTTTCAAATATTGGCCTATTTTCTTCCATGGTTTCTATTGTTACGGTTGCTTCTTTCACTACCAATTCAGACCTATAACACATTTTGGATGTGTTATTTTTGTTCTTAAAATATAAGCAATGAGCCAATGTATAAATTATGAAGTACTTGTAGTTGATGTACATAATAATTGTTCACTTACCACTTATCTAGCTTTCTCATCTTCTTTTTAATTGGTGTGTTTACTGCGAGCTCTAATTCTGTTTGGGTGGTACACTGAGGTTCATATTGAGGTTTGGTTGTAGGTCTAATCAGGTCGCTTTGGTTGTACACTTGAGTGACGTATTGAGTTTCATGCTCTATAATAATTTTTGTATCCATTATATTGTTATAGGTGATAATACAGCTATGAATTATGAAAGGGGAAGACGAATGGAAGGGTAAGATGAAGAGTTTTTCCTCTTTTCTCTCTTCTTTTTTAATTGATTGAGTTTTTTTTTAGTTAAAAATTATGTTAATTGATTATCTCTGTTTTTAACAGACTCCCTCGTTTCTTAATTTTATTTGTCGGTTGGTTTAGTTGTTTTGCCTAATAGAGCAGAACGCATGACTTTATTATAAGTAAAATATTATTAGATAAATGATGGATGAAGATGATTTTTTTGGGTTTTAATAAATTATATATACATAGATATAAGTATAGATAAGACAGTACTACATCTCTCTCTCTACATTTTTCTTCTCCCCCGTAGTATTTTTTGCTTTCTCAACTTGTGTACATGAAATTATACAAATAAGGGGATGTATTATATTTTATTGTTCGACCTTGTGCTAGTTTCTCCTTTATTTTCTCTCGTCTACATTGCTGAGTTCGTGCTTGTTTTTAATTCTCATGTTTCACATCTATTATTGTTTATGTTAGTCTTGTTCTATTATTTTCCATTATTAGTTGTGTATTAGATTATGATTGAAGTTTATGGTGATGGTTTCCTTACGTTTCTTCTCTATTTCTCTTTTTCTTATTATCTGATGTGTCTTGTGTTATCTCTACTTCTTTTATAGGTTGACTTGACTATTGTCTTATAATTCGCTCTACACATTGTTTTTGTTAATAGTTTATAATTTGTTATGGTTAATTGGTCGATGAAAGATTAACAAATATTAGCATTTAATAACAACTTAAAAGAAGGTAGTAATTAAAATAACAGTAGTCATATCTTCCTAGGGTGACCATAAGTTATGAAAATGTAGTTGGAAATTAAATTAAGAATTTTTCTATCCAATACCACTTATATACAAGTAATACATCGCTCATTCGAAATTTATCTAAATTTATCAAATACATTTACTAACATCGGCATCTCTGATTAGTTGATATTAAATTTTCATTTGCTAGAATTATACTGATATATTATCTAATTCAATTATCTTTTTATTTGATTTTGGAACATCAAATAAAAAGACAAATGCATGGAGAGAGAATGAAAGCTATAAAAAATCATCGTTAAATATATGAAAATTTGGCAATATATTCCCATGTCCTTGAACTTTATGTCAGGACGGGAAAGTTAAAGGAAAATGATAGTTGAAGGGGATGTAGTGTCATACTAAATTAAAATGTGGATGAGTCCAAACAAATTTTGATTGAAATTTTATTTTGTAGATGAGATTCAATTATATTTTGACATTTATACACTTCGTTCATTAGAATGAGAGATGTGAATTAAGCCAAATTATGGATGAACGATAATGATTTATAAAAGTGGATTTATATATACAGTGGTTCTGTCGCATGAACCTTGCATGAATGTTTTTTTTATTTACGTCTATCTTATTTTGTTTGACATAACAATATCGAATATTAATTTTAGAAGAACAAAAAAGTTTAATCGTAAGTGATTGGGGTCGGCAGCCTGACACTAACAGCCTACTAGGCAGGCTCCCATAGGACTGCCTAGAAGACCCAGAAACCGACCCGGAAAATAGTCAAAACAAAGAACATATAAGTGGGAAGAACTACTAAAGAAAACAGCTGACCGCCGGGCCAGCAGGGTAACGCAGCCTGCTGGAGCCTAGCTCTCACAACTCAAACCCGCCTACCCCCTGGGGAAATCTCCGCAGGCAGAGCAGGGATCCCCAGGGGCCTTCTCGTCATTTTGCCTAAGGTAATTGAGAGTGGGTGGATGAGAAGACGCCACTTGTCACCTCCTTATCCACCCATGCATTCTCCTTCTACTTCCCTCTCTTGTGGGAAGGTATAAATACTCTTCCATTTCCCACAAGAAAGGGGTTGGATTTTCTCTCTCTAGAACTCTTACCCTTAAATTGCCACCTAGTTCCTCTCGAGCTAGGTTTCTTAAGGCATTCACGGACTGACTGAGGCATCGGAGAGGGTTTCCTCGGACAACCTCTGAGGCCCTGTGCGTTCTGTGTGCAGGGAGCCAGCCCATTCCGCCGGGAAGGTCCGACTGAAGGAGTAGGAGGAAGGAGAGTCTATCGAGATTGATCGATTGACATTCAAAACAACGTTGAACGATTCGAACCCGAGTTCCACGTCGGGTTAATTGATTCTAATACCGGAACAATTTGGCGCCGTCTGTGGGGAAGATCTGGTTGTATCCACGAATTACCCACAAAAATCAACCATTCCCAATTACAAAAACTATCCAATCAAAGTAATCATGCCGGAAATCGTTGACACTAGTCTAGGGGTCGGTCCGACGGTCCCACCGGTGACCCCCCTATACGGCATGCCGCAGCCGGAGAGAGTTCCTCCCACCACGATCCTGGGGATGGGGGGAACCAGTCTCCTGGGCATGCCAAATGCAGCTGTAACACCAAATTTGGGGGCACATCCAGGGCACACCCTGAACCTGACCCCAGCTCAGATGGTACAGACAGCTGCCTTCTTCTCTGCGATGCTAAACCAGGAGTTCACTCCTGAGGACCTGGTAGGCAGGGTTACAACGACCCCCAGGCAGCCTCCCTCAATGAGCAGGGATGGAGCTGGGGGCACGAAGCGAACCGCCGCCAGAAACGCCCAGAGGAAAGCAAGAAGGACAGCTCAAGTATACGCGCAGGTGCAGAGGCGCATCACAGCAGGCAGCCAAGAGCCGCCTGCCCAACAACAGGCGTTCTCCATTCACACTACGGAGTCCGCGTCTGGAGAACAGAGAGGTCTATCCCAGGGATTGTAGGAGCGGATGAGGCACAAAGAGCCTGCATCCAAGCGCCTGGGGGAAAAGCAGGGAGGAGTCTTCTCCAGGTTAACGCCAGCAGCCAAGGGACAGCCAGCCCCAGGGTTGTCCCAAAGCCTGCAATCTAGGCTTAACCGGGGGCAGCCGCTTGAGTCCAGATACCACCAGGATGACAACCTCTGCCAGTCCCGGAGAAAACGATCCAGGCAAATCTCCCCTGATACGGAGGACGAAGCAGCGAGCAGGCGGCCACCAAGGCACCGCTCCCCCAGTACGAGGAAACCGATCCCTAAACAATGGGATATCCACGGTAACAAGTCTGGGGAAAGCAGGTCACGAATGGTAGGCAGGCCCATAAAAACTCCTCTTCATCCTGATGTACAAGAGTACCCCATCCCGAAAATCAAAATGCCCACCATCAAGTTTGACGGAACCACAGACCTAGAGGATCATCTGGCGGCATTTGAGAGTCACATGGGCATGTATGACGTGGATGACGCAATCTGGTGTAAAATCTTCCCAACCACCCTGGTAGGGCTTGCACAAGGATGGTTCAGGGATCTTCGCCAGGGATCGATCAGCTTCTTTATAGAGTTGGTCGAGGCTTTCCTTGAACAATATGCAGGAAACAAAAGGAGGTGACTCACTCGGTTCGACCTCATGACCCTGAAGCAAAAAAAGGGCGAAAGCGTCAGGGAGTACCTAAGGAGATTTGACTTGTCCTACCAGCAAGTCAGAGAGATTGATGATTCCACCGCCGCCTACGCCCTGACAATCTCCCTGCTCCCAGGGGAAATGAAGAATCAGATGATCAGGGCCCAACCAGAAACTTTGGCTAAGGCCAGAAAAATCGCTGAGGGGTTTATTCTGCAGGAAGAGTTTCACAGCCTGCCGGACACCCCTGCAGGCCAGACAAAGCCGCAAGGGGGACCGCAGGGTGGACGCGGCAGAAACGAACCAGGCAAACAAAGAGAGGAGGGAGATACCCGCAAGAAAGAACGCACTGCCTACCAGCCAAGGTTTGACAGCTACACTGCCCTCAACAGGCCGAGGGCAGAAATCTTTGAGCTGGAGAAGGAAACAGCAAAATGGAATCGTCCAAACAAGCCGCGCAGCCCAAAGGGGGATCCTAAAAAATTCTGCACGTTCCACGATTGCATAGGCCATACCACGGAGGAATGCCGACACTTAAAAGACAAAATAGAAAAACTCATAAGAAACGGCTGGCTGAGTAACTATGCAGCAAGGAACAAACCCCAAAAGGAGGCGGCGGACAAACCTGAAGGCTCAGCCCAAAATCGCACGATCATCCATGTAGTGTCAGGAGATGTAGAGGGGCGAACTAGCAGACGAAGCCAGAAAAGGCAGATCCGTGAATTACGAAACCAAATTTGCTACGCCGAGAGGGCGGGAAATCCAAGAGGCACTACCCTGAGCATCACCCCCGAAGATGCAGGGAGAGTCATATACCCGCATAGTGACCCTTTGGTCTTAAATCTTGAAATTAGCAATCACATTGTCAAGAGATGCATGGTGGACACTGGCGCCTACACAAACCTTTTGTACAAAGACGCCTTTGAAAAAATGAATCTAGAAAAAAGACATCTGAAGCCAGCCCCTGGATCTTTGTATGGGTTCAGTGGGGCAGGTGTACTTCCCATGGGGGTTATCGACTTGCCGGTAACATTCGGGGAGGGGGCCTCTGCCAGGAATGTCAGGGCATCATTTGTTGTGGTGGATGCCAAGTCTGCATACAACGCCCTGATAGGGCGGGCCACCCTAGATGAAATCGAAACTGCTGTGTCAATCAGGGCCCTCACCATAGCCTATGTAACAGACTTTGGCATGAAAGGGAAGGTCCATGGGGATCAGGAGTCGGCCAGACACTGTTATTCCGTGGCCCTGCAAGCCCATGAAACAGAAAGAAAAGGAAAACGAAAAGCCGAAGGCTCCCCCAGCAGGGAGGGTGAAATCCCGGCTGCCCAACAAAAAGCAGCCCACTTAGAACCTGAAGGGGAGAGCATGCTAGTGGACTTAGAACCAGGAAGGCAGGTCCTCGTAGGGGCCGACCTGGAGGAGTCCTACCAGAAGGAGTTAATTGCAGTCCTCGGAGAAAACAGGGACGTATTTGCTTACTCTGCAGATGAGATGCCAGGAGTCGACCCGGCTTTTATTGTTCACAAGCTGAACGTTAGCCCGGAAGCTCGCCCTGTAAAGCAGAAGAAAAGAAACATGTCCGTAGAAAAAGACGCGGCAATAAAAGAAGAGATAGACAAACTCTTAAAGGCAGACTTCATCGAAGTCTGTGATTACCCTGAGTGGTTGGCAAACGTTGTGATGGTAAAAAAGTCGTCAGGCGCATGGAGAATGTGCAAAGACTTCACAAATCTTAACAAAGCCTGCCCAAAGGATTGCTACCCCCTGCCCAGGATAGACCAACTGGTGGACGCCACCAGTGGGTATACCACGTTGAGTTTCTTGGATGCATTCTCAGGGTACCATCAAGTGTACCTCTGGCAACCCGACAGGGTGAAGTGCGCCTTCATAACCAGCCATGGCACTTACATGTATAAGATGATGCCATTTGGGCTGAAGAATGCAGGCGCCACCTATCAGCGATTGGTGGACAAGGTCTTTGAAGGCCAAAAAGGGAGAAACTTGGAGGCCTATGTCGATGATGCGATTGTCAAGAGCAAGGGGGACAAGGAGCATCTAACAGACCTGCAGGAAACATTCTCCTCTCTGCGGTCATACAAGATGAAGCTGAATCCGAAAAAATGCACGTTCGGAGTCCGATCCGGAAAATTCTTGGGATTCTTAGTCAGCTCCAGGGGGATAGACGCCAACCCCGAAAAAATTCAGGCGGTCCTAGACCTCCCGGAGCCTAAGACCATAAGGGACATTCAGCGGCTCACAGGCAGGATGGCTGCCCTGGCCCGCTTTATCGCCAGATCGGCAGACAAGTCCACCCCATTCTTCAAAGTGTTGAAGGGCAATAAGCAATTCAAATGGGAAGATGAACAAAATAAAGCCTTCGAGCAATTGAAGGAACACCTGAAGAAACTCCCTACCTTGGCAAGACCAGTGCCCGGAGAAAAACTATACCTATACATTGCTGTCACCAACACAACAGTGAGTGCAGTCATCCTAAGGGAGGAAGCAGGCTCACAACAGCCCATCTACTTTGTGAGTCACGCCCTGGGGGCAGCCGAAAGAAACTATCATGTGATAGAGAAAGCCGCCTATGCAGTCATCATTGCAGCCAGAAAACTCAGACCATACTTTGACGCACACCCCGTTGCGGTCCTCACTGACCAGCCACTGGAAAAGATATTGGAAAAATTTGAGAAATCAGGAAGGCTGCTAAATTGGGCAATTGAGTTAAGCGGACTGGGGATATCATACCAACCAAGGACAGCCATCAAGGCAGAAGCCCTGGCAGACTTCCTGGCTGAATGTTCCCATTCAGGGGAAGAAGAACCCCCCGCCGAAGAATGGATCGTACACACTGACGGATCCTCAACAGCCAATGGTGCAGGGGCAGGCGTTGTGCTGACCAGCCCTGAGGGAGTGGATTTTGAGCATGCGCTCAGATTCACCTTCCTTGCGTCAAACAACGAGGCGGAATATGAGGTCGTACTCGCAGGGATAAATCTGGCTAAATCCGCAGGGGCAGAACGGGTCGTACTAGCAACTAACTCCCAGCTCATTGCTAATCAAATTAACGGGGAATATGAGGCTAGAGATCAGACCATGGCCACCTACCTTGAAAAAGTAAAACAGGAATTATCAAGCCTGAAGTCCTATGAAATCAGGCAAATACCCCGATCACAGAATAATCGGGCTGACTCTCTGTCAAAGCTGGCAAGCTCCAGCCTACAAGACATAAGGAGGTCAGTTTGGGTTGATGTTATGCATGAGAAGTCCACCACTGCCTGTCAGGCAGTCAGCACCATTGAAGAAGGACAGGAAAACTGGATGACCCCCCTCATTCAGTTCAAAAAGTACGACATCTTACCACCTGATCCGGTACAGAAAAAGAAAATACAGACCAAAGCAGCCTGGTTCATAATCATTGACGAAGAGCTCTACAAGAAATCTTTCACTTACTCCCTGCTCAGATGCCTAGGGGCAGACCAGGCCGCTGAAGTTCTAGAGGACATCCACTCAGGAATCTGCGGACATCACATTGGAGGAAGGTCATTGGCCCACAAAGCTCTCAGGACAGGCTACTACTGGCCCACCATGCTAGCAGACGCAAGGAACTTAACCCAGAAATGCAGAAAATGCCAACTCTTCGCTCCATCAATCCATGTCCCAGCCCAAGAGCTCAGGCCGATCATATCTCCCATTCCATTCGCTAAATGGGGAATGGACATACTGTGCCCTTTTACTACAGCTACAGGGAGACGAAAGTTTCTAATCGTAGGGATAGACTACTTCACCAAATGGGTCGAAGCAGAGGCAGTCCCGAACATCACCGAGCCGGCAGTCAGGAAGGTCATCTGGAGAAACATCATAACCAGATTCGGCCAACCAAAAGTGTTAGTATTTGACCATGGAAGGCAATTTGATAATAACCCCCTAAGAGCCTGGCTGGAGGGGCATGGGATAGTCGTCACCTATTCCGCCGTCTGCCACCCCCAGACCAATGGGCAGGCAGAGGCCGCAAACAAACAGATCTTAAACGGACTCAGAAAAATGGTAGATGACCTCAAAGGAAGATGGGCAGACGAGCTACCAAGCATCCTCTGGTCAATAAGGACCACCAGAAAAGAGTCAACAGGTCAGACACCCTTTGGCCTAGTGTATGGAGCAGAGGCTTTGCTACCCGTCGAAGTGCGAATTCCTACCCTGTGGTCTCAGCAATACAACCAGGCTGACAACAACGAGGCAATGGCCGAAGCTCTTGACCTGATCCACGAAGTCAGGGAGGAGGCCAGCACCAACATAGCAGCCTACCAGCAAAGAATGAGAAAAGCATACAACAAAAGGGTGCATGAGAGAAGATTTTAGGTAGGCGACCTAGTACTAAGGAAGACACAGGCTGTTGGAAAATCTAGGGAACACGGCAAACTAAGCGCCAACTGGGAAGGCCCATACCAAGTAACCCAGATCTTGGGAACAGGCACGTACAAAATCGCCAACCCAGCAGGCCAAGAGTTGAACGCACACTGGAACGCCGACACCCTAAAAAGATACTATGTATAGCTAAGCCTTAAGGAAATCACGTCTACAAGAAAAAATACTGGCGGAGGACGATCAAAAAAGAAATGTCGACGACTCCGACCAATCTTATGTTTTAACGAAATTTCTATAACACTCAAGAATTCATACTAGTTGTCTGTTTAAGCTTGCGCTCTGACACACAAACGAGCAGGGGGCAATACGGGGAGGCCCCCCTGTTACTAAAACTGAGGAAAATGGACCCCCCAGCAAAAAACGCAAAAGCCCTCCCTGCCTACCTCTGGGCAGGCAGGGGGCAGGCCAACAAGGACTGGGGGCAATTCCCCCCAACCTTGTATAAAAAACGCAAAAGCCCTCCCTGCCTACCTCTGGGCATGCAGGGGGCAGGCCCCCTGGACTCCAAGCAGAGGCCAGGGACAGGCCAGGCTACGCACCGCTAACAAGGACTGGGGGCAATTCCCCCCAACCTTGTATAAAAAATGCAAAAGCCCTCCCTGCCTACCTCTGGGCAGACAGTGGGAGGCCCCCTGCTCTCCAAGCAGAGGCCAGAGACAGGCCAGGCTACGCACCGCTAACAAGGACTGGGGGCATGTAGACACCCGCATTTTGACTGCCAGGTGTCTATGGTAGTTTCCCAAAAAAACACCCGATGATGATCGGACGCTAACATGCTTCTATACGCTCGGATACGGGCTCAAATCCATTAATCGTTGGCTAACACACTTACGGAGTACAAATATCACAAAATCAACCTCAAATCCAGGCCCAGCGGGCCGTTTCCAATCAAATAAGGCTAATTTGGGCCAAAACCGACACCGGAATTAAAACCGACTCGTCACGATTGGGTCAATCCCGGTCAAAGTCGTTTCCGAGACACACCAAACAACCCCTCAAACATCAAAAGCCCAATTCAAATTCAATCTCATCAAATATCCATGGTCAAGGTCCAAGCTAGTGACCCGCGCGACCCAGCTGGGCCACTCGATCGAGTGCCTCACCCACTCGATCGAGTGGGCCCTTATTCAAGCCCGACGGCTGACGCACAAGCCCACTCGACCGAGTCAGCTGCCTACTCGGTCGAGTAACCCTAAACCGAAGCCCTAGCTTTTCCTATATAAGCAACCCTCATGCACCCCTCTTGAACACCTTTTTTACAACTTTCGAAACCCTAGTGCAACCATACTCATACATACTACACCTTTTACAAACCCTAATCAAACCCTAGCAATTCGACACTAGCAAAAACCCTAAACTAGCTTTAGGATTCATCAAACCCGAGCCACCATAACTCGACTTCCATAAACCTCGAAGACTCCCGTGTTATAGCCACGTTTACGAGCCTTAATCCGAGACAAGAACATGTAGGTTGAGGGTGTCAAAACCCCGTTTCTCCCCTTCTCTTCCTTTTTCTCGCGTCGTGTCTACTTCATATGGGTCGTTTTTTATTTATTCCGTTTATTGGTATTATCGCATCATTAATATCGATAGTATAATACTAGTATCAAAGTACTAAATACCTATCAATTTGTGTCGAGTATGAGTGATATTGGAATAAGGAAATCCGAATATACAAGTGTACTGCACACGAGTTGACGGTCGCTTGTTCCGATATCCCGATTACTCGATTATTGAGATAGGTCAACTTCAACAATAGTTTTCATATCGTTATACCATTATTGTTATTGTTCGCATATCTCATCGATTTCTCAAAAGCAAACATTGTATTTCTATAAGGGTCGAAACCCGTTGACACGGACCCGACATCACAATCCCTAGGGATTTATTCCGATGTCGGAGAAGTCGAGGGAATCAAGTTTTTTTATGTATTCAATTAAAGCGTCGATTTTGGATTCGATACCAATTCCATAATTGGATATCGAGTCTAATAGTCAAGTCATACGAATTAATTAACGCGATTTATTGATATCACGATAATTAATTTGAAGCGACTAAAATTAATTTATTTATTCTCTATTTCACTCTAATATTCCATATCGATTCAAATAATCGAGTGTGGAATATAACGAGTATTCAAAAGTAGAATCGAGTATAAATTCAACAATATTTATATTCGGTTCAACAAAATTTGCGATTTATAAAAAACCAAGTCGAGCGTAAATTGTGCAATATTTACGTCCGATGCGGCCAAATCGTCAAACTCTCAAAAATCAAAAACAATTTCAAAATCAATTTTCAATTTGCAAACGAATTACAATTCGTACAGGGGGCACTCGACCGAGTGCCTAACCCACTCGGTCGAGTAGCCTAATACTCGACCGAGTTGGTCCATAACTCGGCCGAGTACGGTCCATAACACGGAACAGAAACCTCTTTTCAGGGTCTACTCGATCGAGTCTATTGACCACTCGATCGAGTGACCTCATAACGACTACAAACGCGAGTCGTACATTATTCTATTTTTCAAACCCGATAGTATTTTACGACTTAGGTCAATACGTGCATAATTAATCACGTGTATTGATAAGTGTGGTTTGTAGTACCTATTTTGTAGTGTTTTGGTCCCATTTTCCTTGTAGAATCGCTCCTTGGGAGCGGTTTAGGGGCTTCTTATGCTTCCTTTAGTTCGTTTCAGGTTCCCGAGACCGATTTGGAAGAGTTGGAGCGATTCCGACTCGATACATACACATTTTGGAGCCAACGAGATAAAGGAACGATGACTCGATGCTTTGGAATCGACCCCGAGACCTTGGGACCCAATCCCGAGCCTCCGAGACCCGATCCCGAGTCCCGAGAATCGATGAGAAGTCCATGTGAAGCAAGGAGGAACCCTAAAGATCATATTGGAGGCCTACAAGACCCATCCCGACCGGGAAGGATGCCATCCCGACCGGGATGAGGTGTACAAAAGCGAGGGCTCCTGTTTTGGGTCCATCCCGACCGGGACCAGTCCCTCCCGGCCGGGACCGACACCCTCCCGACCGGGACCACCTCCTCCCGGCCGGGAAGGGCCGCTGGTACCCCGCGCTTCATTCTTCTCTTCTCCCTTCCATTTGTAACCCTATAAATACCCCCCCTCTTGTATTAAGACACCATCTTAGCTTATGTTCTTCAAACCCTAGACTACTTTAGGTTAGATTAGTGTAGATTAGTGTAGATTAGTCGGTAATTAGTAGTTAATCTTAGTTTAATCTTGTATTAAGAGATCTCTTGAAGAATCCATTCAATCTTGACAATATTGGTGGGTGAATTTGGGTTTTCTTTTTATACAAGTGTTCATCTTTTCATCCTTCACTAGTATGGTATAATCCTTTCTTTCTTTTACTCTTTGTCTTGTTTAATTCATCCAAGTTTGCATCTTTGATTATTGTATTGTTCTTAGTTCATAGTTTTCACTAGTTTCATTATGGATGTTTTGTTTCTTGTATTGTTTCCTCTTGTTCTTGTTAGAATTAGTTTGATGATGTTAGAGTAGTGTTCTTGCTAGGGTTAGTAGGGTGATTAGGGTGTAAATTGGATGATTAAGGGTTTGTTGGAGATGTTGGTGGAAGATTTGAGGTTTCTTCTTGAGTTATGCACATTACATGTTTGTTGGAATGCTTGAATGACTAAGTAGGTTGGAATGCTTGTTTTTCTTGCTTTCCTTTGTCGTGTGTGTCGCCGGATGGGTTCCATGAGGAACCTCTAGGTCATGTGTCCTAGATTACCCTACTACCGCCTTCACTCTAACTCCTCCTAAACCATTCCGTTACCCCTTTGACCCCGACCTAATCCTAGCCCGTTTTCCTTGTTTGTTTTCTTAGTCTTTGTCTAGCCTTCTCTCCCTTTATCATTCTATAGTTTAGCTCGTTGACCTAGTCAAGTACTTGGGCGAACTTGGTCTAGACGCCTCTTACCGTCCCCGTGGATTCGACCCGACTTACCCTATCTACCCAAGTTAGGATTAGCCGGTTTTATTTGACGGTTGGGATTCCACGACAAATCCCTACCATCATGTATACTATCCTTAACCATGCATCATCTCGTCCATTATTCAATTTAGTTCATTATTTGCACAAACCGTTAATATCGTTTTACCGTTACTAACCGTTTGTTTGTTTCTTTTGTCGATTTAATTCTTGTTCGTTTATTGTACTAAATGAACCCGCATGCTAAAATTCCACTTTGACATAGAACTAATTGCATTAAATCGACTTAGAAACCCTTTTCAATTTCATTCACATGTTTAGGGAAAATAATCTTTGCATATCATTTTCCCGTTTAACTAGCGCGCGTATTGTAAGTCATTCGAATTCTTAGTAGAGGCCGCTAATGTGCGGGCGGGGTTGGGTGTCCTTTGTGGGCTTCCCAACACGTACCCTCACCCCTTACTCAGAACCTCGGTTTCCGGATGCCCGAAACCGTTGGCGCACGAGAGTCATTCAATACACAATATCCGATAATGTCGGTATTGGTATCAAATGCAAAGGGACGAGCCCAATAAACTCTGACATCGGAAATGGGCCGTATTTTGTATACGGACCACTACGACGTAGAGTGGGCTCGAATGGTTCCGAATAACCACAAAATTCGGTGGCGACTCCACATAGACCTAAATTTCAATTCGATCCGTTTCATATGGAGATTCATTCGCCTACCCAAACCCGCGCGTAGCCGCGTCGGGGTGGACCTATGTCATGTCCACAGGGCAATTCCTCCCAACCTTGTATAAAAAACGCAAAAGCCCTCTCTGCCTACCTCTGGGCAGGCAGGGGGCAGGCCCCCTGGACTCCAAGCAGAGGACAGGGACAGGCCAGGCTACGCACCGCTAACAAGGACTGGGGGCAATTTCCCCCAGCCTTGTATAAAAACGCAAAAGCCTTCCCTGCCTACCTTTGGGCAGGCAGGGGGCAGGCCCCCTAGACTCCGAGCAGAGACCAGGGACAGGCCAGGCTGCGCACAGCTAACAAGGGCTGGGGGCAATTCCCCCAACCTTGTATAAAAAACGCAAAAGAAGCAGACTAAAACAAAGGAAAGGCATTCCATAACAAAACCCATGAAGGGTAGAAAGTTTTTTACAAAACAACTAAGGCAAAGATCCGGAAGAATAGATATTACAGACAGCTGGCCATAACAAAGGCTCAGCACAGAGAATAAGGCTATTACAAGAAAAGATGAGCATCATGGAGCATCCTGGCTTGGGCCGGCAGCTGCCTCAGGTGGTCTGGCCGCCCGAGCCTCATTCTTAGCAGAGTAGAGACTCCGGAAAGCCTCCTCATCAAACGCGGGGAACATTTCCCCAATCACCTCCATTACCAACTCCAGGGAAGAGTTGGCACCACTCACGAAGCTTGCATCCACCGCAGCCTCGGTCTCCTCCGCAAGGCTTTCTTTTTCTTTCTTCCACTCTCCCTTGGCCTGCTCAAAGGCTGAGTTAGCTCTGGACAGTTGCTCCTCCAAATCAGCTACTTTTCCTTTTAGGTGCCCCATCTCAGCCAAAGAAAGGGTAGCCTGCTCCATCGCTAAACGGCTCTCCTTCAGCTCAGCTTCAAGCTTGGTTGTTTCCCTCACAGCTCTCTCTCCCTGAAGCCTCCACTGGCCAGCCTGACTCTTTGCCTCCTCCAGCTCACTCTCTTGCCTCGCCAACTTGTCCTTCAGATTACTTATCAAAGTTATGTCCCTTTCCACCATGGCCAGGCGGTCAGGAGGGGGAGCCCCTGGTGTGACGGTCAACTCTTCATCACTCAGACGGCTTAGGGCCGCCAGCTCGGCAGATGCCAACAAAACCTTAGAGGTACGCTGGATATATTGAAGCACCTGGTGAGAGGTCGAAGTCACGGACTTGGTAAGGCGATCAGCCAAGACGACGCCAGAGTCGGAAAGCAGGCCTGATACGTCTACACTATCACCAGCAGTATAATGGAACTCTGTGTTCTCCTCTGGAAAAGGAATGCTCGGAAGCTCACGTGCAGGGCGCTTTGCTTCAGGGGTAGCAACATCCGCCTCCAAATCCACCACATCAGCTCCTGAGGGCTCCCTACCCCTCTTCCTTCTCGACTCCAAGGGGGCACTCTCCCCAGTCCCTTCTGAATTCACAGGGTGCGATCCCTGGGAAGCTCGAGGTCCGGCTGGAGAGGCGCCCTGCTTCTGACCAGGGGAAGGGGTGGCCCCTGAGGTGACCTCAGCCTCCCCTTCATGGATACTGGGGGAAGGGGTCGCCGGCTTTCCTGACGGCAGTCGGGGAGGAAGAGGCAGCCTCCGACCAGCAGCGAAATCCTTCACGAGCTTCATCAAGCTTTTCTCCCCTTTCTTGAAATTTGAAGGGAGGGAGGGACGCTTGGAAAGGACGACAAACTCCTCACTCAAACCCAACCTCTTAACTTGCCTCCTTGTCCAACAACGAGAAGCGAAGTCTGCAAGAGAAAAAGGGGCAGTCAGTTAAAAAGCAAAGGAATAAGAAATCTCAGAAAAATCGCGCCAGCAAAAGCCCCCCAGAACTACCTTCACGGCTAGTGATTAGGCCCAAGGGGAGCAAATACTCGTCTGTGGTTATAAGCTCCGCATGAGGGAGCCAGAAAGCAGGGCCAAAGACACCGGATTTATCCGCAACAATTTCAAACTTCTTGATTAAAATCTCTTCCTTCGGACTCAGCTTAACCTCCAGGGCCTTCCCCCCGACGCCTGGGTGGTATTCTTCGCGAGTTTCCATACGGGTGTGAACATGGTTCCTAAAATGCCTAGGAATCCTCCACCCTGACGCGCTATGTACGTACAAGAAATTATTTTTCCAGACTTTCAGGCTGCTCAAAGCCGGTCAGACCAGGGCGTACTTCTTCTGTCTCTGCAGGGACCAATAACCAGGGGAACCGTCCCCCCCTGACGAGGATACCATTTGAAGACCAACCATGAAGCGAAGGGCATCAATGTAAGGCCCCTCGCCATGGAAAAGACAGGTCCAAGTGTAAGCTATCAAGGACCTAATAGCTGAGGCAGTCAGCTGAGCTATAGCAACATTCATCCTCCTGAAGGTCTCCTCCAAGAAGGGATGAAGAGGAAATCGCAGGCCGAATTCTAAAGCCTTGTGATAAACTGCCACACAACCCTCCGGGGGGCAGCATACCGTGTCCTTTTCCCCCGGGACTACGACAGTGTACCCTTCCCCAAAATTATAGAACTTTTCAATTTCCTCGGCAGCATTGCTTTCTAGGATCAAGTCCCTATTCTTGGCCTCGGGGTAGGTCTTTAAGGGAACTAAGTATTTCTTCTTATCCAAATAGTAAGTTTTCCCCCTCTCCCTACGGATGAGGGGGCCGGCAATCCTGGAAGGGTCTACTTCCAGGGCCTCATTATCAGAGTCAACAACGTCAAAGGGAGCGGGTTCAGGTGATTCAGCACCCTCCCCCCTGTCAAGATCCTCCTCTTCCCTGGGTCCAACCCCAGAAGAGGAGGCTAAATCGCGCCTATCCCCGTCTCCACCTTCATTCCTCCCAAGTAAAGAACCAAAAGAAAAAGCGCAGCCTCGAGACATACTGGGTATGAAGAAAAATACCGATGAAAATGAAAGAAGACAAAGATTCAAAGAAAGATTCTAACCTAGAAAGTCGGTCGTCGCTGGAAAATGTGACAGTAAACACTTCTTGATCTCACAAAGTTCTCAGCAACGAAGATGGTTTGAGAATATGAGAGAAGTTTCGAATTTTGAAAAGTGTAAAAGAGGGAAATGAAAGAGGAGAGGGGCTTATATAAAGCCCAGGAAGCCTAAAAGGCCACCTCTCTGACAAGACGTCCCCAACAACCTACCCCACGTGTCACGCGCTGAACACAAGCTGCTCACTCCTTCCCAAGAAGGGCCTCGAAAAGGCAAAAAGTGTCAGAGGAATAGTCGACTGGCAACGTCATCCCCGCAAAAAAAAAAAGAAACAAAGAGAATAGCCAAGTCGCTCGGATTTTTTTTATTAGCCTTAATGGAAAATGGGCAGGTTACATATCATGCCAGGCAAGTAAAGAAAATACATAAGAGCCTAAATTTCCAGCTCGACGCACCTATGCCCTGCTAAGCAGGCCTAATCATCATCTAAATCTGGAGAATGGTCTCCAGGGCTACTTTGACCCCCGAAATCCGATCCCCAATACCAGTCTGGGGAGTCCTTGAAAGGGTCATCAGGGAGTCCATCCTCATCCCTGTCGCTCAAACAGCCTAGACCCTCACTATCTTCGGAGTCTCGGCTACTGTCATCCCAATCCATGCCATAGGGAACAGCCTGGGATTCATCACAAGTACGACAACCTGTTCTCCTCACAGGACAAGAAGGGCCTGACCCCAGGGAAGAATCTGCATCAGAGCAGTCGGGGTCAAATTGTTCAGGGTGCAGCCACGGGAAACATTCGTGGCAACCCCGATCAAAGCACCCACCTCCCTGAGGACAGCGCTTAAACCTGGAAGCAACAGGAGGCGAAGATCTCTTGGGGCGCTTGCCCGCCCTGATGGAAGCTTTCCGACCACTCCGACGAGGGTGTGGCCGTGAACGACGACTATGGCAGATGGCCCGATAAGCTGCCCGAGCATACCGGAGTCTCCAAAAACCTTTGAAAAGAAAGGTTACGGTACGAACTCCATGGCGAGTAATGGATTTTTTGATCCAAACCATAATTTAACAGAGAGAAGTGGAAGGATTGGGGATGAGTTAAACGAAAATGGCAAGAAAAGCTGGAATATATACGAATGAAACGCAGCATTAATTGGCATCCCAACCACCCTGGAAGGGAAAGCAACCAATCACGAAGTCTTCACATTTCCCGAAAATCCATCGAGCAAAAAGGGTAATCATTGCAAGAAACCCTTCAACTCTTTGCATACCTGACACAACTGAGCTTCATTCCTCGGGAAAGTACAAAGCATTAAATGCAGCAGTAAAGATGGAAATAAGTCAACCTCCCTCCATCTAAGTAAAAGTCGCCAGCCGGAAGGAAGCCTTGCTCCCCTCCTGCTTGCGAGGGCCAATTGATTGGGGTCGGCAGCCTGACACTAACAGCCTACTAGGCAGGCTCCCATAGGATTGCCTAGAAGGCCCAGAAACCGACCCGGCAAACAGTCAAAACAAAGAACATAGAAGTGGGAAGAACTACTAAAGAAAACAGCTAACCGCCGGGCCAGCAGGGTAACGCAGCCTGCTGGAGCCTAGCTCTCACAACTCAAACCCGCCTACCCCCTGGGGAAATCTCCGCAGGCAGAGCAGGGATCCCCAGGGGCCTTCTCGTCATTTTACCTAAGGTAATTGAGAGTGGGTGGATGAGAAGACGCCACTTGTCACCTCCTTATCCACCCATTCTCCTTCTACTTCCCTCTCTTGTGGGAAGGTATAAATACTCTTCCATTTCCCACAAGAAAGGGGTTGGATTTTCTCTCTCTAGAACTCTTACCCTTAAATTGCCACCTAGTTCCTCTCGAGCTAGGTTTCTTAAGGCATTCACGGACTGACTTAGGCATCGGAGAGGGTTTCCTCGGACAACCTCCGAGGCCCTGTGCGTTCTGTGTGCAGGGAGCCAGCCCATTCCGCCGGGAAGGTCCGACTGAAGGAGTAGGAGGAAGGAGAGTCTATCGAAATTGATCGATTGACATTCAAAACAACGTTGAACGATTTGAACCCGAGTTCCACGTCGGGTTAATTGATTCCAATACCGGAACAGTAAGTTTGAAACGATTACTTTTAAATAAGTTTTATAATTAACGTTCTATGATAAAAAAAATTGTATCACAGAAGATATATCATACTCCCTTCGAGTCTGACTTATGTTCTCTCTTTTCTTTTTGGGCTAAGTCATACCTCTTTTCTTTTCAAGCCATGAATATGTGGTTTATATTCACTAATTCCTTTCTCTCTCTTTCTCATTCATTTTTTAACCACACATTTACACACCCTTATTTTTTTCCCCAAAACCCCTAAGGGAATATAAGTTAGACTTGGAGGGAGTATATATAGTAAAATAATTGTCAATATTACCAAAAGTTGCCGACTGAAAATAATAATAATGACGATTACAACAACGATAACATTATAATAAAAATTAGTTATAATACTAATTCAAATTTTGAATAAAATGCGTAAAAAAAATTATAAAATACATAAATCTAATTTTTAATATCAACTATTTGCATTTAATACTACACATTCAATACACAAATTAATTATTTTTTTTAAAAAGAAGAAATTAACCAATGAAAAGAGAGTGACATGACTTCCTCAAATATCCTCAAAATGAAATGAAGCAATGTGATGATTTTGTTAGAGTTTTAATAGTATATAAAGATAGATTACGTGAGAGGAAGTACAGTATGAACCAGAAAAAGGCTTAACATGAAGAAAGTCGAAGGCAATGCGATTGAAGTAAATCTAGGGCTCAAAGGAGCTAGGACATCTTCGAAGTGATATGCGGAAGTTGATAGCTCTACATGGTCGACCCAGAAATTTTAGAAAGGGGGTGCACTATACTCCGTATCTATAAAAAAACTTCACGCGAAAAAAAACAAAAAAAACTCCGCAGTTTGCAAATAACCACCCAAAAATAATCTGAACCAAAAAGCGGCGCCACTCGATAATTACCTACATATTTATGTTCGGGACCAGTCCAACCTGAAAACATATACTTCGTACATTTATTATTTATTTGAAAGTATATTCAGTTAATATAAAAATCATAAAATAATTCATACTTATTGATTATCTTACCTAAAAATTACTATGTATAACTATTTTTTTATTAAAATATTAATATTAAAATTTAAATTTCTTGTAACAATATGAAATATTTTGTTTGTTTTTCAAAATCAATATATATATATATATATATAGGAATTGCATCTCGTGGGTACCCCTATCTTAGGTGAGTCTGTCTCACGATTCTCCACTAATGGATCTGACTCAAATGAAGGGCTGAGACTACTCCTACTCACTTTATTTAAACCTCCATCCCTGTCAGCAGCCATCACCCTAATTAAAGAACACTTCCTCTCTCCAAATAATAAATACGTCCGTATTAACTTTCTAAATACGTATTGCTTTAACCGAATTTCTACTCAAATCTCATTGTCCATGTCATCCATTAATTAATACTTCAAAATCATAACATATATGAAGATTTAATTTTCAAGTGAGATCAATGGCGAATTCATCATTAGCATACACTATTCCAGCAATTTATAACTAATTCGATTGTATCAAACAGAATTATAATATGCATATCTTCATGTTGATTTTTAGGGCTTTGATTAGTAAATTTTTTCTTTAAAACTTTAAGTGAGTCTTGATTTGGTGATAATGGTTGGATAATGTGAATTCTAATGCATGTCATCTTCATATTCTACTGCCGTAAAATTGGATGCAATTTGATATTGCCTTTTTCTCATATATTGTATATGTTTGTTCGCTTATTATGTTATTGCCATTATTTTCAAATTTATGAAATTTTTTTCACGTTGAAATTTTAAAATAGATCTTATAGTGAAATGTCTGTGAAATCAACATTATCTTCGGGACATGTATCCAACGTGGTTTATGGTATTGTTCGCGCCACTTTAATTGGTTGTTTTTAGAGAATTTTTTGTTTCTCCTGTTTTTTTAGTTGTTCATTCAAACAATAATAGTGGTTTGTTGCAATTTTGTAACCGTCTTCCTGTAATTGTGTGTCTATACATATCTATATGTTGACGATACTATTCAGATTTCATTTTCAGTCGATTTTCAAGTGGGTCACTTACATCAACGGGTCTATTGTTACCTCGTTGATTGTTACTATAAGAAGTTCTTATGTTACCCTAACACTGTTACAGTAATATTTTTACAGTAACACTTTACCGAAAATTTTTACCGTAACACTATTACATTAAAAAATTGTTACCGTAACACAGTTATAGGTTATAGTTATATTGTTACTGTAACACTTCAACACTATTACAGTTTACCGTAACACAGTTACCGTAACATTGTTACTTTAAAAAAATCAATCGAAACATTATCTAGTTCATTGTATAGTACAACAATACAACCAATCCTTAGTTTCGGTATTTTACTTTAACATCATTATTAATTCATTAGAGTAACATAGTCTTACTACTTATGGAGTAGTACTTACTACAGCATGTTCGTCTCATTTAACATTGTTACATTAAAAAAACCGATAATCACGTATACTCTAGTTCATTTACTATATAGCACAATATATTATAGAATTCTAAAATGTAAAATGTAGAGATTATTTTTTCATTTTTAAAGTAACATTTTACTGTAACATTATTTAGTGAGTAACACTAATACAGTAATCATATTAATGTAACATTATGGATTCAGCATTCAAATTATAATTCTTTGCAACAACAAAAAACACAAGTGGCTACTAATCAGTCAATTACTTTTGATATGCTAAAATGCTTCTTAATATTACACCACAACAAAGAACAAGTAGTATATAACATCAAACTATGATGTTACAAGTTTACACCATCAAATATACAATGTTCTAAAAATATTGGAAGTTCAATTCAATGGTAATTGTCTATTTATCAAATATCAATAATGACCATATTATCTCATATGGTAGTAATTTAACAGTAACAATATTACAGTAACAAGTGTCTAGCATTTTACCAAAACAAAATTAATTCTCATAGTAATACTGCAACTTTTATGAAAACAAGTTCAATTATAACTTTCATAATATTATAACTCCAATCTTCTGCAAAGAATATAAACCCATAGAACAATAAATGACAGTAACAATATGAACAATACACATATATCAGATTGTTTTTTTTTTTACATTTATAATAAGTAGAAACACTAATTGTGACAAAAGATAAGAATTAAAGTTATAGCGCAAAATTTTGTGAACGACGCCGATTTATGAGGATTGAATATGATATGATCTTCGATTTAGATCATTTAAAATATAAGATGAATGTTTTATTTTGATTGAGAACTAGTAAAATCAACGGCAAAGTACATACTTCACCATGACGACAATTGTCAATTAACAATTTCGTTTAAATAAAGTGGTAAACTATCAAGAACAATGGCAAGATTTTGACAAACAACAATGGACAGACATAAAAACAGGAAGAACAACAAAATAAATAGCGACGAAGACTAATTAATCAAAAATCAACAACTTCAAAATAACAATTTAAAATTATGTAGCAACATCAATCACACCAAAAACTTGTAAAAAAATATGGTGCAAATTAAATTTCATCGATTTATTCGTTTTCATTCTTTAACATAGTGAAGCAAAAAACCCGTAGATGAAGATCTTTAGTTGCCTTTTCTGAATATTAGTGAAGATGGTAGGAAGGAAATGAATTTTTTTTTTCTAACAGTATAATGAATGAGAGTCAAGGTGGTAGAAGACTTGGAGGGGAGAAACGTATATGAATATTTTATAATCCATCAAATTAGTTGGGGACGTGGTTGAATGACAGCCCTTGGATCTCTTAGATCCAATATATATATATATATATATATATATATATATATAAAACTTTTTTCGAGCGATCTCATTGGTCCGTTTCATCAAACCTCAAATTAAGAAAGTATCATAAATAATAAAAAAAAACCAATCAGAGAATCTTTTAATATTATAATATATATTTAATTTATTATATTAATGTAATGCTTTACAATTCTGACGTAAAAATCTTTAGACTTCATTTTTTAAAAACATTATCGTAAAATAAATTATAAAAATGAAATAATTAGATTCTTGGTAAAAAAATGCTTTCATTAGAGTATAAATTTCATATTATTTGTTTTACATTATGTGATGAATTTATCACATATAAAAGTTGTAAAATTATTCCACATCGACAAATTATAATATGATGATGAAATTCAATATTATAAATAAGAGTAATCATTCGTTCTTCGATAGCTACCAAAAGTCTTTTGAATCTCAAAAAGAGTTCTGAAGACTATTAACCTCAATTAATTATCATGAGGTGATGAAATTTTGTATCATAAATAAGAGTAATCATTCGGTTTAAATATCGACCAAGAAAAACTATTAAATTATCCCACATCGAAAAATTATGATACGTTGATGAAATTTTGTATTATAAAGGAGAGTAAACATTCGGTTTAAATATCGACCAAGAAAAACTATTAAATTATCCCACATCGAAAAATTATGATACAGTTATGGAATTCTATATATAAATATTAGTAATCATTCGGTTTTAAATATCGACCAAAAAACTTTTGAGTCTTAAATCTTTTTTAAATATATAAGACTACAAATTTAAAATCATCCCATATTGAAAAATTATAGTGAGGTGATTAAATTATATATTATAAACAAGAGTAATGATGTGTTTTTAGTCTTAAAAAGAGATTATGGAAGACTATAAACTTAAATAAATTATCCCACATTGAACAATTATGATAAGTAGATGAATTCTATATTATAAATAAGATTAATCCTTCGTTCTTAAATATCAATCAAAAAAACATTTAAGTCTTAAAAAGTTTCTTAATAAGACTACAAACTTAAGTAAAAATATTCTCATATTGAAAAATTATAATAAGGTGATGAAACTTTATGTGATCATGTGATCTTAGATATTAACCAAAAAACTTAAGTGAAACTATCCCACATTCGAAAAACTATAAAAGTTTCATCAACCATAAAACTTTTGAGTCTTAAAAAAGTTGTTAAAAGTATATACTTAAATAAAAAATTATACTAAGGTGATGAAATTCTATATTATAAATAGATCGAACTAATAAAAAAATACCTTAGATATCAACCAACTTAAGTCTCCCACATCGAAAAATTATGATGAGGTTATGAATTTCTACTAAATAAGAGTAATCATTATTTTTAAATATCAACCAACAAAAAAACTTTTGTTTTTTTAAAAAACTATGATGGAATTGTATGTCATTGTTTTCTAATAATGATGAGGTCATGAATTTGTAGTCTTATTTTTTGATTTGTTTTTAAAAAACTTTTGAGTTTGAAAAAGGTCTTAATAAGACTACAAACTTAAAATTATCCCACATCGAGACAATTAAAATAAGTTACGGTGATAATTCTATATTATAAATAAGACTACAAATTTTTGTTAAATTATCTCACATCGACAAATTATAATAAGATGATGAATTTCTATATTATAAATAAGACTAACTATTTGTTATTAGATATTAATCAAAATCTTTTGAGTCTTAAAAAACTCTTAAGACTATAAAGTTAAGTAAATTATCCTACATTGAAAAATTATACCCTCTTTTTTTTAGGCTTAAAACACTCATAAGGCTATAAACATAAATTATCCCACATCAAAAAAATTATGCTCCCTCCAGTCACTATTTTTGGCCTCATTTCATTAAAATACCCCTCACAAATATTAAGGTAATGGAGAAAAAAATAGTGAACGAAGAGAGTGTAACACCCGCTAATTTTCTAGGCGTTGTTATCTATTCTGTTATGACTCCGTCATGACTCTGTGATTTTTTTCTGCCTTCAGTATCCTTTATTTTCAAACTTCATAATATTTTCGAGTCAAATATTATTTATTTTCATTAAAATATTTTAAATATTTTATTTTCCTATAATAAATCTATTTATTAAATTTTCGTCGCAAACTATTTATTTAATTCACAAAGAATCTCATTATTATACGAACTATCATTTTAAGCTTGGATTTGGGTTATTTATTTTTCTAAAAGGGCCCAAATACGTTTATATAATATTTCTAACTAAGAAAATAATTTTATTTATGAAAATCTATCATTTAATGATTTTATTACGAAGTTTCGTAATTAATCGATTTCTTACGCGAGATTTACTCAAATTGCTTTGAAATGCCTTTAATAATTTTAAGATCCTTATTTTTATAAATCTACAACTAATTTGGACTCATATTTTCCTTGTGTGGACCGTGACTCCCATGTCACACACTACATTACATTTTTACTACATTTTATTTTATAACATGGATTAAGCTTTTAGATATTTTCTTTCTTCTCATTTATTTTGGGTGAGTTATGAATAAACTTTTCATACTCCATACACACTTCATTTGGCTGGTTTTATCAAGTTAGTGTAGCCTTGTTTTCATCAATTTTAAAGTCTCATTTATGCATAAAACCTTCATACTCTTTTATTCATTCATTCACCAATCTATTCTAGGCAAATACTCGTCATTTCCTCTCCTTTGGACATGGTTTTCAGCAGTAATTCCAGCCAATATTTGTCTTAAAATCGAGTCTTGATCGTCACATTATCTTCTCCAAATTAATCGTCTTTTCGTCTCCTTCGTTAAGGTATTAATAGATTTCTTTTCCAATCGTTTTCACCTTGATTTTTCAGCGATCTTATGGTATTTTCATACCATGGAATTCATGTTTTTTTTAGGCTTCCGAAGCGATCCCGCAGAAGACAAATATATCGTAGATTCGGATTTGGATTAGAGGTAACGTCGATGTTACTCGGTATTACTTGATTTTATTTGTGTATTTGCATGTATAATTTTTATATTTCATTTTTGACAATATATGTATGTCATATAATCTGGAAAATTTTAAAAAGTTGAAAATTTGCATGTTTCGATATTTTTATCGCTTTTACGAGATTAACGATTAAATCGTCATATTAATTTGTAAAATCGTAATATTCGGCCTAAACATGTAATATATATTTATATTCTGTAAAAATGATTTTTTTTGATGATTTTTAATAATTTAGTATTATTCTGATATTTTAGTTATCGATTATTGAATTATTTTCGTTTACGGACAAAAACGATTAAAAGCCGATTTTTAGTTCTAGTACTTAAACATTTCATTTTAATCTGATTTTTGACGTGGTGAAACTTTATGATGAAATAGAATTTTCTGAATTTTTTCGTAAATTTTTGGAATTGTTAAGTGGATGGATTAATTAATCACTTTAAATCATCGTTTATCGTTAAAACCGCGTTAGTCGTTTAAATTCTCGATTTTTGGTCTTTTGATTTAATCAGGAAAAAATTATGATTCTGATGATTTCATGATAAAACGTAATATTATGATTTTTAGTGCTTTAATAAAATATTAGGAACGATAAGTTTTATTAATGGAATCGTTAATTGTGAAAATGGGTTTAAAAGACGGTTTTAACGGGGATTATTAAATCTGGAATTTTTGGAAATCTGGAAAATAGTATTTTCTGGAAATTCATGATTTTTAAGTTTAATAATAATTTTTGGATATTAATACATAAATCGTTTTGTAATTACTATTTTTATTAATCGTTATTGTCGAGATTAGACAATTAACGAGAAAACGCTTTAAAAACCGAGTTTTAGGATTCTGAAAAAATTTCTTTTCTGGATAGAATGTCTATAAATATATTTTAACTATTTTACGTAGTTTTTGTACTATTTATTAAAGTCTTTAATTAATAAGTATTGATTTTTGGACAAATTACGATTTATTGTTAAAATGCTTCGTCTTACCGAAAAGATTTATTTTTCCAGCTATTTTGAAAATATTTAAATCTGAAACTTTAAGATTTAAATCATCCGTTAACATATTCTAAATATATTCAATGGTTTAATTAAATAAAAGACGTTAAAAGATTTAATTTGACTTTTGTCGTAAAATCCTATTTGTAATCGTATTGTCGTAACTAATAATAATTAGGGAATTTTAGCTTTGTAAATTTTGAAAACACCCTGATTAGTATTATTAAAATGTTTAAGACATTTTTAATCATTTTATACACTTGTACGATATTTCAATAATTTCATAAACTCAAATGTTCTTACTTTAATAATTAATATCGTTAAGGCCGAAAGTATTAGTTTTATAAATCTATATCGTTTACTAAAAATGTGGTATTAGTATGAACTAATATTTTCACTATTTTGATATAATGCTATTTTTAGTAAAGTTTCTAAAAATAGAAGTTTCCTAAAATAGAAAGTTTCCTCTTTTAGAATATAAATGTTTACTTCTTTTATCCTCATATTATTTATATTGATTATATCTTTTGAATATCGATAATGGCTTTGTTTTGGAGTTATGGAATAAGGACAAGTGTGAGGTTAGAGTAATATATTCTAGGGTTTACGTTTTTGCCATCAACTATAAGGCTAGTGTATCAGGAATCGGTACATTGGTTGTTGAACCGGGTGACAGGTATCCCGGGAGTTTTGTACATTTTGACCTTAAGCTTAGGCCTCGCAGTAAGTCGCCGTCATAAGTTGAACTGGGTGACAGGTAATCCCAGGAGGGGTGTGCATTATCTTAAACTAGGGCCACGCATTTATAAGTCGTCGCTCTATTATGGTTGAGTAGCCTAGTTAGTGACCGAAGTTTAATTTGTTTGAACTAAGTTCTCGAAACTAGTTTGTAGTATTCTCCTAGTGAAAGTCTAGCCGTCTACACTACTCCTATCGATAACGTCATTTTGAATATTTTTATTATTATCGATATAATTTGGTTGCAGGTTAGCAAATATTTTATGTTTTCTTCGGAAAACTCATTTTTATTATATTGTTTTGATACGTGAAGTTTTTCACTGAAAGTTTATTTTTATTATAATGTGTTTTACTGTTTTCCATTTTTACTATTTTTCTATAATAGTAATTACAGTTTTAAAATCATGTTATACGGTTGGGAGAACGTTGACGTTGCTCCCCACTGATTGTGGCTATTATGTTTTTAACATGGCAGGTTTATGTGTTTTTCTTCGGGTGGGCTAGCGAGCAATTATGGATCCTGCTTGTTTTAATCAGATCACTGTATTATGGATTGTTAAAAACCTTTTTATGGATTTTATTTATTTATTTATTTTGTAGCCATTTTTTTATTTTATGGCTTATGTATTGACTTACCATTTTTATTTAATCAAGACATAGCTACAGTGTGTTATAATCCCACTTCTACAGTGTTTCCGCCATTGTATTGCGTTAGAATTTCTAGGGGATTACAGTTGGTATCAGAGCATCATTGCTCCCAACGCTTACACCTGAAATTAGGGAAAATACCAGTAAATCATTTAAACAGTAAATAAAAATATTATTAGAGATGGGTAGAAACAAATAAGGACTTAACTGTTAAGATTATCTGTTCCTGAACTCAATGATTAGGATTGAATATTTGTTGCTTTTGTGGGAAGAAGACGAATGAACAAGATATTGATTGGATGCTGCTCCAGATCGGGACAAGACCTGCTTAGAACTCTCAACGCCTGCTGACTCGAGTGGACAACTTGGTGCTCCAAGAAAGTTGTCGATGGTAACTTTTAGCTCCGGTTCAGTTTACTTAAGCTACAGGCCAGATGATCAAGAGTAGATTCATGTTCCATGATGTCGCAGTAGATCGAGATGGAGCGACCCAAGACTTGCGTGCTCGTTTCTCTACAAGAAGATGAAGTAAGCCATTTGGATCCCGCGTGAACTCTGGGGGCCCAAAGATCAATTCTCCTCTGGTTCAAGAATTTAGTAATATAGTATCATCGACTCTTTTCTTCCTTCCTCTACTTCTTCTAATTCTTCTCTTTTATATTCTCTTCTTCAACCGCTTGGTGAATCCTTGTTATATTCTTCTACTCTACCATCTTTCTCTTGAGATTCTTTGGCTAGACCAATTTCCGTCTCAGTGAACCCCGTGAGAGGATATAGATGTTTAAGGTTTAGTAAACCCTTGTTACCTATGGCTTGAGGATTGTGAGTTATACCCTATTATCTATCTTAGTAAGCTTTTGAGGATCGATTTGAATGATAAATTGTCAATTAATGGAATTAGGTTGGTACTTTAGACACTGAACTTTGGGTTATAGGTTACTTGATTATTTGGAGGACTTAGAGTTGAATACATTTTGGGGTAGTAAGAGTATATCGTATTTGATGGATACCTAGTACCTAATTTAACCTAGAACTGAATTAAGTGTAGCTAATAATAGTATTTTGGGATTCCTACCTAATGCTTATTTGATGGATGCGTCGTGAATATTCGGGATCATAGAGTGTCGGTTAAAGTGTTAACATGTGTGTTGTGGTACCATCAAAGGTTTTCATTAATATCGTTAGAAAATTTGGTTAACATAGATTACCCGTGTTTCTTAAGGATTAGATCGTTGATCGTTGTTTAAGGTTGCAACCTATGAACTTTGGAGTTGAGTGATCTAAATTGGATAAATTGTTGTTGACCTTGAAAAGCAGAAACATATTGCCATTAGAGGTTAGATTTATCGCGTGGTTTTGAGGAATACTTTGATGTCAACCATCTTAATGGATTTACAGTTCAGAACCTTAGACCAACGAGATTGTGGCTTCGTTGAGTTATTAAATATTTTGTGGTTGCACCATTACGATTAGAAGTTTGATGGACTTCTCAAAAACATTAATCGAATGACGTGTTTGAAGATGTGAGTGTTTGCGCCATTACCTATAGGTTTGAGCGTGTTTGAGGATTTATTGTACTTCCCTAACTTCTGCACTTGTGGTATTATAAATATGTTGGTGATCATCTTTGAGGATTTTGTGTCCAAACATTGTTAATTGGTGGATTTTATTTAGTCTTCCTTACTCAAGAAATTTGAAGTATACTTCGAGTTGAGACCTTATAAGCTTTAAGTTTATGAACCTTAGTGATTACGAGTTTGGGTATGTTTTGATAACCGATGGAATCTTAATTAATGGATTAGTCTAAATCATTTGTGGATTCTTACCATACTAATTGAAAGATTATATAAGCATGTAAGACTTAATTTTGGAGGTTGTATATTGAGTAGGACCACCCTGTACCGATATTGGACTTAGCGTTAGTTGATGGCCATGATGGGTCAATTAGGAACCCGTGTTTATGAGAGTCTTGCTAGGAATCTCGAGATGGTTAGTCTTCTATAATCCTTGAGAGCTCTTTCTGACTCTCAACTCCGTCTTCTTTTCTGCTTCTATTGAATTCTGTTTCCGCATCTGTTGCTAATCCCTTTGACCTTTATCGATTTTGAAAACTCTTATTTTAATTTATTGTTTATCCTTGACTCTATTCATCCGTTCATCATTTCCCCGAACTTATGAAAAGTTTGACTAATTTAAATGTTTTGATTTTTGTGAAATTTTAACATTTTGAAGCATAATTTCAAATTCTAAAACTCCCCATTTTGTAAAATTTTTGAGCAATTAAACTTTTCGGATATCGTGAAATTTATCATTTTTGAATTATAATTTAAGAACTTTATACTTCACTTTTGTTTTATCTTTGGTCGATATTTATACTTAGTCCTGTTTCAAAATGCCTTAATAATTTATTTTGAAAATATTTCAATTTTTTTTATTTTCAAATGATATGAATTTTATGAAGACTTTCATATTTCCAAATACTTCAACTTCTATAAGATTATTTTGTAAAGCGTTTTAACATTGTCGAAATTATTTTGAATGTTCAAGTTTGATAAACATTTTTTTTTTACTTTCATAATTACTTTGATAACATTTTCGAAATTTTAACGTTTTGAAATTAGTTTCTCTTTATTGTTGCTGGACTTTTGAATCTATTATTGAAAATGCTTGACAACTGGATCGATTTTTACTGACTACAAATTTGATTTCTCAAAACTAAATTTTGTTTCATAAGGAAAAGAAATATTATTAAATTTCTTAATCAAATTGTTTTACTTTTGTTTTGAAAATGTTTTAATTACCCTATTTCCTTCAAGCTCGTTACAAATGCTATTTAGCGTCGTTATGTTATCAAATAACTTTACTTTACGATTTCACTAATTAAAGAATTTCAAATTCCTGGTAGCTTAGCCCAATTTCTCTTGGAATAAATAATTGCATTTGATTTCATATCACTTTAAAAGTTGTAAAAATTTCTTTTACAGCAAAATTTTTATGCGAAATTTATATCCTTATCTTTTCGAGTAGGGTAATCTTGACTCCTTTTTGCTTATTCTTAGTTTCGAGGACGAAACTTTCTTTTAGTGGGGAGGATTGTAACACCCGCTAATTTTCTAGCCGTTGTTATCTATTCTGTTATGACTCCGTCATGACTCTGTGATTTTTTTTCTGCCTTCAGTATCCTTCATTTTCAAACTTCATAATATTTTCGAGTCAAATATTATTTATTTTCATTAAAATATTTTAAATATTTTATTTTCCTATAATAAATCTATTTATTAAATTTTCGTCGCAAACTATTTATTTAATTCACAAAGAATCTCATTATTATACGAACTATCATTTTAAGCTTGGATTTGGGTTATTTATTTTTCTAAAAGGGCCCAAATACGTTTATATAATATTTCTAACTAAGAAAATAATTTTATTTATGAAAATCTATCATTTAATGATTTTATTACGAAGTTTCATAATTAACTGATTTCTTACGCGAGATTTACTCAAATTGCTTTGAAATGCCTTTAATAATTTTAAGATCCTTATTTTTATCAATCTACAACTAATTTGGACTCATATTTTCCTTGTTGGACCGTGTGATGGTGGGATTTGTCGTGGATCCCACCGATCAAATAGATAACCGGCTAAGACCTAACGATAGTTAGGGTAAGTCGGGTCGTGTCCACGGAGACGGTATCGCAAGGGTTAGACTAGGTTGGCCTAAAACGAGACTATGCTACCAAACAAACACAAAGAAATGCTAATTGGTGAATTATGATGAGAGGAGAAGAAGAAATGGGACTAACAATGAACTAGGCTAAAACAAGGCTAAATGAGACAACTAAACACAAACCAACTAGCAAACTAAAGAAATCAGGCTAACTAATAAGATGAATCAAATATGAAGAAGAAGTGGGTTAGGTCGGGTTCGTAAGTGTAGTAGGGTGACTTGGGTAGTTAAGGGTGTAGGTGCCTCCTAATTGCTAGATTCGGTCCGGGCTGTCGCAACTTAAACCGATGTCAAGGTGGGTTCGCGCTTGGTGACGTCTAAACCCTAGTCCACATGGTATGTATAATGACTATTCTCAACATGACCACATACTAGACAAACAATGAGTAGAGGAACACTAGCATGAGAAGCATGGCCACTACAACTCAAACAAGCATTTCAACAAACACATGGTGTGCCAAATATGTGACTAACAATAAAGATTCACCCTTTACCCCTAATCAAACCCTAATCACCCATATTCTACCCTTAATCCCCCTACTAACCCACAAGTAATCTACTCACTCATAATCAAAGATAAACTAACAACAATAAGAGAAAACCACATCACAATCCAAACATCCATTATCAAGAACAATATGAACAATAACAAGGAACACTAAGTAAAGATTCAAACTTGAGATAATAACAAAGAACAAGAGTAAAGAAAGTTATACCAACACAAGATGAAGAAAAAAATGCAATCTTGTATAAATAAGAAACCCAAATAATCCCAAGGTTATCAAGCTTGGAGAGATCTTCAAGTGCCTTCTTAATACAAGAACTAATTACAACTAGATTAAACTAGAATTAACTAAGGATTAAAGAGAAATTAAAACTGATGTGAGGAACTAAATCTAGGGTTTATAACTTGTAGAGAGGCTTAAGAGAGTCTAATGTAAGGTAAGATGCATAAACAATACAAGAGAGAAGTATTTATAGGGGTACAAGAATGAAGGAGGGAGGAAAAAGGACTTCCGGCTACAGCACCTTGGTCCCAACCGGGACGGGATCATCCCGACCGGGACGGCCTGTCATCCCGACCGGGACAGGTTGGTCCGACCGGGACGGCCTGGCAGTGACCCCTTCAAAAGCGCACTTCATCCCGGACGGGATGAGGTGCATACCCGTCGGGGATGAGTCTTGTAAGCCTCCAATATGATCCTTTTGGTTCCTCCTTGCTTCACATGAACTTCTCATCGATTCTCGGGACTCGCGATCGGGTCTCGGAGGCTCGGGATTGGGTCCCAAAGTCTCGGGGTCGAATCCAAGGCATCGAGTGATCGTTCCTCCGCTTCGTTGGCTCCGAATTGAGTCGGAATCACTCCAACTCATCACGAATGGTCTCGGGAACCTGAAACGAGCTAGAGGAAGCATAAGTAGCCCATGAACCGCTCCCAAGGAGCGATTCCGCAAGGAAAAGGGACCAAAATACTACGAAATAGGCACTACAAACTACACTTATCAACTCCCCCACACTTAACCCTTACTCGCCCTCGAGTAAGAACATACTAACTACTAAACTAGCCGAGTGGGTATTAGCGCACCCTACGCCCTTTCGACTCACGCGAGTACACTTAGAGGGAAAAGTGCACTCTGCAAGGCAAGTGGGGTCTTGCGACAAAACTGTGGATGCAACCGGACACAAAACACACAAACAAACAAACACATAATCAAACACATAAAAGGTTGCACCCAAAGAGAAACAAATACCGCTTCCCTCTAAAAAGCGGTGAAAGAAGCACCGGTTTAGGACTCAAGGCAAATGTCAACATTCCCGAGCTAGCAATACAAACTAAGATGGACAAAACCCTAATAGTATGACGACAAAGCAAAAAAACGTTGGTAACTTACCTCGGTTCCTCCTAACTTTCTAAGAACGTACTACGGGATGATCGGCGGGATGGAAAGTGATGAACCACGGTGTTAGTCGACACTGTAGGTAAGTGAGACCCCGCCCCCTTTAGCAAAGAGCCAAGAGGGTCGTCCCATGTCTAAAACCGCCTAACTAGTCCAAGTAAAAAGATGGAAATATGCAAAATGAGGGAAGCCCGACTAATGCCGCTATCATCCTTCCTAGGGACTCGGTCCTTTGGTAGGCTCTTCACGGCAAAAGTCGAAAAAAGGCTTATTTTGAGAGGTGGGGGTTATTTTTGTGAATCGGGTTTTCTTTTGGCATTTTCTCTTTTCTTTTGCATTTTTGCCTTGTTACGCCATGCCATTCTTTTTCTTCTTTTCTATTTTCTTTTTGGCTTTTGTGCCTTTTCTTTTTCTTCATTCTTTTCTTTCTTTCAGTTTCTTTCTTTTTCTTTTCTTTGCCCTTTTTGGCTTGATTTGGCTTTTTGGCATTTCTTTGTATGACAAGAAAGGGAGAATTCAACAAATTGCAACTTATTGTGTGGATATGTGTAGGAGGTAGGGTAATGGGAGAGTCGGGGGTCGCGATCCCTCTTCAAACCCACAAAAAGGTGGAGAACTTGAACTAATCAAACAACCTAAACACGGTCACCTAAGGGACGGAACTCGGTAACCAAGGCCTTTTCACACCGTGGGTGGTCATAATGGTCAAAAGTGCAAATCCCGCAGTAAATCCCTAGTAAGCTAGGTGGACTCAAGGTAAAGGACCAACGAAATCATTGGTTTAGGGTCATTCTACTAGGCTAAAGTCCAAGACTCGATTTACACTACTAGAAAGGGAAAGTAAACGCTTGCACACTAGCCTCTAAACCGGGTTTTCGAAAACCATTTACACACAAGACACACAACAAAACACAAAACAAAGACTCAACGAAAACGAAAGAAAAGGAAACAAAAGCAACAGAACAAGAACAACACAAAACGAACACATACATAACACAAACACCACCCCTAGCTTCCAAATGAGCAACCAACCAACATCAAACTTTACAAAGCTCCTCCCGAGCACACATTATCACAAATCTCCTCCAAATTCACAAGAAGCAAAGAGGGAAAAAGGGATGAAGAGATGTTACCGGAAGTCTTGAAAGCTCACCAAAGCTAACGGCGATTAGGCAACCTATAAGGAAAAGAGGGGGGCAAAACACGCACAACAAAACAAAAATACGACATAACAACACAAAAAGGAAAAGACACAAAAGAAAATATTTTTGAATTTTATGAAAAAATTTCAAATTTTTAAAGATTTTTAGAAAAACTACAAAAATAAAACTAGCTACGATAGAATATCGCTCCCCCACACTTAAACCGAGCAATGTCCTCATGCTCGACCGTAGTGCATGGGAGCACAAAAGAAAAGAAAAGAAACTACGAAAATAAAGCTAAAAATCAAAAATAAAAGTGGAGAAAATGGTATAATGTGTCCGGCTGGGGTGTAGTCAAGTCACCATGGGCCGAGACAAGAAAATATATGGATGGGGGAAGAAATAAAAGGAAGGAAATAAAAGGAAATGGGAGGGGAAGACTAGGTGTGATCACGTCACCTAGCCCGGATTCCGCCTAAATCCGACTAAATCCTACAAAAAAGTGTGAAAATCTTGAAAATTTTGGATTTTGAAATGACTCTCGATGTAGTCACGTTATCGAGAGTCGGGAGCAACCATACTAAGGCCTCGAAGGCCACCATGACACAAAGGATATAAGGGAAAGGGGATAAACAAACGAAGACGAGCTATATAAAAAAAACGGAAAAGAGAGGATAGTTGTCGTACCGTACGGTTAGCAACTCACTCGCTCCATCGTCTCATAAATCAATATCGGCATGTAGCAAGTCATCGTCGTCGTTATTTCTTCCCAATCGCGGTACGGTTCCATGGTTGGGGCACAAAGGTAAAGTGAGGTGGGTTTTGATGTGAAAGTCGGTTTAGAGTGAAGAGAAAGTGAGGTGAAAATGTGTATGTGAGGTGTAAGGGTCATATAATGAGAGTGGGGACATGTAGGGAGGTTGGGAGGGGGTATACAATGGTTGGGTGGAGTCTAATGACGAAGAAAAAGGCCAAAGGAGGACAGGGGGTCCATCCCGGTCGGGATGGGTGGTCCCGGTCGGGATGACCAGCTCGTCCCGGTCGGGAAGGCTTCGTCCCGGTCGGGATGACCTGTCAGTAGACCCATCTTTTGCGCACCTCATCCCGGACGGGATGACATCCTTCCCGGTCGGGATGGGTCTTCCATCCCGGACGGGATGACCTCTTCTAGGCCGGGAAGAGTCTCCTAACCCTCTATAGCTCCCAAAAGCTTGTTCCAAGCTTCAAAAACCGACTTTCCTTCACACGATCCAAGCTCAAACAATGACTACTCCTCCCTAGGAATCTCTTCCACTTCACACCTATCACAATAAACTCAAATAACACATCAAATTCCCTCCCTCACATCGCTCATCAATCAATCCAAGTAATCAAGAAGCTCACAAAACAAAACAAACTACAAGGGAAAGAGATATATACAAAGAGACGGTTCTTGTGGAACTCCGTCAAACCAAGGTGGTGCATTCTTCAATCTTTTTCAACAACAAAAACTAGATCCATCTCCATCAAGGGCACGAAGAAACAAGTCGACGGCCCTAGCGAAGTCTTCAATCAAGCTCGAGATATAACCGACCACATACCAAGGCTCTTCATGGCCTTGCCTTGACGTTCCCGGGGCATCCCGATCTTCCAAGTTCAAAGACTTGAACTTGTACTTTTGGTCTTTGGGGACATACCCAAATGTCCACCGGTCCTCATGTGGCCCCAAGGGAGGCTCATCCTTCTCCTTGCTTTTCAACTTGTCATCAAGCCCATGATATGGGCACTCATCTTCCTCCAAATCGGAGTCATCATCCTCAAGTACATAAGAGTTCTTGTTCAAGCTTTGTCCCGACTCTCCCCCTAGATCGATGTCTTTAGTGGCTTGGATCATGTTGCAAGACTCATCATTAGTAGGCGAAGTGTTACCTTGAAGGTCAAACACTAGCTTCTCTTCGCCTAGCTCGAAGGTGATCCTACCATTCTTCACATCGATCATAGCACCGGCGGTGTGTAGAAATGGGCGCCCAAGGATAATGGGAGTGATAGCATCTTCCCGCATATCGAGCACGATGAAGTCAACCGGAATGAAGAACTTACCGATCCTCACCGGCACATCCTCTAGCATCCCCAATGGTCGGTTGAATGAACTATCAGCCATTTGGAGTGTAATAGAAGTACTTTTAAGCTCCTTCATCCCAAGTCGGCAACAAATAGAATAAGGGATGATGCTCACACTCGCACCCAAATCACATAATGCTCTTTCGATCTTGTAGTGGCCTATGGTGCAAGGGATCGAGAATCTACCCGGATCCTTCAACTTTGGAAGCGTAGAACCTTGAATGAGCTCGCTCACCACCCTTGTGAACGCTATGGTCTCTTCCTTGTCGACGGATCTCTTCCTAGCCAATATTTCTTTCATAAATTTTCCATATGCCGGGATTTGGGTAAGTAACTCGGTGAATGGGACACTAACATCCAATTTCTTCACAATGTTAAGGAACTTTTCATATTGAGAGTCTACCTTGGTCTTCATTTGCCTTGTTGGGAAAGGCAACTTGATTTGGATCTTGTTTTGCTCAATAGGGGAAGACTCTTCAAATGACACTTTCCTTTTACCCTTGTCTTTTGCTTGAAGTGGGGGAAGCTTGTCTTCTTGGGGTCTCTCGATCTCCCATAAGACTTGCTCCTCCATTGGATTATCAAAGCTTGATCCTTCTTGATTTGGAGACACAACTTCCTTCATTTCTTCTTGCTCACTAGGAAACACGGGAGGATTATAGGTGGCACCACTCCTTAAGGTGATGGCATTGACAAGCTCAAAACTCGGAGTTACCCCTTGAGGAGGTAATTGCCCTCTTTGTCTTGAAGAACTTCCCGATGCAAGTTGTGATACTTGATTCTCAATCATCTTCATGTGATTTTTCATTTCCTTGTTATCCATTAGAATTTGAGCAATGGTTCCTTGTTGTGACATTTGTGTCTCCAATTGCCTCTTTTGCATTTCTTGAGTATTCCTTTGCATATCCATCATTTGCTTTTGTATGTCGAAATCTCGTGGTGGGGATGATGGATTATGCGGAGTATCGGTGAGGGCTAATGGAGTACCATAGTCATGAATAGGAGACTGGCTCCTAAGCTTGCTTTGTTGTTGATTGCCTTGAGTTGCTTGTTGTTGACGGTTCCCTTGGAACCCATGAGAATTTCCTTGATTAAGGCCTTGATTGTTGCCATGGTTGTGGTTTTGATAGCCTTGGTTGAAGTTCCCTTGTTGGAACCCTTGATTGTTGTTGAATGAACCTTGGTTACTTTGCTTGAAGTTGTTGAAAGGCCTTGAGTAGCCTTGGTAACCTTGGTTGTTGTCCCTTAAGGGAGGTGGAACACACTACAAGAAAAACGGGGCTTAGCAACCGATTTTTACCGACCGCCAAAATAATAGTTGGTAAATATGAATACCGACCGCTATCCGTCGGTAATAAGAAATTCAGTCGGTAAATTACCGACCAATTTGTAAACAGTCGTAAAATTGATGAAGTGGTCGGTATTCAGCGTTATTACCGACCGAATTACTTAGTTTGCCGACCGATTTTCTATCAGTCGGTACTCCTTTTAATTAACTCCCCCCAGTCAGTACTCATTTCCTCAATAGTTCTTATTTTAAAAAAAAATTAAACCCCAAACCTCCCTCCCCCAAACCTCCCTCCCCGCGCGACCCACCCCTAAACCTCCCTCCCCTCGCCGGACGTCAGCTCTGCCGGACGCCGTCCCTGCGCCAGACGTCAGCTCTTAGTCGGCCGCCATTCCTGCCGTTCGCCGGAGCTCCTTCTTTTTCCTTAAAATCCCCAATTTGAAGTTAGGGTATGATTTTTAATTGAATTTGTTGTTTAATTTTGTTTAGTGTTGCTTTATTATTGTTGTATGGTTGATGAATTCAACCTAGGTTAGTTTAATTTAGAGTAAATTTGTTTGTTCGATTAGGGTTTAATTAGATTTAGGGTGATCATGAAGGTATATATCTTGGTTTGTTATTTGGGTTTTTGGTATAATGTGAATGATTTTTGCTGCATAATCATCATTCTTGTGTAATTTTATGAATGTTGATAGATGGGTGTTTAGTTTGTTGAGAAAGCAATTAACAAAAAAAATAGTTAAGCGAGTGATCCATATTGTATAAAGTCACCAAAATATAGTTCGGTCCAATTGATTGCATCAAGTCAAGTAAGTCACCAAATGCCCTAACACAATGAACTGAAACCGGTCTTTTCAGCTCTTTAGCAAGTTCCAACTGTTTCCTACAAACATCAACAGCTTATACTGTATTGATTTTATTAGTTAATTGAATGATTGATGATTTAGAAAGAAAATTAGGTTTCTTTTGATTTGTTTAGTGAATTTTAGTCGTTGTAGCCTGTAGTTGCGGTGTGAGGTTTATAAGAAATTGAGGATTTAGACTGAAAAATTAGATTTCTTTTGATTTAGTTAGCGTATTTTAGTAGCTGTAGCCTGTAATTGCGGTATGAAACTAATCAGAAATCGAGGATTGAGACAGGATGTATTTTAGTAGCTGTAGCCTGTAATTGCGGTATGAAACTAATCAGAAATCGAGGATTGAGACAGGATTTATTTTAGTAGCTGTAGCCTGTAGTGTATTTCTTTTGATTTCTTTTGATTTGTTTAGCGTGGTTTTTATAGGTGTAATTTTGGTTTGAAATGAATAGTTTTATAGTTTTTTGAATAATTGAGGATGTAAAAAGGAACTAGGTTTATTTATTTATTTATTTAGTCTGTTTTAGTAGCTGTATTCGATTGTTTTCCCTTTCGACCCTTTATCCAACCCGATCTCCCCAACAGCTGCACACGATGTGGACTCAAAGTACCGTCTCAACACAGTAAACCAATCCGGACTCGTCTGTTGGACACACCAAGGGTAGATACCAATCTAACAATTTTTTTCTACGATCTTCCATATTGGCTTTTGGGAAATTTTTAATGAGGAGGGAATATGTGAAGAAAAATGAATTTGAAGAAAAGAAAGTGTGATAACAAACAATAAGAACCACAAATATATACTAAAAATGAAAGTAGAATATCTTAGTGCATTTTCCTAAAAAGAAAATGTGGAACATCTTAGTGAAGGAGAAGGGGTATATATCATGATAACATAAGAGAGTGGGGTAATTAATTATTGAGAAAGAGCAAATGAGATTAGTAAAAAAAAGTACGTAGTGATAGCATTAGTAGTAGAAGTATGAGTATGCGTGGGTTTAGTGGAAATAAACCTTCAATGCGATGGGGAAAATAGGGTGCAAGATGGGAGGCAAATCAGGGAGGGATAAGTTGTTGTGGAAGCCGCGATTTTCGGGGATTGGCGCTATGGAATTGAGAGACATGTCTGATGTATGTAGGGTGTACAGTCTAGAGAGACAAAGATCAGAGGGAAACAAGTACACAAAAGTTGTGTTAGTAGTGAAGTTTGTAGTTTGGTTCACAGTGTGAGGAGAAGCTGGAGTAGGGGTATATATAGTGAACGAGGGATGAGACATGCATATTTGTGTATGATTACTTACTCTACCCTGCGATGGATTATCCATCGTATCATTATATTGGATCAAATATTACTCATTTAACTATATAATTATAAACCATCATTCCTAAGAACGAGATTATTAGTAAAAGAATTTTTTTAACAAAATGAATATTTAAGGTGAGAGAGTGAGTGAGTGAGTGAAATTATGCTTTTATTATTATTATTACTCTTTCTTATTTATTGTTATCAAGTAAAAAATAATATTTATTATGCTTTTGTATATATATGTTGTCAAATTTAAATACGTTTTCATTTTTTTGTTTTATAGAAAATATAATAATGACGAGTACGGAAAGAAAATGGATGTATGAAAGGGTAGACGATAGAAAGAAAGTTACTATTGAGTTTATAATTGGGGTGGAGGATTTTATTCTATATGCAAAGGAACAAGATGAATTCAAGAAATCACAGATTCTTAGATGTCCATGTGTGAAGTGCCAAAATTTGAAGTACTTGGATGAGTTTACGGTGAAAGAACATCTCATTAGCAAAGGGTTTATGCCTGGTTATACAAATTGGGTATGCCATGGAGAACCCTTTTCTTTTACTAATAATCCTACTAGTTCACCAAACACTAATGCTTCCACCAATCAACCTTATCGAGAGATGTTACTAGATGCCTTAGGTAACACAGTATTCGATCGTGTTGAGGATTCTCCTATTGGTGAAGAAGAAAGCCCACACCCTGAACTGAAAGATTTTTTTGAAATGTTAGAGGCGGCCGAGAAACCTTTGTATCATAGATGTGAGGCATCATTGCTAGAAGTAGCTTCGAGGATGATTAACATTAAATGTGAGGAGAACATATCGCAAAGATGTCTTGATAAGATTGCTGCTTTGATTGAGGATATCATTCCAAGAGATAATTTGATGACTCGCACATTTTATGACACTAAAAAATTGCTTAGGGGCCTTCAAATGCCTCATCATAGGATTCATTCATGTCAGGACGGATGTATGTTATTTTGGAAAGAAGACTCTTTGCTCGATAAATGTAAAAAGTGTGGAAAAGATAGGTATAAGAAAAAAACTTTTAGTGGGGCAAACATACCTTTCAAAGTGTTAACCTATCTCCCTATAGCACCAAGATTGCAACGTTTTTATGCAACCAAGAACATTGCAAAAGAAATGAGATGGCATAATGAAAATCCACGTGTACCAGGGACCATGGCTCATCCAAGTGACACTGAGGCTTGGAAGCATTTAGATAATATGTTTCCGGAGTTTGCTAGCGAGCCTCGTAATGTTAGACTTGGACTTTGCACAGATGGTTTTACACCATATGGTCAGTTTGGTAAGTCTTATTCATGTTGGCCGGTGATTCTCACTCCTTATAATCTACCGCCTGGGTTATGCACGAAAAAACAATTTATGCTTCTATCCTTGATCGTTCCGGGACCTAAAAATCCTAAGAAAAACTTGGACATATATATGCAACCTCTTATTGATGAGTTGAAAGAGTTGTGGGACACAGGAGTGGTGACCTACGATGTGTCCAAGAAACAAAATTTTCGGCTCAAAGCATGCATTTTATGGACCATCAACGATTTTCCGGCGTATGGGATGCTTTCTGGGTGGGCTACTGCCGGGAAACTTGCATGTCCATATTGTATGAAAGACACCAAGGCGTTCTGGCTTCCACATGGAGGTAAAATGTGTTGGTTCGATTGTCACAGACAATTCCTACCACTACATCATGCATTCCGTTATAACAAGACCGCCTTTAGTAAGGGTAAGTATGAGAATGACGAAGCACCTCCAACATTGTCCGGTTGTGAAATTTGGGAGACGGTTTCTGATTATCCAACGGTCGTTGATGGTAGGGTTAGTGAACTCAAAGAACGAAAAAGGTTGAAAACAGGATGGTTCAAAAAAAGCATATTATGGGAGCTACCTTATTGGAAGTATTTGTTGATTCGGCACAACTTGGATGTCATGCATATCGAAAAAAACTTCTTTGAGCAATTAATTCACACAATCATGGATAATAAAAAGAAAACAGCTGACACCCATAATACAAGGAAGGACTTGCACAAATTATGCAGTAGAGGTCACCTGTACATTAAAGACGGTCGTAAACCAAAAGCTCCCTACACTCTTGATAAAGTTCAAAGAAAGTTATTGTGTGAGTGGATTTGCAATTTGAGGTTTCCAGATGGCTACGCATCAGACTTTAGTCGATGTGTGGACCTACACAGTCTTACACTTCATGGTATGAAGAGCCACGATTGTCATGTATTCATGGAAAGATTATTACCCGTTGCTTTGAAACATTTGTTGCCAACTAATGTGTGGAATGCAATTACTGAGATAAGTCAGTTTTTCCGTGATCTGTGTTTGTCAACCCTCACAAATCAAAATGTAGAGCGGTTGGAGAACGATATCGCGGAGATTATCTGCAAACTTGAAAAAGTGTTTCCACCATCATTTTTCAATTCGATGGAACACTTACCTATACATTTGCCTTATGAAGCAAGGGTTGGTGGCCCTGTACAATATAGGTGGATGTACCCTTTCGAGAGGTAAATTTATGATAATATTCAATTTATTATTGTTTCCACTCTGAATATTTCTTAAATGAGATATTAACACTAGGTCAAATTGTAGGTTTCTTAATCACTTGAAAAAAAAAGTGGGTAATAAGGCACGGGTGGAAGGTTCTATTTGCAATGCTTTTTTAACTGAAGAGATATCAAATTTCTGTTCTCTGTACTTTGAAGACCATGTAGATACAAAGGCTAAAGATTTGGATGTGGGCACAGTAGTAGATGTCAATGATTCATCTTTACCTGAGCTTTTCCAACAACACAAAGGTAGAGCATTTACTAAACCAAAACATAGAACACGATCGTGCCCACCTTTATGCCTTATCAAACTGTGAACTACTAGGAGAATATGAACGGTACGTAAACGCTAACTAAATTATTTAAACCTTTGAATTATTAATGTACACATAACAACTAAATTTGGAAATTACAACATATTTGAAAAGTTCATTCTCGAGCAGCATCCACGAGCAAAAATGGATGAAGTTTGGACTACATATGAGAATTTATTTCCAAATTGGTTTAAAAGATATGTAAGTCTCATTTTTAATATATTAGAGTAAAATAAACTTTGAGTAGGTCACAGATCTAATAACACTACTACGAAATAGGTATCTGAGATGAATGTCGAAGATGATTTGATTCAAGCCTTAGCAACATGTCCTTCTAAAGAAGTAAACACTTGGCAAAGATATTCGATAAATGGGTTCAATTTTCACACCGTGAAATATGGAAAAAAATAGAGCTACTATGAATTACGGTGTTTGCGTCAGTAATGTTGAAGGAGATGATTATTATGGCACTTTAGAGGAGATTATTGAGTTGAGGTATTGTGGGGAGAAAAGAATTTATAATGCTATCTTGTTTAAGTGTTCTTGGATGGATAATTCCGCAACTGGTACAATTGTTCATGGGCTTTATAAAGTTGTAGAAGTTAATAGTAAGAGGAAATATGGAAAATATGATCCTTTTGTACTTGCACATCAAGTTAGTCAAGTTTATTATGCTCCATACCCAAATCCGAAAAAGGATAGAGAACATTGGTGGGCGGTTTTCAAGGGTAGGGCGAAATCACAATTTAATGCACCGGTGGATGTCACAGTATTTCAAGAAGACGTGACATGTACTCCATTATTATCTACGCTTGGCGACGACGATGTCGTAGAAAATATAAATGAAGGGGAGGATGACGAAGAGATGGATGAGTTGGGTGATGACATGGTTGTGGAAGAGGAGGAAGAGGTGGAGATGGGCGAATTTGAAGATGAATTTGAGGATGAAGAGTCAGATGAAGAAGAAGAAGAAGAAGAAGAAGAAGAAGAAGAAGATGAAGATGAAGATGAAGATGAAGATGAAGATGAAGATGAAGATGAAGATGACGAAGAAGAAGATGATGATGACTGCTAACTTGTATTTTATTCCATAAAAAATGAATAATATTTTATGTAAAAGAACTTGTTAAGAAACTTTTTGTCGATGTGCACTTATTTCATATTTGTTGTTATTTGTATCTGTTTCTCTGTTTTTTCATTCAACAGATCATATCAGATAGATGGTCGGACGGGGTGAAGAACGTGGACGTGGACGTGGCCGTGGACGTGGACGTGGACGTGAACAACGACAAGCGGTGGAAATGGATGACCTGGAAGAGGAAGAGGAACAGCAAGAGCAAGAGCAAGAGCAAGAGCACGAGCAAGAGCAAGAGGACGATCAAGAGCAAGAGCAACACGAACAACCGATTAATGAACAACCTCATGGGCGAAAAAAATTAGCACGTGACGAGCTTTGGTATTGTTTATTCAGTGTTAGGTTTAGTATAATATGTTTTTCACCAAAATTCTAATTTATTGTTCTTGTCTTATTGAAGGTTTGATGACTCAGAGGTGGTTAGAAAAATCACCAGATCCATTAAAGGTTTCTACCACGGTCCACACATGAACTACAGGGAGACCCCTTCATCGGTGAAAACTAAATGGTTGAATAATTTTAGGGTATATATTCACTTGTCTATTCGTGTAGTTTTTTATATATATTTATATTTATATCTATTCAAGTATACATACTTGTAGTTATTCGTCATTACTTATATTGGTTTTTTCAGGGGTTTTTTAGTTGGAAGCCTGAGATCGAAGATGAAGTCAAAAGAAATTTTGACGACAATGCTCGGAAGCGTCTTAAGGACACAGTGAATGATATTTGCGAGCTTAAGAATGGAAAACAAAAACCTTGCCCTGGATGGATGATTCCTCAAGTCTATAAGGACTTATTGGATAAACGCAAAACTAAGGCATTTCAGAAGAAATCGAGACAAGCGGCTGCAAATAAGAATCGTGCTGCGCCTGGCCCTACACATCACTTGGGGTCGATTAAGGCAACAAAACACGCTTCAAGGATGGTGATGACACAATACAATTACCTTTTTATCGTCCTTATTCGATTAGCCAAATCATTATCTGTGTTTTTTTAACAATGAATCTTTGTTTTTTAAGATGTCGAATATGGGTGGCAAAAGACCCACAGCACCAGAGCTTTTTCAAGAGATCCACAGCAAAGATATAAACGGCAAAATAGAGTTGACGAATCAGAAGGCAAAAGCTGTTTATGTAAGTATTATTCTTGACATTTTCATCCATTGCTTGGACGGTGTTCAAGGGTAATTAATTTACAATTAATTTTCTAACATTGTTTTTCTGTTTCCTAATGGTATACAGGACCGTTACGAACAACTGAAACACCAAAACCAAGAGAAAGGTAAAGAAGTAACAGACGATGAAGTATGGTTTGAAGATGTAGATGGATTCAAGAAGGGGAGTGTTTATGGATTGAGAATCGCTGCACCATTATACTTTTCATCTTCTGTGACCACGAGGGGTAAGTCCTCTGGAGCTCCTTACGTTCCCGGTATTCTAACTCAGGTCGAAAATCGGAATGTTGAATTTGAAAGGATTATGGTGGAAGCATTTAATAAAGAAAGGGAGGAAAATCGAAAATTTAGAGAAGATCAGCAAAAGGAAGCTCAAGAGTCTCGAGCTAGAGAGGAGATGTTATTGAAACAACAAGAGCTCCTTAGTCAACAATTGACCCATATGTCTCAAATGTACGAAACTCAAAATTGCAATCCGAACCCCTTTACGAATATGCGGAACCCTAATGATGATAATTCAGGAGGAGGTGGAGTCGGGGGAGCCGGCATTGGTTTGCAAGTGTAGGAAATGGAAACTCAAGTATGGACTAGTTGTATGGAAATTCTAATTTAGTCTTTTAAGTTGTTTGAACTTTGGTTACACTTTTAGGTTGTTTAATTTAAACTTTAGTACTCTTTCAAGTTAGTTAAAAAATTGTAGTTTACTCTTTTAAGTAGTTTAAACATTTTAGAATGTTTGTTGAAGGTTGAACTTATGTGAATGGATGATATTGAAGGTTCAATTATGTGAACGAATGAATGGTGTTGAAAGTTCAAGTGAAGGAATGGCGTTGAAGATTTGTTGTTATTGGAGTTTACAAGTTTGGTGTAGGTAAATATGTTGCAAATGGGAGGACAACAAAAGAAAGTAAACATAGTAATGTGTATTTGTTTACCGATCGACAATGAGATTTACCGACCGCCATTTAAATTTTACCGACCGCCATATATGTTTTACCGACTGATCTCATCATTGATCCGACCAAAATAGAAACAGGCTACTGGTTTGTCGTCAGTCGGAAACTGATACCGACCGCAGTAAACGGTCGGTAAACTTAATTCACCGACTGCATTACCGACCGACTTCAGGCATTTACCGACCGATTGCTCTCATTTACCGACCGATAGGCTGCGGTCGGTATTGCTAATTACCGACCGATTTATCATTTCCCGACTAATAGCCCCGTCGGTGATTGCCGACTGATGCAATCAGTCGGTAAATATAATTTACCGACCATAGTTACCGACCGATTTTGTACGGTAGACAGAGATTTCGAAACGGTCGGTAATCTCATTTACCGACCGATATAAAGGATTACCGACCGATTTTGTCGGTTGGTAAATAGGTTCATTCTTGTAGTGACATAGGGACGATGTTGTTGTTGGTGTTGAAAGGCTTGTTGTTGAGGGACTTGATTGGAAGCTTGGTATTGATTAGAGTAGGAGGCACCTTGCTTGAACGCTTGAAAAGCATTCACTTGCTCAATACTTCCTTGGCATTGCATAGGATTATGACCAACGATTCCACAAGTATCGCACATCCCATAATAAGGCAAAGGAGGTGCAAATCCCAAAGCATTTACTTCTTGAATTGAGTGTTGATTGGAGGAACCAATGCTTTGAACTTGAGTGAGGTGACCTTGGAGCTTCTTGTCAATGGTCTCCATATGGGTCTTCAATTGAGCTCCAAGGTCAATGCTTAGTTGAGTAATAGCATCAACCTCGTGCCTACCTCCTCAATTTGCCTTTCTAGGCCTAGAGTATTGCGAATTATGCACCGTCATCTCTTCGATTCTCGCCCAAGTTTGGTCGTCATCGACCTCGGTAAACCTACCATTGGAGCCCATATTAAGTATAGCTCTCGAGTCCTCATAAAGGCCATTCCAAAATTGTTGTACCAAGAACCATTGTGAGAGTCCATGATGAGGGCACGACCTAACCAAAGACTTAAACTGCTCCCAAGCTTCATATAGGCTCTCTTCATCCCTTTGTTGGAAACCGGTGATGGAGGCCCTAAGCAAATTTGTCTTCTCCGGAGGGTAGAACTTTTGGTAGAACGCCAAGGCAAGCTTTTTCCAAGTATCGATCCCCATGGTTGCCCTATCGAGACTCTTAATCCATTGCTTCGCTTTTCCAATAAGAGAAAACGGGAAGAGTACCCAACGAATTTGATCTTGAGTAACCCCGGGTTGAGATATAGCGTCACAATAATCGGAGAAAGTCTCCATGTGTTGGTGCGGGTCTTCGGTGGGCAAACCACTAAATTGGTTCCTTTCCACAAGTTAGATGAAGTGAGTCTTGGCCACAAAATTTCCGGCATAAGCGGCCGGTAGAGCATTGGGTCCCGGCAAGACGTCTTCCGTGAATGTAGAGTGGGATGAAAACTTCGGCATTATTGGATGTAAGGGAGATGGTGGTGAAGACGGAGTTGAAGTAGATGTAGAGGGGGAACTAGGACTAGAATATCCAAAGGGATTGGTGAAATTCCCTTCGGCCGTCTCTCGAAATGCTTGCTCAAAATCGTTTCCTTGAGCTTGCTCTTGATGAGTATTGCTTGCACTTGGTTGAGAGATTCTAACCCGGTTAATCGTCCGTTGGCGAAAGGCTCGAAAAATCCTTTCCGGCTCTGGATTAAAGAGAAAGAAGTCGCCTCCCCACCTAGGCATACACTACACACTAGAACAAACGTGAGAACACCTAGTGCTTTATGGGCACTAGGTAACGACAAGAAACAAGCACAACTAGAGACAAAAACAAAAGAAAGCTAAGAAAACAAGAGAAACTAGAAAGTATGCACAAGAGAGGGTAGAAGGGCACAAAGAAGGGTAACTAAGTCTAGAAATAAGCAAACAAAGTCTAAACAATGCACCGTCCCCGGCAACGGCGCCAAATTGATGGTGGGATTTGTCGTGGATCCCACCGATCAAATAGATAACCGGCTAAGACCTAACGGTATTTAGGGTAAGTCGGGTCGTGTCCACGGAGACGGTATCGCAAGGGTTAGACTAGGTTGGCCTAAAACGAGACTATGCTACCAAACAAACACAAAGAAATGCTAATTGGTGAATTATGATGAGAGGAGAAGAAGAAAGTGGACTAACAATGAACTAGGCTAAAACAAGGCTAAATGAGACAACTAAACACAAACCAACTAGCAAACTAAAGAAGTTAGGCTAACTAATAAGATGAATCAAATATGAAGAAGAAGTGGGTTAGGTCGGGTTCGTAAGTGTAGTAGGGTGACTTGGGTGGTCAAGGGTGTAGGTGCCTCCTAATTGCTAGATTCGGTCCGGGCTGTCGCAACTTAAACCGATGTCAAGGTGGGTCCGCGCTTGGTGACGTCTAAACCCTAGTCCACATGGTATGTATAATGACTATTCTCAACATGACCACATACTAGACAAATAATGAGTAAAGGAAGACTAGCATGAGAAGCATGGCCACTACAACTCAAACAAGCATTTCAACAAACACATGGTGTGCCAAATATGTGACTAACAATAAAGATTCACCCTTTACTCCTAATCAAACCCTAATCACCCATATTCTACCCTTAATCCCCCTACTAACCCACAAGTAATCTACTCACTCATAATCAAAGATAAACTAACAACAATAAGAGAAAACCACATCACAATCCAAACATCCATTATCAAGAACAATATGAACAATAACAAGGAACACTAAGTAAAGATTCAAACTTGAGATAGTAACAAAGAACAAGAGTAAAGAAAGTTATACCAACACAAGATTAAGAAAAAGATGCAATCTTGTATAAATAAGAAACCCAAATAATCCCAAGGTTGTCAAGCTTGGAAAGATCTTCAAGTGCCTTCTTAATACAAGAACTAATTACAACTAGATTAAACTAGAATTAACTAAGGATTAAAGAGAAATTAAAACTGATGTGAGGAACTAAATCTAGGGTTTATAACTTGTAGAGAGGCTTAAGAGAGTCTAATGTAAGGTAAGATGCATAAACAATACAAGAGGGAAGTATTTATAGGGGTACAAGAATGAAGGAGGGAGGAAAAAGGACTTCCGGCTACAGCACCTTGGTCCCGACCGGGACGGCCTGTCATCCCGACCGGGACGGGTTGGTCCCGACCGGGACGGGTTGGTCCCGACCGGGACGGCCTGGCAGTGACCCCTTCAAAAGCGCACTTCATCCCGGACGGGATGAGGTGCATACCCGTCGGGGATGAGTCTTGTAGGCCTCCAATATGATCCTTTTGGTTCCTCCTTGCTTCACATGAACTTCTCATCGATTCTCGGGACTCGGGATCGGGTCTCGGAGGCTCGGAATTGGTTCCCAAAGTCTCGGGGTCGAATCCAAGGCATCGAGTGATCGTTCCTCCGCTTCGTTGGCTCCGAATTGAGTCGGAATCACTCCAACTCATCACGAATGGTCTCGGGAACCTGAAACGAGCTAGAGGAAGCATAAGTAGCCCATGAACCGCTCCCAAGGAGCAATTCCGCAAGGAAAAGGGACCAAAATACTACGAAATAGGCACTACAAACTACACTTATCACCGTGACTCCCATGTCACACACTACATTATATTTTTACTACATTTTATTTTATAACATGGATTAAGCTTTTAGATATTTTCTTTCTTCTCATTTATTTTGGGTGAGTTATGAATAAAATTTTCATACTCCGTACACACTTCATTTGGCTGGTTTTATCAAGTTAGTGTAGCCTTGTTTTCATCAATTTTAAAGTCTCATTTATGCATAAAGCTTTCATACTCTTTTATTCATTCATTCACCAATTTATTCTAGGCAAATAGTCTTCATTTCCTCTCCTTTGGACATGGTTTTCAGCAGTAATTCCAGCCAATATTTGTCTTAAAATCGAGTCTTGATCGTCACATTATCATCTCCAAATTAATCGTCTTTCCGTTTCCTTCGTTAAGGTATTAATCGATTTCTTTTCCAATCGTTTTCACCTTGATTTTTCAGCGATCTTATGGTATTTTCATACCATGGAATTCATGTTTTTTTTAGGCTTCCGAAGCGATCCCGCAGAAGACGAATATATCATAGATTCGGATTTGGATTAGAGATAACGTCGATGTTATTCGGTATTACTTAATTTTATTTGTGTATTTGCATGTATAATTTTTATATTTCATTTTTGACAATATATGTATGTCATATAATCTGGAAAAATTTTAAAAGTTGAAAATTTGCATGTTTCGATATTTTTATCGCTTTTACGAGATTAACGATTAAATCGTCATATTAATTTGTAAAATCGTAATATTCGGCCTAAACATGTAATATATATTTATATTCTGTAAAAATGATTTTTTTTGATGATTTTTAATAATTTAGTATTTTTCTGATATTTTAGTTATCGATTATTGAATTATTTCCGTTTACGGACAAAAACGATTAAAAGCCGATTTTTAGTTCCAGTACTTAAACATTTCATTTTAATCTGATTTTTGACGTGGTGAAACTTTATGATGAAATAGAATTTTCCGAATTTTTTCGTAAATTTTTGGAATTGTTAAGTGGATGAATTAATTAATCACTTTAAATCATCGTTTATCGTTAAAACCGCGTTTGTCGTTTAAATTCTCGATTTTTGGTCTTTTGATTTAATCTCGAAAAAATTATGATTCTGATGATTTCATGATAAAATGTAATTTTATGATTTTTAGTGCTTTAATAAAATATTAGGAACGATAAGTTTTATTAATGGAATCGTTAATTGTGAAAACGGGTTTAAAAGACGGTTTTAACGGGGTTTATTAAATCTGGAATTTTTGGAGATCTGGAAAAATAGTATTTTCTGGAAATTCATGATTTTTAAGTTTAATAATAATTTTTGGGTATTAATACATAAATCGTTTTGTAATTACTATTTTTATTAATCGTTATTGTCGAGATTAGACGATTAACGAGAAAACGCTTTAAAAACCGAGTTTTAGGATTCTGAAAAAATTTCTTTTCTGGATATAATGTCCATAAATATATTTTAACTATTTTACGTAGTTTTTGTACTATTTATTAAAGTCTTTAATTAATAAGTATTGAGTTTTGGACAAATTACGATTTATCGTTAAAATGCTTCGTCTTACCGAAAAGATTTATTTTTCCAGCTATTTTGAAAATATTTAAATCTAAAACTTTAAGAGTTAAATCATCTGTTAACATATTCTAAATATATTCAATGGTTTAATTAAATAAAAGACGTTAAAAGATTTAATTTGACATTTGTCGTAAAATCCTATTTGTAATCGTATTGTCGTAACTAATAATAATTATGGAATTTTAGCTTTGTAAATTTTGAAAACACCGTGATTAGTATTATTAAAATGTTTAAGACATTTTTAATCATTTTATACACTTGTACGATATTTCAATAATTTCATAAACTCAAATGTTCTTACTTTAATAATTAATATCGTTAAGGCCGAAAGTATTAGTTTTATAAATCTATATCGTTTACTAAAAATGTGGTATTAGTATGAAATAATATTTTCACTATTTTGATATAATGCTATTTTTAGTAAAGTTTCTAAAAATAGAAGTTTCCTAAAATAGAAAGTTTCCTCTTTTAGAATATAAATGTTTACTTCTTTTACCCTCATATTATTTATATTGATTATATCTTTTGAATATCGATAATGGCTTTGTTTTGGAGTTATGGAATAAGGACAAGTGTGAGGTTAGAGTAATATATTCTAGGGTTTACGTTTTTGCCATCAACTATAAGGCTAGTGTATCAGGAATCGGTACATTGGTTGTTGAACCGGGTGACAGGTATCCCGGGAGTTTTGTACATTTTGACCTTAAGCTTAGGTCTCGCAGTAAGTCGCCGTCATAAGTTGAACTGGGTGACAGGTAATCCCAGGAGGGGTGTGCATTATCTTAAACTAGGGCCACGCATTTATAAGTCGCCGCTCTATTATGGTTGAGTAGCCTAGTTAGAGACCGAAGTTTAATTTGTTTGAACTAAGTTCTCGAAGCTAGTTTTTAGTATTCTCCTAGTGAAAGTCTAGCCGTCTACACTACTCCTATCCATAACGTCATTTTGAATATTTTTATTATTATCGATATAATTTGGTTGCAGGTTAGCAAATGTTTTATGTTTTCTTCGGAAAACTCATTTTTATTATATTGTTTTGATACGTGAAGTTTTTCACTGAAAGCTTATTTTTATTATAATGTGTTTTACTGTTTTCCATTTTTACTATTTTTCTATAATAGTAATTACAGTTTTAAAATCATGTTATACGGTTGGGAGAACGTTGACGTTGCTCCCCACTGATTGTGGCTGTTATGTTTTTAACATGGCAGGTTTATGTGTTTTCCTTCGGGTGGGCTAGCGAGCAGTTATGGATCCTGCTTGTTTTAATCAGATCACTGTATTATGGATTGTTAAAACCCTTTTTATGGATTTTATTTATTTATTTATTTTGTAGCCGTTTTTTTATTTTATGGCTTATGTATTGACTTACTATTTTTATTTAATCAAGACATAGCTACAGTGTGTTATACACTTCTACAGTGTTTCCGCCATTGTATTGCGTTAGAATTTCTAGGGGATTATAGAGAGTATAATATGACGATGGAATTCTATTATATAAATAAAAGTAACCATTTCTCCAAATTATGATGAGGTGATGAAATTCTATATTATAAATAAGATTAATCATTCGTCTTTAGATATCAATAAAAAAAACTATTTAGTCTTTAAAAAAAAAAATTTAATAAGACTATAAATAAAGTTAAATTAGATTATTACATATTGAAAAATTAAAATGAGGTGATAGAATTCTATGTAATCTTTCGTTCTTAAATATTAACCAACAATTTTTTGAGACTAAAAAAAATTCCTAAGACTAAGACTATATATAGTTAAACTATAATTATCCCGCATCGAAAAATTAAGATGGGTTGATGGAATTCTACCTATTATAAATAAGTGTAATCATTCGTCTATAAATAAAAGTTCTTAATTAAACTATATCTAAACTTAAATAAACTCAAGTAAAAATTATCCCACATCGAAAAATTATAATAAGGTGAATTTTTTTTATTATATAAATAAGAGTAATTATTCATCCAAAATATATAATAAGATGATCAAATTCGATTATATAAGTAAAGAGTAATCGTTTGTCCTTTTAACTTAGATATAAAAATTAAAAACAAACACACAAAAAGTGCTTACAGTTATTAATAATAAAAGTTTCTCTCTCCTTATCCATGCCGCTTCTCTGAAGCAAGGTTTCTCACCTAGAACCATGGAGAAGGAAGGGGGAAGAAGACCAGGAAGACCTGCTAAAAACAAATCAAATTAACATGTTCACCTCCACAAGAGGAACAACGGGATACTATTTTAGATCCTCAATCAGCAATTAGCGAGGAGAACTCGTTAGAAGATGGCGAAGCAACTGCAGGTCGTCCTCCTGCCAATTCAACCTGGAAGCTGATTTTCCGCCCATACCAGGAACATTGGACACTCAAAACATAAGAAACCAGGAGCAAGAAACACCCGAACAGGCAGCTGCAATTAAGACTACCGACAAGGGCATCCAACAGCCTAATAGCGCAACTCGAGCTGAAGGAGCCAACTCTGCAGCGCTCAATTGGAAGAGACTAACAGAGTCTAGGAACCAAACAGGTATGAATCTTCACTTTTGCAAGGAGACATCTTGTTCTACAGAAATGTCTATTGAAGTAGAAGATGTAGAAGAGGAATTGAACCTTTGGCAAAACACTTTAGTGGGAATGGTACTGGGTCTTAGATCCCAAGTGGAACAAATTAAAACTTTTGCTCAAAAAAACTGGAACCATGTCAACCAGCCAACCATTCAATACTATAAAAAAAAGGGTGGTTTATGTTCAAATTTCAAAGTGAAAAAGACATGGACTGGGGTTTTAAGGAACGGGCCCTGGATGGTCGGAGGGCATGCTCTTATTCTCAAAAAATGGGCACCAAATTTCAGCCAAGAACTCGAACATGTCTCCAAAATCCCGGTTTGGGTGCTCTTGCCTGATTTGGAACCATATTTGTGGTCATCTTCTGCCCTAAGCAAGATAGCAAGTAAGATTGAATCTCCTTTATTTGCTGATAACATTACCACTAGGAATGAGAGACTTGGATTTGCAAGAATCATGGTGGAGGTTGATATAGCTCAAGAATTAACTGAACATGTTATTATTAATACTCCATTTGTAGGGCAAATTACTCAGAAAATGGACTATGAATGGTTACCTTTCTATTGCAAAGGATGCTTGAAAATGGGCCACCAAACTGCTAAATGCAAGAAACAGAATGAAGCCCTCAAACATAAGGAAACGACGGCACCTGAAAGAGCTATCTACAGGCCTGCAACTAATCTTGACGTGCAGAAGACTAGGCACGAGAACCAAACCAGGAAAGAGGGACCTGCAAAACCTCCTACTGATAAAGCTTCCACAACCCCTGAACTGAGTAACAAATTCAGTGTGTTGAATGAAGAAGAGGGTTCTCAGGAAAGGTGCAACACTCAGCGCAAGAATTCTCCTGGAAATGAGGAAGTGGAGACACCTCAAACAAAGGAAAAAAAACCACCTGATATCCCACATGAATCTAGCATCATGGAATGTTAGGGGTTCAAATGAACCCTATAAATTAGAGGAAATAAAACGGGTCATTAGGACCAGGAATTTTGACGTGGTGGGGCTACTAGAAACTTGCATCAAGAAGCACAAAGCCACCAACATTATTAAGTATAAGTTTTCTAATTATAAGATCGAATGCAACTATGACTCGCACTACAACGGTCGCATTTGGGTAGTCTGGAACCCTGTAATAGTGGATGTCCAAATTTTGGAGGGAGCCCAAAGTATGCACTGTCTCATCAGACCTCAAGACTCCTCTCAACACTTTTTGTGCACTTTTGTTTACGCTTTTAATGGGGCTTGCCAAAGACTACCCCTCTGGCAGGAGTTAGTTGACTTTTCAGGTTCTGTTTCCCTCCCCCTGGTTCGTAATGGGCGATTTCAATGTGGTTCGACAGTTGGAGGAACGATTTGGGCCAAATCCGCCCGAGCAAAAGGATATGGACGAATTCAATGACTGTATCGATGATTTTAGGCTGGCTGAACTTAATAGCCTGGGATGTAGCTTCAGTTGGACTAACAAAAGGGATGGCTCCGCAAGAACATGGTCCAAGCTTGATAGGGCGCTAGTGAACGAGAAATGGATCCTCACGTTTCCTGACTCAACGGCTGATTTCCTCCTCCCCGGGGTTTCGGATCACTCTCTAATAGAAATAAAACTAGGAGATAAGAAGAGAATTCGTACCAGTTTCAAATACATTAACTGCTGGAAGGAGCATCCGGATTTTGATAAGGTGGTTAGCCAAGGTTGGAACTCTGCTACAAATATCTATGGTGCCCCTATGTTCCGACTATTTGAAAATTTGAAGCAAATTCGGGTTGAACTCAGAAACATGCACCAAGAGGACTTTGGTAATATGCGTAAGAGGATCAATAACTGTAGAGAAAAACTAGAGGAATGCCAAGTAAAACTGAACTACAACCCTTCTGACCAACAGCTCATGGACGAGGAACACGCCATCCTCACCAAGCTTGCGCTACTAAAAAAGGCTGAAGTCATCGCTCTATCCCAAAGGGCTAAGATCAAAAACATCAACCAATCTGATGCTAGCACTAAGTACTTCTATAGAAAAATTACTGAAAGACGACACTATAGTAACATCAGACAAATTGCTGATTCCTCCGGGCTCATACACAACAAACCCGATGACATTAATAGGGCGTTCATAGACTACTACATAAGTTTATTGGGTACTCACAAGGAGGTCGAGGAGCTGGACTGCAAACTGATTAGAAAAGGACCTCTTTTAGACTCCTCTAATCACGATTTCCTCCTTGAACCCTTCACTGACTCGGATATTAAGAAAGCTCTTCATTGTATTGATCCAAACAAAATCCCTGGTATGGACGGGTTCTCCTCGGGTTTCTTTAAAGATTCTTGGAACACGGTAGGGAATGATGTTTGCATTGCGGTCAAAGACTTCTTTCGCAACAAGAGAATGCTTAGACAAGTTAATTCAACTCTCATCTCACTCATTCCCAAAAAGACTACACCTGAATCTGTTATGGATTATCGTCCTATTGCCTGTTGTTCCACCGTGTACAAAATCATCAGCAAGCTTTTAGCAAATAGGCTCAAGAAGATCCTCCCTAAAATTGTCGGCTTAGAGCAATCTGCCTTTGTGGAAGGAAGGAGCATTTTCGATAATATAATGCTTTCACAAATTCTTGTCAAGGGATACAGTCGAACTCATACCTCCCCACGCTGCCTTATCAAAGTAGACATCCGTAAAGCGTTCGACTCCCTCAACTGGTCTTTTGTTGAGAAGCTTCTTGTTAGCCTTAATTTCCCTCCGGAATTTGTAGAATGGCTAATATTGTGCATTAGTACCCCGTGGTACTCCCTGAAAATCAACGGAGAAGTGCATGGGTTTTTCAAAGGAGAATGCGGGATAAGACAAGGGGATCCCCTCTCTCCGTACATCTTCGTTCTGAGCATGGAAGCGCCGTCTCGATCTCTCCGCACACTTCTAGGTCAGCCTTTATTCTCCTATCATCCAAAGTGTGTTAAGGTTAAGCTTAGTCACCTCATTTTTGCTGATGACCTTATGTTGTTCGTTCGGGGTGATGTACCCTCGATACATGCCATGACCAAGGCACTGTCAGGTTTTGATAGGTTTTCAGGGCTCCACGCCAATCCCCAAAAGACCGACATATACTTTGAGGTGTAAATGATGAAATAAAAGCTGAGATCAGGTTACTCTGAAGGGAATTTCCCTTTTAGATACCTAGGTCTTCCACTTAACTCTTCCAAGTTGAAAAATGATATGTTCCAAATGCTCCTTAACAAGCTTAAGGCTAATGTGAAGAATTGGACAAGCAACATGCTCTCTTATACAGAGAGAATCCAACTCATTAACACGGTGTTGTTTGGTATTGATAACTACTGGTGCTCAATTTGGCTCCTTCCCAAAGGCATCCTCAAACAAATTGAGAAAATATGTCGAGAATTCCTTTGGAATGTAGAAGAAGGTCACAGAAAAATCGTGATGAAGAATTGGAGCAGTATATGTGCCCCCCATCAGGAAGGGGGTATGAACATTAAGGAGGTTCTTGCTTGGAACAAAAGCTTACTTGCTAAGCTTTTATGGAAAATACACAATAATCACCATTCAAAATGGTCTAAGTGGCTAGGCTGCTATAAGCTTAAAGGACAATCGGTCTGGCAGGCCTCTGTCACGCCTACTGACGCAGAGAGTTGGAGGGGGATCATCATGGTGCGCAATGAAATTATTCAACGCTCGGGCTCTTGTGAGAATGCTATGGTTACGATTAATTCTTGGAAAAACAACGGGAGCTTTAATGTAAAGAAAGCTTATGACTTCTTCAGAAACCATCACCCAAGAGTCAGATACTATAATGCTATTTGGCATACGGTCTGTGCCCCACGACATAGTTTCACATCTGTGCTTGCCGTACAAAATAGGCTTTTGACTGTGGAAAACCTTAAGAAGAGGGGGTTCGCTCTTGCTAACCGATGTGAGCTTTGTCATGCAGAGGAGGAAACAATTGATCATCTTCTCTTTTCTTGTCCTTTCTCATAGGAAGTCATTAGAGGAATATTTACCTGGAATGGATTAACCCAGCACCCGAGAAGCCTGAAGTATGAGCTCAAAAGAATCGAAAGGAAAAGAAGAGCACGTCATTGGAGGGTAAAATGGCACATCTGCAGTTTGATCACTAGTATTTACACAATCTGGGAGGAACGGAATAAGCGGATATTTAGAGGAGAGAACAGAACTACACAAGCCATTATTTCTCGGATCAAGGTTCTAGTTTGTATTAGATAACTTTTCTCTACCAAATTGGAAAGGTGAAATGGTAGAATGCTTAAATGCATGACGACGAGGAAATGTCCTCTTTTTTGTAGGATAGCCAACTTTTGTAATTATCTTTATTCCCGATATGGATGAATAAAGAGCTAATCTTTTGCAAAAAAAATAAAAAAATAAATTAAAAACAAACTCTTTTAAGTCTTAAAAATAGCTCTTAAAACTATAAACTTAATTAAGTGAATTATACCACATCGAAAAACGAAATTCTATATATCATAAATGAGTTATCTTCCGGTTTTAAATATCAACCAACAATCTTTTGAGTCTTAAAAAACTTTTAAAAAGACTACAAACATAAAATTATCCCACATCGAAAAAAATAAAATAAGGTCATGATTCTATATTATAAATAAGAGTAATCATGCGTTTTTCTGGGTCTTAAAAGCAGATCTTAAGACTATAAACTTTGAGTAAATTATCTTACATCGAAAAATTATGATGAGGCGATAGAATCTTATATATATTATAAATAAGACTAATCTTTCGTTCTTAGATATCAATCAAAAAATTCATTCGTTCTTCGATATCAATCAAAAAACTTTTGAGTCTTACAAAATCTCTTAATAAGACTACAAACATAAAATTATTTCCACATCGAAAAATTATAATAAGGTGATGAAATTTTATATTATAAATAAGAGCAATCATGTGTTCTTCTGAGTTTTAAATATAAATTCAGCTGAAATTAAGTTTGATTGATAATATCATGTGATCATCTTATTTATTGTAATAGACATACTTTGATTAAGTTTCTTATTTAACGAATGTAAATCATCAATGTAACTAAGTTAACTAATCCGTGCAGCGCACGGGCTTTAATCTAGTTTAAAGTAAAATATGCCTTAAAATATCACCCAAAACCTGTATATTCTTGCCAATATCGTATGTATTTAATTTGAAAATTAAGATTTTTTATTTATAATAAAAAGTAAAGAAATTAAACATTTGCAAAAGGCGTTAATATGACTAATATTAATCCTAAAACTCGTATAAATCGGATCGAACAAAACCCCTAATTTTCGAACCCAAAATATATCCGATCATATTTTACCCGAACCTAAAATAACCAAATCTGAAACTCAACCGATAAATTCTACAGGTCTATAGGTTGCACATTTAAAAAAATACAAACATGATAGGAAAAAACCGAATTTATAATCATGTATAAGTTGAAACGCAATTGGATAATTCACAAAAAACCTAATGAGAAGATAAGATAATAAGGCTCTTTTCTCCTGGACTTGTATTCAGACAGTTTCGGTTCAGTTCAGACACTTTCAGCTCAGTTCAGTTCAGACACATTCAGTTCAGTTCAGTTCAGACACATTCAGTTCAGTTCAGTTCAGTTCAGACACATTCAGTTCAGTTCAGTTCAGACACATAAATAATAATAATATTATTATTACTATTAAGTATAATAATAGTAATAATATTATTAATACTTACTCTGTAATATAATAATATTAATAATATTAATATTATAATTAGTAATTATTAATTATTAATTAATAATAATAATAATAATAATATCAGTATTATTATTATTATTAATTAATAATTATTATTATTATTATTAATTATTATTATTATAATTAATTATTAGTATTAGTATTATTATTAATAATTATTATTTATATTATTTAATTAATTTTTTTATTTAAATAAATTGAATTTTATTGATGAATCAAAAATGCAGTTTACTAAAAATTGGTGGGCAGCCGAGATACAATCTGGGCCCCCACCCCCTTAGCTATAGCAAAGCTAAGTCTAGTAAAAATAAAAGGAGCAACACGTGCTCCGGCATCCTGCGCTATCGAAAAATTTTGAATTCTCTTGAGTAAAGCGATAGCATCCGCCTCTAATTCCCCCAAAGAAGAAAAGGAAAAAGGTAAGAAACCATAACCAAGCCCCACGCACAAGTCCCGATACTTAGCACATTTGCGCCGAGCATTCAGTCATTTTAAGTTCAGGAGAACAGGGCCTAAATAGGCTGATGGGGATTTGAACCCACGACTTTCACGTCAAAAGGCTAAGTACCTTCCCACTACGCCACTCTCAACTTTGTGAAACTCTTAATCGCACAAAACATCTATGTTTGGAACATTCAGTTTTTTTAAGAACTACAATTAGAAACCCAAGAGTGCGCACTTGGGGTGCGCCACCCATGGCTCTACTGACGACTTAGATGACGAAACCCAAGCTCAATCTATCGTTCACTACTAGTCTACTACCATGTTTGTACTATGAATATCACCGGTAGCCTTGTGGCCATTGTAGCTCTTTTATTACGTCTTATTTAAGTCATGTACTACGACTCTCAGAGTCAAAACTCTATGTAGTGACTTGCATCTATTTCTCGATGGCAAAAAATTCTTAAAAAAAAGGATACAAGTAGAATATGAGGATTACAGCATGTACAATGGAGAGGAAAACTTTATCCCTCGGGTGTACGCAATAACCTGCAAACCACGCACACCATGCAAGTCATCCTTAGGCGACAGGCTCGAAGTCTAGAAGTCATAATCTCAAGCCTAATTTTATCCCACAATCTTCATCTCTTCATTTTCACTTCTCTAATTTTATCCCACAATAGAGAGGATCCTCTTATACTACTTTTCTAATTATTTATTTTAATTATTTTATGGTTAATATTATTTTTATTTAAACTGTTTATTTAGATGACCAATGATATTTGTTTGTATGCACAAGGGTCTAGAGTAAAATTTCTCTAAAATTAGAGGAATTACTCAACTTCCTCTAGATAAGAGGATCTTCAATTCTTCATATTGATCCTACAATGGAGAATATCTCCTCTTAGAGGAGGGAGTGTGCTAAGAGAGATAAATCCTCTCTATCGTACATCCTCTTAATAGGATGTGTAATATCTTTCTCCTATAATCTCATCACCTCTAAAATCATGCTGTTTTATCCTCTCTTTCTTTTTTCCCTGTTGAGAGGATACTCTTTGAGTCTTTTCTCAACCCTTGATCAACGAATGTCACTGGCTTACAATCTCAATGACAACAAAAGATCAAGCATTTAAGCAACAAAAGTAGCACATACTATTACATGAGCTAATGATCAAATTTTATCTTTCCAGAACGTATAATTGCATCGTCTATGATTAGGTTTTCCCATACTAGAAACAGGAGCTACGCGATCAACTACAACATTGCCCTCACCGTCTATTCTATAAGATATGTCTAATGCTTCAAGAACTAGATGATAAACAATTATGCTAGAATCATCCCATTTATCAGTTGGGTCAACGGGTTCATCATCTTCAGAATTATCAATGACTACTGGAGTGGATTTATGAGGCCGGTCTCTTTGTATTGGTGATCGTATGTCCCAGGCCAGGACTTGCTCGATCAATCTCTTCATCTCACTGGGTGAAGCATACAGTGTACTCTTTTCCTGGAAATGTGCCAAAAAGTAGTAGCAAGTTTTTAGGCCCTCCATTAGAAATTTAATTCTTTTGAAAACATGTTAGCTATCGTAATTATATTTTAAAAAATTGGCATGCCTGTTTTAACAGGTAGCTCCCAACGGTTATTTACATTATATGCAGCCTTTGCCAGATGGTTCGGTCGTAAATGTTACAAGTTTGATCAAGGGTTCAACCCTTTGCACATTTTTGGTCTCAAGGTCTGATCTGCCACTGACCTAAAAGCTCAGACGCAACCGTTCAATTATTTCTTGACATGTGGGAAACTAAATATGACATAACCTATCAACCATTGAGCATTCGGGGGATGCAAACTGCATCCACACATACAGGAGATAGTAGCAGGAAAATGCAGATTTCTAATTCTGCTTAAAGAGGCTAATTTCACTGTTCCGTACTAGTGAGCTTTACTTCATACGGAGTATTATGAAATCTAATTTAGTAGCATCTGGCAAAAGCAATAGTCTATAAAACATAAATATCTGGAGATCAATGGAATGCATACCTGAAGTTGCCAACAATTTTCAAGAGAAGAGTGGAAGCCCTCAGACAAGGTAACACAAGCCACAGCAAGTGAACTGTCTGCCTGAAAGGTCAGATATGCATGTAAAATGGCTTTTGTGCTGAATCATGGCAAGCATTTACATGCAACTTCAAATTTATGAGTAAAATGTGTAACACAGTATCTCAAAATCTCCATGGGTATGCTTTGCTCCTCATTGGAGGCTCGATAAAAAAATTTAAAAATTAGTTAGTCCCTCTATTCTTCAGGATGAAAGATAATGAGCAATACATCACACACAGGAAGACTTCAACAGTTCTTTTTTTGGATACAACAAGGGAAGGGGACGCGAGTTTACTCCTCTATCGAAAGCAATAGTCCAGATTTGGATCGAATACAGGATACAAAACGAGCTCTGTAAACCCAAAGCTCGATCGAAACCTGACTAGGATGCGATGGTCCAGAAGTCTAAGATTAAGATACAAATCTGTCAGTATAGGGTCAAGTATTAATGGTCAACCATGGTGTTGGTGGCCCTCGTTCCAAACTTTGGCAATGAAAATGCAAGGGATTTTATTGCCATGAACAAAATCTTGATGATTTACACAAGGTCAAATTATAATTTAATATTTTAGCTGGGAAGGGTGGGCAAACAAGCTTCACCGGGAAAATCATCAATAAAACAACTCTAATGCCCAAGAGGATTCAGGTCAGACGGCCAAAGGGTTTGGGTGTATTCAACCTTTATTTTACAATCATAGAGAGCTTTTTTGTTTCAAATTGGCCACATAATGGAAAATGAAACTGGAAAAGTTGAAATCTGGTCCATTGGTATTTTGTGACTTGTGATTATGTACGCTTTATCCTCTCTAATTTCTTGGTTTTCATTGCGCATTAAGCTCTTTCAAGCGGTTTTTGGACCTAACCGCCTTCCTATAGTATCCTTGTTGTATTAAGTAAATACGGTAGGAAAATCGTCACTTTGGGGCAATTTTCCTGTGTGCAAGGAGGATATCAAGGAGTGCAGAGGCGGTAGACAAGATCCACAAATGCCTAGGGTGCTACTGGACCAAAGACTGTAAAGGCCAAAGGTCTGGATGAGGAGATTGAAGATATCTCCATGGGGATGATTGTCCTCTAGGGAAAATTGATCGACTATGTCCCAAAGGAGATACAAATCACCCCTACGAGGGCAAGCAAAGAAGAAATAGAGCAGTAAAAATACTGGGATGGGCTCCCAAAATCCCGGCCACGAGTTTGGTCCCACTCATTTCATTATCCTATCTTTTGCAGATTTTATATAATATACCCCATTTGTAATACCCCATTTCAAGCTTTCAATCTTATTTTGAATAGTTCAATCTAGAGATTTAGATGTTAATTTCTTGGGATCCTTCTTATGACCTAAAAGACTAGCCTTGGATTGAGTTACAATCATCAAAGTGGGATTGGGTTAGTAAGTAGCAACTAAGATCGATATCATAGTTCGATAAAATCAAAGAGCCTATCTCAGACCCAGTCTCCACCTTCACTTGATTAATCAACAAACCTCGTCTAATGCCTAATTGACGATCAAGTGAACCTCGTCATTGTTTGCATTTATTGTTGTAATTAACGATATTTTGAAAAAAAGAACAGAATAGTGGAAACAGACATACCAATTCCTAGACACAGATTATAATATGAATTTATGAGAAAATTTCAGTCAAGTTCATTTTCTTTGACCATTTAAGTCAAATTAGACGATTACAACAATATAAATGGGAATATGGGATGGACGGACTTGGAAAGTATGAAGTATTACCTTCACCCAGTCTGGTACAGCTGATTCTTTAATGCTGTCACAGTATGGAAGATATGGCTTCACATCTAATACAGGCTGTTGTTACGTTAGTACGGAAACTAACAATCATACTCAGAGTCAAGAAAATATCGACAAATAAGTACATATGCAATCAGGGGCCCTTAGAGCATGGAGATAGTAAATAAGATACTTACTGTTCCATCAACCAAATCAACACCAGAGAGTAAAATCATGTGCCCTTGTACAGCCTCAATCTGTAGTATGAAAATAAGTAATCCAAAATTAGTATTGCAGAACTATATATACGAGTGTGCAACCCATTCTTTCCAAGTAAGGTATAAATTTTTCTAAAATAATGTTTTCCTAGCAAGATAGTAGTTACCTCAAAGAACATCACTCTCTAAATAATTCATTATTATTCTCAGATACATTTGATTTTCCAAAGGTTCTTTTTAGGGCAGCTCACTATCATACTTTCTCTGATCCTTTTAAGAGCTCCCAATGCAAAACTTTAGAATCACAATATTAGGATATTGGATAAAATAGCACTGATTTTTATTTTTCCTCACATTCTAATGCTACTTGAGGCTATAGCAGAGGCAGATCTAGGGTAAGGCACTATGGGCTATAGCCCAAGTAGAGTTATAGGATAAATAAAATTCATGTGCAAATATAAGCTGCACCACAAACTAGCACAGTTGGTAGAATGAAAGGGGAGGGGATGTTTGTACTGAATTGCTCGTGTTCAAAACCCATGCAGAGCATTTGCTTGTTTTTTTAGTTCTTGCTTGTTTTTCCAGTTCGTATATACAACCCTTGATATATGAAAAAAGGAAATAATCTTTTAATGCAATTATTAATTACATTGATATATATATATATATATATGTAATTTGGGTTTCAATCCCTATATTTTTACTAAGTACAATATAAATGATTTTAATTGATTAATTACCCTTATTTATATCATCAACTTAATATACAAAAATGGAGATCTGTATATTATTTTTAAAAAAAAAGGGAGATCTTTATATCATTAAACTTGATATCAAAAATGGAGATCTATATTTATTTAATGTATCTTAAAAGGGGAAGCTTTTGCGACGTTTTTTTGTTTTACAGTCATATTTATAGTTAGAATTATTTTAAAAACTTGAGTAATATATTTTATTTAATTTTTTATGACGAAATATTTAAAGTGATACTCCGTATATATACCCCGTACAATACATTACCCCGTACAATACATTACCCCGTACAATACATTACCCCGTACAATAAATTATTTAAGTAACAAATACATTACGGGGGAGTAATATATTTTATTTAAAATTTTTTGGCTTTGCAATCGACATAAATTTAGCCCTACGGACTTTTCATTTCTGGATCCGCCTCTGGGCTATAGTAAATGAGAATTTGTTCATTTTCATCATCAAAGAAAAGTAGCCAACATATGGGTTGGAATGTTGAAGGTTTCAAGGAATGAGAGGGATACGTGCGTTGGCGACAGTTGATTTACATTGCAGAGGGATAATACTCTTGTAACTCAAATAGTCAAATATGTTACAAAATCAATTCAATCACTAAAGCTAAATAAAAATGGAAGGAAGGACACATGCCTTGGCGACAGTAAGACCAATAGGACAGGGACGATGGGGGGATCTTGTTGCAAATACTCCCTTCTTTCCACCTTTCAGTCTTGGCACTCTCACCTAGCCATTCATAGAAGTATAGAACTAATATCAATGATAAGGCAAAAGACAATTTTAAATAAGTGCTTCAAAAGAAGCTGTTGATTCTTCCTCCGGCGGAATAATAGAAGTATAGAACTAATATAGCCCTACTCTTGTGGTTTGATCATAGGGTGGTTGTCCATGGCATATAGACTACACATTAAAATAACAAATAAAAAGGTTGGACAGCTTATATAGTGAAGCTGTCTATGCAGTACGCGCTATAAAACAAAAATGTAAATAAATGTGAATAGCATAGCACACACACACCTTTGCCTTGATCTTTGACTTAGAAGGTTCCGTCCATAACTTCTCTAGATCCGTATTCAAATGGAATACATATATAATCCAAATATGTGAGTACTCCTGGAGACCTTCTAGAGACGCAGGAGGAACCCTCGACGGATCGAAAACCAAACATGCTCTTGCAAGTGGTACAAGTAAAGGTTGTCTAGGTGTCCCATTCCTGCATAAGTTAGAATAGGTACCTCAACATTAGATAAGTTGGACATAATATCACAATTCTTTCAAGCATAGAATAAATTGTGTTTTGAGAATCGATATTTGGGGGTGACTTAGGCCAATAAGCCATAAATGTGGCTCGCACCACCTCAAAATGTGGTCTTGGTGCTTCAAAACGTTAATAACACTGTCGTGATTCGCCGTTGCAGACCAAGTTTGATACTACAATTTCAAGTGTAAGCACATTATCTAATCCCAAGAGTAAAATAATTCAACTTACATGCAATTCTAAACAGATTATCAACCCAACACAAAGGGGAAAGAATAAAATGGTATTCGGAGATGGAAGAAACCAAACGGGTTACATAAATTAAGACATTGTTTCAAGCATACAATGTAACGACATTTGAAGCATATGTTAATAATTTTTCCTCACTCTAACAAAGCCAAAACTACCACAAACATGTTGAATTCATTGTTGCCTTGTTGAATTTTACCTCAAAAGGGCAGGGTGATGTTACAAAGCCGAACTGATTTAAAAGTACCTGGTAGAGAAGCATGATTGGACAGTAGCAATCGGAACCATGGGATAAGAAGTTGGCTCCACATTATTGCATGTGTTCTGTTGCAACAAGGCCTCTCTTAAAGCCTGAGATACCAGGAAGAGTGAGGAAAGCCTATAATCAATACAATGACTTGTGGATCCTTTGGCAATAACATCAATTTATAGATATGATTGCAAATGGGACATGAAACTGTAATCAAAAGCAAGCATTGTTTCCCTCTTAACACTTGCATACTATGATTTTTGCAGAAACACCCACTTTTCCTTTCCCTCCCTAATTGGCTATAGAATGCAGAAACATTCACGCAAAGCTTTTTTCAACTAATAACACGACTATAAAACGAAAAACCCTTCCCAGAATGTGAGGATAAACATCTTCGCCCCTCCATAAAAGAAAAAAGATTAGCTGGCTTTCATCTAAGACTAGGGAAGAAAGCACGTTGTAACATCCGGTGTCCCAGGACGCCAAAAAAAATCATTTATTAAGCATTTTACTCATTGAAATCAAGCAAAATTGTGCGAGTATATATTAAAAAGAAACCTTTATGAACTGCAACAGCCAGTAAACAACACCCTCGTCGTTTAATACATACAAGGATGAAGGATCCCCTTAACAATTCCTCAAAATCGTTCATCCTTTACGATCCCCTTATCAATTCCTCAAAATCAGTCATCACGTGTAAACCTCTTAATCCTAAAAGTCAATCAAGGTCATGCCTTTACACAAGCAGATTGCTGTCCTAATATAAATGCAAAATAAAAGCACAAAAAGTTGAGATTTTGACAAGGAATTCAATCATCAAGCATAAAGCAAGTGGAGCAAAGGAAGATAGACCTGTTGAGCTCTGATGCGACCCTGTCTTTCAGCAGCACACTTGTTGATAGAGGCCTTGAGAGATGTCTCCACCTCCCTAAGCTTTGACTCCACGTCTTTCAATTTTTTACCCACTACCCAAAAACCTGCAACGACAAAAAAAAAATACTACCCAATTAACAAAGAAAATGTCACCCAAATCACATTCGTAACTTTCGTTGATTACCAGAGATGGTTGCAAGAGTGAAGGTCATGGCAATGGTTAACCATTTTGAAGTTACTGTGGAGGTCACCATCACCATGCGCTACTTGCTGTTTAAGTTTCAGGGGTTCAAACAGGGTTCTTGTCAATTCAACTCTTCACAATTGCAACCCGGAATTGTTCCCAATTTGAGTCGGAAAACTAAAACCGATCCAAAAAATAAACCCGATTTGGTAAATTGAAACCAATCTAAACTCTAAACCCCTACTCGCTATAATATACGGAGTACGACTATACGAGTATATTCAAATTCCAAAACCAACTTCAACCGAAAAATCCGAACCAACCCGAAAGTTGACCGATAACGAAATAGCTTAATACTGGTTGGATTTAATTCAAAAGAATCTTTTCCAAATTGATTTGACTTAACACTATTTTATACGGAGTACACCGCTACCTAGGAATGCTTTAGCATGAGATCTTGTGGAAATGTGAAAATCTACTCACGCTACTAAGTACTCCCTTAAACTTATTATAAATGGACAATTCAATCAATTATTTACATTTCTCTTTTGGCACCCATAAAACCATTTGATTTACCAATTACTCGTACTCATACTTTTACCACATTTCATAAAAATAGTGAAATATCATAGGTAAAGGAGTGAATGAATTCGGGAGAGTATAATTTTGGTTTATCGTACTCGTCGTTAAATTGATCTCGAATTGAAATTAAACCGAAAGAGTCGTCACCGAACTTTGTGCAAGGTCAGACCCTTTCAAATCCACTTTATGCCTAGATCTAACCAAGCACGAAACATGGTGTTTATGAAATGCTAAGTGTCTAGCAAATATCCTTTTGGGTCTCGAATTGATTTGTTATTTGATATCTATCCTAAAGTTGATCTTCTTGTTTTGATTACAATATTGTTACATAATATTGTTTGGTTTAAGAAAATTTATATTTGGTTAATGTTAGTTTAGGTAACTAGTTTGGGTGGAATAATACTATATACATACTCAACTAGTTTATAGGTTTAGAGGGAGGGGGAGATATTTGTGAGGTTTCTTGAGGAGAAACTCAATTTGTTCCGAGTCCTTATTATTTGGTGGTTTTACTATCTGTAGAAACCCACATTTTGACCGCCAGGTGTCTATAGCAGTTTCCGACAAACACCCGATGATGATCGGACGCAAACATGCTTTAACGTACTCGGAAATGGGCTCGAAATCATGGATATTTGGCTTGGGCTTTTTACGGAGTACAAATTTCACAAAACCAACCTCAAATTCAGGCCCAGTGGATCGTTTCGAGTCAAATAAGACTAATTTGGGTCGAATCCGACACCGGGGGTAAAACCGTCTTTTAGCGACCGAGTCAAACCCAGTCAAAGATGTTTTCTCGAGACGCCTGAGTCATTCGTGTCACCTCACGTGACCGACTCGAGCTCAAACTCCACAAAAAATCAGCTACACAAATATTAAACAATTCCGTTAAAGGTAGAATTCGATCTCAAGTATGAATTCTATCCGAAAACCGAATCGAGCATTTGACCGAGCGTAGGACACTCGGCCGAGTGGCCAGTTTCAGGCGAGCTCCTCTGCTCAAACCGGACTCCCTTTCTTCTTTGCCAAGTAACGGAAGTCTCGTTCGTCTCAACTTCTTACATTTCCTATCTCGATGGGTGTTTCTTGTCGTACAAGCGAGACATCTCTCTCAACCTTCTTTTCCTATAAATAGGACCCTCTGCATGGACACAACAACAGACAACAACAATCTACAACACATACGATCAATCATTGTGGACATGACATAGGTCCACCCCGACGCGGCCACGCGCGGGTTTGGGGAGGCGAATGAATCTCCATATGAGATGATCAAATTGAAATTTAAATCGAAGTTGGAGTCGCCACCGAATTTTATGGTTATTCGGAACCGTTCGAGCCCACTCTATGTCGTAGTGGGCCGTGTACAAAATACGGTCCATTTCCGATGTCAGGGTTTATTGGGCTCGTCCCTTTGCAGTTCGATACCGATGCCGACTTGAGCGGTTAATCGTATATTGAATGACTCTCGTTGCCAATGGTTTCGGACATCCGGAAACCACGGTTCTGAGTAAGGGGTGAGGGTACGTGTTGGGAAGTTCACTAAGAACACCCAACCCCGCCCGCACATTAGCGGCCTCTACTAGGATATCGAATGATTTTTTAATACACGCGTTAGTTGAACGATGAATTATATGCAAACATTGTTTTCCTAAGCATGTGAGGAATTGAATGGGTTGCTAAGTCGATTTAATGCATGAAAAATTAACGTCAAAGTTGAATTTAGCATTTGAGATTCGTTTTAGTATAATAAAACAAATGATGAAAAAGAATGAATTTGCTACAAAAGATGAACAAACGAGTTAGTATCGATTTGTGAATAAATAATATAGCAAATAAATATACGAGATCTGAAAAATATCGTTAAAAAGACGTTGTTTTGTATAAAAAACGATGTTCGAAAAATAATAAAAAAGAACGAGAAAGGCGCGCCAAGGCAGCCGGCCGCGCGGTTCGCCCGGGACGCCGCCGAGTCGCGTGTCGGGCTGGTTCCGAGGGCGGTTTTTTGGAAATTTGATTAAATCGCATATGAATATTGTATGATCCGTACTCGAGTTAATATTTTCGACATTCGTTATATTCGATAATTGACTATGAAATCAATATCAAATACTTGGAATAGTTTTAGAAAAGATGTAAATTTTAGAAACCGTTCCATAGAATAAATAATAAAACGAACGAAAAAGTTTTTTTTTAAAAAAAGGGTCCGGGTTTCAGGCCCGTGCGCGAGCCGCCTGGGCGTGGCGCGACTCGCGTGCGGGTTTGTTCGGCTTTTTGTTTTTTGTTCGAAGTTGATAAATTTGATGAATCGCGTATAAAATATGAATTAATTTGTATTCGATTCATGTTTTCGATATTCGTCGTATCCGATATTCGATTATGAAATCGATATCGGATATTTGGAATGAGTTTAAAAAAGGTTTTGTAAAATTGTTTGAAAAAAAAGAAGGAATTTGAACGAAAAAAGAATGTAACGATTTTGAACATCGTCGAGATCTTAATATAATTCTTTTTTATACGATATTCGATTATAGAAAATCGATATCATATTTTTAAGAATGTTTGTTATGAAAATAGTTTTTTGTTAATATCGATATTAGAAATAAAAAAAGACGACGCTTGACCCGTAAAAGGAAAACGGACGACGAGGAAGAGGAGAGAAGAAAAGGAGAAATCGGGTTTGGTTACACCCTCAACCTACATGCTTTTGCCAACTCGGATCGGGGCTCGTCGGAATGTGGCTAGGCATGGGAGTGTCGAGTGAAGTTAGTCGGGTTAGGGTGGCTCGGTGAAGGTGACGGGTTACGAGGGAGTCGGTTTCCTTCGAGTTTGGATGTAATATCGGTTTCTCGATGCTAAGGTTGATGCTCTTCAGGAATTATGTATGTCGGAATGACAGAAAGTTGATGTGTATGTTGCTAATAATTGATTATGATTGATGTTTTCTGATTGATATTGATTGATGTCCAAAGTGTTGTATGCAAGGGGCTATTTATAGGGAGTTCCCGACCTTGGCTAGGAGAGGTGCATTTGAATTAGAACTATCGCTTAGGATAGGAAACGTAGGAATTTGAGAAGCATGAGAATTCCGCTTTCTTGTGAAGGAAGAAAGGAAACATGGCTGGTTTGCTGCTGCTCGGCCGAGTGTTTGCACTCGGTCGGGTGTTTGAATCGGTCTTCGAATAGGATTCCTACTTGAGATCGAATTCTACCTTAAACGGATTTGTTTATTATTTTATGTGGCTGATTTTGTGGAGTTGGAGTCCGAATTGGACACGTGAGACATCACGGTCGGTCCACAAGTCTCGGGAAATATCTTTGACCGGGTTTTGACTCGGTCGCTAAAAGACGGTTTTACCCATGGTGTCGGATTCGTCCCAAATTAGTGTTATTTGACTCGAAACGACCCACTGGGCCTGAATTTGAGGTTGGTTTTGTGAAATTTGTACTCCTTAAAAAGCCCAAGCTAAATATCCATGATTTCGAGCCCATTTCCTAGTACGTTAAAGCACGTTTGCGTCCGATCATCATCGGGTGTTTGTCGGAAACTACTATAGACACCTGGCAGCAAAATGTGGGAGTCTACAGAGCCCCCACTCTGACTGAGGCTTGGACAGGGCGAAAGTCAGAGTAGCTACCAGGTCAATCAAAGATTAAAACCCGGTAGCTTCCGGTCGGGTCGTTTAAGGTCCATTAGACCTGCGTGAAGGGCCCGCCGGCCACAGACTAGAAATGTACCTGAGCTGATGATAACTCCGTGGGGAATTGAACTCGTTGCATAAGACTTAAAATGGGCCTGTATGTGTGCTCATCTTGTTAAATGTCGTTGGGGAGTTATGCAAATTGCATGGTCCTGTTCGAGTCAACCTGTACATATTTATGCAAAGTAGCAAAGTTTTGCACGTAATATTTGTAGGAAAAATGACTCGTGCTGGGGAATAAAATTTTTGAGAAAAGGTTTGAATTTGTGAGTTTGTAGGAGTCTTTGAAAATTAGGGAAATTTTTTTGACTCTGAAAAGGAATAGGAATGCTCGGGATGACTTAGCTAAGCCTTAGGATAAGGATCGTATGCTAAATACTCTAGGATTGGGAATCCTAAGATGAGGAGGAGAACTTGGTTTCATGCTATAAATACCTCTCCTTGCTTCATAAATTCTCATAATTCCCACAATTCCTTAAAGAAAAGAATAAACCCTGAAAAATTTATTCTTTCTTTTAGCAATTAATTATGGGGATCGATCGATTAGTTGGAATGCTGCATGAATGGTCCAAGTATTTCAGAGATGCCGATAGGGCTATCCTAAAGCAGAATGGCGTTACCCAATTGTCCGTGATCCGTCAGATGCAAGTAGATCGTCACTTCTTGGATGCTTGCCTGTCCTATTGGGACGATACCTATCATGTATTTGGTTTTCCTCGAGGAGAAATTTGCCCTATTCCTGAGGAAATTGCTGCTGCAGGAGGATGGAATCCCATACTTCGTCCTGCTATTCCTTTTTCGGTTTCTGACCCGAGGAGGAAGTTACGGGAATTTTTAGGGCTTTCTCATATGGAGGTATCCCGTATGCTAGAAGGAGATACCGTTTCCTTGATTGACCTAGCTGAAAAATTCATGAATCCAGATGATGTCCGGGTCAGGCCGGTCCACAGCCGTAGGGCCTTTACTTTTTGTATGCTCCATGTCTATGCCTTCGAAGGGCATATGGATTTATTATCTTGCATGGGCCACGTTAGACTTTTCACCGTGGCTGACTTGATGGAGACGGAGCATAGCCCGGCTTGGTTAATTACAGGAGAAATTATCCAGGGTTTGGATAATCGCAAAGAGGAATCCGTCGGTCAGGCTGACCGGGAGTACCCGTCTTCTACAGGTATGCCGTTTTTTTTGATGATTTTTTTGGCTTTTCCGATTTTTCCGGTTTTTGCGGGTTTTTCCCGATTTCTGCGGTTTTCGCGTTTTTCACGTTTTTTTTTACGCGATTTTGACGATTTTTGTGATTTTGATTTTTTTGCGGGTTTTTCAGCTGTGGCTGTTCGAGAGGCTATCGATCTTGGATCCTCCCCTAGACGTGAGCCGGTATCAACCCAGGCAAGTAATGGCGAGGAGACGAGCTATTGCCTTTTCTCGCTTCAACACCCAAAAATACTGGGATGAGGTGCTATCCTTCCATGGAGGCCTATTGATCCGTTGGGCCGTGCCATGGTGGCCGATTTACGTTTGGACTGGCTTGGAGTCCCGAGACAGGGCTAGATATCAGGTAATCCTATCTTTTAGCCAGACAATTCACCTCTTTCCCGATCGCATACTTAGGCAATATGGTCGGGTGCAAAGAATCCCAGAAATTGAGGCAGTCGTGAGTGAATCTACTCAGTTGACGGATGTAATGTGTGACACCTAGATGCAAAGGTGGTATACACGAGCTACTTGGCCCGTTCCCAAAAATTCTCATTCGATTTGGGTGACTGACTCTTATGTGAGATGGACAAGAGCTGATTCAGCTAAAACCCGAGCCGCCTTGAAGACTGACGAGGCCTATGACCTGTTACGCCGGGAGCATGCTAAAGATAATAGAAGCTTCTTTGCCAAAGAAGCTACTTCGACAGGTCAGAAAGGGAGATCTAGGACTCATACTGAAGGGTCCAGTACTAAGGGTGTACGGGGGAAGGTGAGCCCCCAGACAGAATTAGAAAGGAGACTAGGGCCAAGACTGGCGGTTAAGGACCGACTTGGTCCTCGAGATAGGCTTCCCGAACCCGTTAGGGCTCGGCTTGGACCGGTGCAAATGGTGGACGACCCAAAATCGAAGAAGCGGGTTCGAACTAAAGAAATTCCCCTTGTGATTAGGGAACGTTCGCCTCCACCCTGTCGGCCTCGGGCTCCACGTGACCCGAAAGATAAGGGGAAAGGAAAAATGTACGAGTAGTCTCCTAAATTTATTATTTAAGTATTACTACTATTTTTGTGGTGTGATTTTGTTTGTGTTTTTTTTGTGATGTATTTTTTTTTTTTAAATTCCCGAGTTTATCGGTTTTTCTTAAATAATAAAAAGACATATTAGTGAATACCGTTCCCATCTTTTCGTTTATTGCAGTGGTTGTACCCTTTTGAGGGGTTGCCTACGTATCCAAAATTAATGGATTCAAACCTTCCGTAGTTCATAAGTATTTTTGCAATTTTTCGAAATACATCAAGATTATTAATTCGAGATGTGCAACGGTAGGATAGATAATCCTAACTTATTGACTTGCTTAAAATTTTTGAAAATTCATAAAAAGACATTTTTTATAAATTTTGCAAATGACATTGAGATAGGGTTTATGAGTAGTAACGCTTCAGCTGGTCCAAGTTTGTTGGGTTGACGAACTCGTTCCCGTCCAAGTCCGTTAGCATTACTGCTCCTCCTGAAAGAATCTTCTTTACTAGATACGGCCCATCCCAATTAGGTTTGAACTTCCCCCTTGGGTCAACCGGTAGTAAAGCTCGAACAGATTTTAGAACTAGATCGCCCTCTTTGATATTCCTGGGCCTAACCCTTTTGTTAAAAGCCCGTTGGATCCTTTTCTGATATATCTGAATATTATTCAGAGCCCGGGATCGTCGTTCGTCTAAGAGGACTAGTGAGTCATATCGGGCTTGGACCCAGTCCGCCTCAGGTACCTGGCTCTCGAGCAGAATCCTAAGGGATGGTACTTCTAGTTCGACTGGTTGGACTGCTTCCATTCCGTACGTCAGATAGTATGGAGTTGCTCCGGTTGCAGTTCGAATTGATGTGCGATATCCCCATAAGGCAAAGGATATCTTGTCGGGCCAGTCCCGGTAATTCTCAGCCATCTTTTTAAGAATGGTGACAATTGTCTTATTGGTTGCCTCCACCGCTCCATTTGTTTGAGGGCGGTAAGGTGACGATGTATGCCTTTGGATCTTGTACTTTTCCAGCAAAGTGGCAGTTTCAGCTTGGAAATGGGTCCCGTGATCGCTGATGAACTCGTGCGGAATCCCGTATCGACATATAATCTTATTTTGGATGAACTTAGCCACATGTTTGGCATTCAAGATCCGATATGACTCGGCTTCGACCCATTTAGTAAAATAGTCGATAGCCACTAGGATGAAACAGTGACCTCCCGTCCCGGAAGGGTTCACCTTCCCGATTATATCAATTCCCCATGTTGAGAACGGCCATGGTGACGTCATTGTATATAATAGGGATGAAGGCATATGTTGTACATTAGCGAAAATCTGACAGTTATGGCAGTGTTTAACATACAACTGACAGTCAGTTTCCATGCTATTCCAGTAATAACCGAGTCTTGCGATTTTTCGGGCCAGCATATGGGCGTTCATGTGTGGACCGTTTTCACCATCATGTACCTCGGCCATGACCCTTTCGGCTCGAGTTTTGTCAATGCATAGAAGTAAAGCCCCATGTGCTGTCTTCTTATATAACTGTCCATCGTCTGTGCGGATGAACTGGGTTGCCCATCTTCGTAGAGCTTTCTTGGCCCGGTTTTCAGATCCCGGAGGATATTCCCCTGACGTTAAGTAGGTTAGAATAGCCTGATACCAAGGTTCTGGATCAGTTATTTCAATATCTGAGATAGCGTGGATATATGCCGGCTCTGACCGCCTTTCGACGCAAATGGGCATGCTGGTTAGATGTGCTGGGATATTCAGTAAAGATGCTAATTTTGAGAGAGCATCTGCAAACTGGTTTTCTTCCCGAGGCAGATAAAGGTACTCCACTTTTTGGAATTGTTTTTCGAGAACCCTTACTCGTGCTTGGTAAGCCACGAGATTTGCGTTCCGAGTCTTCCATTTTTGTAGGGTTTGATTTATGACTAATGATGAGTCACCGTGGACCCGGAGGTTTGTTACTCCTAAATCAGCGGCGGCTTGCAGTCCGTGAATGCATGCTTCGTACTCGGCTGCGTTGTTAGTCACGTCAAAATCTAGCTTAATAGACAACGGGGTGTGCTCCCCTTGTGGTGAGATTAGCAAGATTCCGACACCAAATCCTCGGAAGTTGGACGCTCCGTCAAAATACAGATCCCATGTGTCGGTGTCGGTATGGAATATGTCTTCATCTGGGAGGGCCCAGGTATCAGTGTGTTCTTCCTCAGATACCGGACTATTGGCGAGGAATTCTGCTACTACCCGGCCCTTGATGGCTTTTAAAGGTACGAACTTGAGGTCGAACTCAGCTAGCATTAAAGTCCATCTGGATATACGACCGTTGAGGATGGGCTTCTCGAACAGATACTTGATTGGATCCATTTTGGATAGCACATGTACCTCGTGACTAAGCATGTAGTGTCAGAGCTTTTTAGTGGCCCATACTAAAGCTAGACACGTCTTTTCGAGCATTGTGTAGTTGCATTCGTATTCTAAGAACTTTTTACTGATGTAGTAAATAGCCCGTTCTTCGAAATCGGCCGTCTGGGCTAGCATAGCACATTAGCGCCCATGGCCGTCTCGGTCGTTGTTAAGTATAGTGACAGAGGCAAACCATGCTGAGGTGGCATTAACACCGGTGGAGAGGATAGAATTTCCTTGATCTTATCGAAAGCCATTTGACATTTGTCGTCCCATAGTGTTCGTTCTCCTATCTTCAGTTTCTTGAAAATGGGTTCACATACCATGGTTAGCTTTGAAATAAACCGGCTTATATATTGGACTTTCCCGAGAAACCCCCTTATCTCCTTTTCGGTTTTAGGCGGTTGCATCTCGGTTATGGCCTTGATCTTTGCTGGGTTAACTTCGATGCCACGTTGGCTGACAATGTAGCCCAGTAGCTTGCCCGATGTTACCCCGAAACTGCATTTTTGAGGGTTTAACCTCATGTTGTACTTGCGTAATCGGGTGAAGAACTTCCTTAGGGCTGCAATGTGCCCGTTTCGGTCCTTGGATTTGACAATCATGTCGTCGACGTAGACCTCTACTTCCTTATGCATCATGTCATGCAATAAAGTGGTGGCGGTCCGTTGATAAGTTGCACCAGCGTTAATAAGCCCAAATGGCATCACGGTATAGCAGTAAGTCCCCCAAGGTGTGATGAAGGTGGTCTTACTCATGTCTTCTTCCGCCATTTTGATCTGATTATATCCGGCATATCCGTCCATGAATGATAGAAGGGCATGGTCGGCCGTGTTATCCACTAATATGTCGATGTGTGGCAACGGAAAATCGTCTTTTGGGCTGGCCTTATTAAGGTCCCGAAAGTCTACACATACTCGGACTTTGCCATCCTTTTTGGGTACTGGTACTATGTTTGCAACCCAGTCTGGATATTCAGACACTTGGATAAAGCCCGCTTTGAATTGTTTATCAACTTCTTCCTTGACTTTGAGAGACCATTCGGGCCTCATTCTTCGGAGTTTCTGTTTTACCGGATTGTACCCGTCTTTGATGGGTATTCGGTGTTTAGCTATCTCCCGGTCTATTCCCGGCATGTCCTTGTAGGACCATGCGAAGACGTCTTCGAATTCCTGGAGGAGGTCCGTGAATTGTTGTTTCTCCTCGGGATCTAAAGATAGGCCCAACTTAAGCATCTGAGGTTCTAAAGGGGTTCCTACGTTGATGGAATCGGTTTCTTCGATTACCGGATTTCGGTACTTCCTTTGCTCGAGTTGCTCGACTAGATGTGGAGGCAATGGCACCTGTTCGTCGGGTTTCTCAATGTCATTGCAAGTAAGATTTTTGAAAACATTTTGAAAATAAGCCAAGTCGTAAGCAAAACGGTTATCGTTATTATTGATAGTGAATTTTGAAAAGAGCTCGAAGAGAGTTGCCATCTGATCGTTGGTCAGAGGCGGGATGGGGAGAGCCCTCGGGACAGACTCCGGGGCTCCCAATGGTGTGGCTAAAGAAGGGAGAGGGGTTACAGACTCGATCCTAGTACTGGACCCTCTAGACTTTGACTCAAACTCCGACTCAGACTCTAACTCGGACTCGGACTCAGATTCGGATTCGATAGCATGCATATCTCCTTCACCAGTAGTTAGCTTGTAGACTCGACCCTGACTGTCGGTCCATTTAGTTGTCTTCCTCCAAGCTCTCTTCCCAGTGTTGGCACCAACTTCAGAGATCAGCTTGGTTGGATCAAACCTGCTGCTGCGGAGAATCAAGCTGACTAAGTCCTGTTTAGGGGTCGGGACAACCTTGTCTTCCCCGTAGAGTAGTCCTAGAATGGGCTCAGTATTGTTTGTGCCCTCCTTTGATTCGGCCTGGATAAGGGCGAAGATGTCATCTGGGATGAAATTGCATTCCCGAGCCAGTTTGGTCCCGGGATATGAGATGGTGGGCTGATAAAGGCCCGTTTGAATAGCTCCGAACACCGGGGTGACGAACGTGACCGCCTTGGTTTGGTCCGTGCATCCGGGCGCCATGGTGTAGCCTAGACCGAGGCGAGATTGCCCGTTGTTCAGGGTTTCGATAATTTTCCCAGCTGGAAGATAGGGCCTTGATGTGATTCCCAGTAGACAACCCAGATTCTGTAGCATTGTATCGATGCTAGTAGTGAAGTATGGCCGGAAAAGGCATTCTTCCTCGATCATTCCCACGAAGTTGAATCCTCGTGGGTTGGCTGAGCCTGCTGTGTTGCAGCTTGACACGGTTATGGGAGTAGCTTCAAGAGTGACGATCCCATCTTGTAAAGGTAGCTTGACCTTCCTGTGAAGAGTGGAAGACACAGCTTTGACCGCGTGAATCCACGGTCTCCCGAGTAGCAGATTGAAAGATGAAGTAACATTGATCACTTGGAATTCCAACTCCTTCTCGATCGGGCCTGTTATGATTGTTAGCTTAACGGCCCCAGCAACTGATTTTGGGCTCCCATCAAAAGCCTGGATAGTTTGCGCAGTCGGAAGGTACTCAGCCTCGGTAATGCCGAGGGCCTTGGCTGTCCTTAAGGGAAGGACGTTTACTGCGGACCCGTCATCAATCAAGGTCATCGGGAGGTACTTATTGCGGCAGATCACCGTGATGTATAGGGCCAAGTTATGGGTGGTCCCGAATGGTGGACGGTCGGACTCGAAGAAGGTGATAAGTGGGCCTTCTCGTTTGGAGTTATCCTTGAGGTATGGCAAGATCGTGGCTACCATCTCAGTGGGGGTAACCGATGAGTCGATCTTGATTTCATCAAGGGCCCTAGTAAGTGCTGCCCGATGCTCTTGTGAACTAACCAAAAGCTGCCATATAGTAATATCAGTTCGGACCCTCTTTAGTTGCCTGACTAGGGCCGTATCATCGCTTGGCTCTTTGGGAGCGAGTTCCGTCCTGGAAGGTTCAGTGACGGTTTCCGGAGTGGTGAGACTGGCCGTGATGGTGTGTGTACCGGCCAGAGCTCTGGCTTTGGCTTTCCGGATCTCTTCGATGGTGACGGGGAGAGCTTCCCCCTTAGCCAAGTAAACATCATCTTCATCGTCGTTCCATATCCCGTTGATTTGGGAAATGAAAGGAGAAATGAGATGAGAGCAGTCGACTACCTCTCCAGTAAAAATGGCATGAGTAGCAAGAGGATTGTTTTTGTTACTTGGCTTATCACTGGGTAGTGGTATCTCCCACTTTCGATCAGATCTTGAATAAGATGTTTCAATTTCCAGCATTTCTCCGTGTCATGCCCGTTGCCTTGGTGATAGTGGCAATAGGCTTGAATGTTGTAGCTTTTGGATCGCTTTTCCACGGGAACTTCCGGAATTGGGCCTATCGGTTGGATTAGGCCTTTCGAAGACAGCCTTTGTAAGGCATTAGCATTGGTTGTCCCTATGTCTGTGAATACCCGATTTGGAGTATTCTTTTTGGTCGAGGTGTCCAGTGAGTTAACCTCGTCGAAGATGCTTCGGGCCACCGTTGTGGTGGCGGGCTTGCTGGAGGAGGAATTGGCTCCTTGATATCCCTTGGTAGAGGACTTAGTAAGGTTCTCTAGCCTTAGATCATCTTCGATTCTAGTACCCATTTCGGTCAAAGTGGCGAAGTCGGGTATGATGGCATACCGGAGATGGACTCGGTAAGCTGGGAGGAGGTTTTTGACAACGGCCTCCACTAGTACTTTTTCGTTGGGCTTGTCCACCAGCTTAGCACTTTCGGTCCTCCACCTTTGAAGGTATTTGGTGAAACCCTCCTTAGGCTCTTGGGCCATAACTTCCAGAGTACGCATGGTAGTCTGGATTTCAGCATTATCCGCGTAATTTCGCGCGAATTCCATTGCAACATCGTCCCTGGTTTTGTATTTCTTGGGATCAAGCCTGTAGTACCAGGCTTTAGGGTGCTTTTCCAGAGAGGAGGCAAAGGGATGCTTGAACATGGTCGATTTGACCCCCTTAACAGCCATAAAGTCCTTGAAAGCCCGAATGTGAAGTACCGGGTCTTCAATCCCGTCGAACATTGGCAAGCCCGTTAAGTTGAGGTTAGCGGGCAGTTCATCAGTTAAGGGTGAATAAATACGAGCATTTTCCGTGAGAATAGTGTTTCTAGTGGTCGAGTGGACCTGTTCCTGCAGCTTTTGGACCGCGCCGGCGAGTGCGGCCAAAGGTCCGTCATCTTCGATCGAAGCATTGGGGGTTCCCTGTTCCACGACACTAACCCGAGTGACGATGGCAATTTGGTCCTCCCGCATTTTCCTCAATTGGTCCTGGATTTGGGTCAACGAGGCGGTCAAGTCGTCTATGGCTTGTTACGTCATGGCTCGAGTGAAGGTTGGCCTGTCTGTAAGAGCACCGCGTAATTAGCAACTTAACCCGAATCCTAAGAAAAGTACATCCCGAGCAAGGGAAAAGGAAGAAGACTAAGACGGTAATGACTCGAAAAAGACACCTAGACGGGCGACTTGTGAAAAGGTGGACCTTCCTCAGGATCCAACTATGTGGGTTGGGCCCTGTCCGAAGGAAGGTTCACGCGAGACATTCCCAGACTTTTAGACTCGATTGTGTAAGTGGGCCAACCTTTGTAGGAGTATGTCCTACGTAGGTGGGCCTTGCCTTAGTAAAATAAGGCGGACTAGGATAGGGGGGAAAATCCTTGATGTAAGATCGACGGAGTTTCGACGCTAGAGACTTCAACGACTTATGACACGACCCGACACTGCTAAATACGGGAAGTCTAAGAAGAGAAGGTTTTGAAACATGATATTTTTGAAAAGGTCCGAAAAAATCGGGGACGAACCGGCCCTTTTTCGAGGAAAAACGGAAAAGGTGGGCCGGGTGACGGTTTGAAAAATTTCGAAAATAATTTCGAGTTTTGAATTGGGCATAATACCGGCTAGAAAAAGGCTATTTTGAGTAAAATCATAAGTCCTAAGTTCGGTATATGTCCGGGGCTTTGAAATTGGATATTTTGAAAAGGATGCAAATTTTGAAAATGACGGTTTTGAAAAAGATGATGTGGATCAAGTAGCACGTAGTCATGGAAACAGTATAATGACGCCATGTATGCTCTTAAGCAAAGTCTCGGTCAGTCTATAAGGGTCTATACCAGTGTACATAGCCTATCGAGAATCGAGGCGGACTCCCTAACTCGAGTTGAGATTAGGACATGCCGTAAAATCCATACGAATCGGCTAATGGACACCTTTGACATAACCAATTTGGACTATATCAATGGTATAGTGGGACGTCGGTCACCAGTACCGGCCCGGGAAAAATGGGGTTATGCATGAACCGTAAAACTAAAACGCGTATTGTACTAGTCAAACGATTTCTATTCGAGTCTCACCCTAAAGGATACCGAAGGTTATTAACACATCAGTAAATCCCCAGCGGAGTCGCCAAATTGTGGACATGACATAGGTCCACCCCGACGCGGCCACGCACGGGTTTGGGGAGGCGGATGAATCTCCATATGAGATGATCAAATTGAAATTTAAATCGAAGTTGGAGTCGCCACCGAATTTTATGGTTATTCGGAATCGTTCGAGCCCACTCTATGTCGTAGTGGGTCGTGTACAAAATACGGCCCATTTCCGATGTCAGGGTTTATTGGGCTCGTCCCTTTGCAGTTCGATACCGATGCCGACTTGAGCGGTTAATCGTATATTGAATGACTCTCGTTGCCAATGGTTTCGGACATCCGGAAACCACGGTTCTGAGTAAGGGGTGAGGGTACGTGTTGGGAAGTTCACTAAGAACACCCAACCCCGCCCGCACATTAGCGGCCTCTACTAGGATATCGAATGATTTTTTAATACGCGCGTTAGTTGAACGACGAATGATATGCAAACATTGTTTTCCTAAGCATGTGAGGAATTGAATGGGTTGCTAAGTCGGTTTAATGCATGAAAAATTAACGTCAAAGTTGAATTTAGCATGTGAGATTCGTTTTAGTATAATAAAACAAATGATGAAAAAGAATGAATTTGCTACAAAAGATGAACAAACGAGTTAGTATCGATTTGTGAATAAATAATATAGCAAATAAATATACGAGATCTGAAAAATATCGTTAAAAAGACGTTGTTTTGTATAAAAAACGATGTTCGAAAAATAATAAAAAAGAACGAGAAAGGCGCGCCAAGGCAGCCGGCCGCGTGGCTCGCCCGGGACGCCGGCGAGTCGCGTGTCCGGCAGGTTCCGAGGGCGGTTTTTTGGAAATTCGATTAAATCGCATACGAATATTGTATGATCCGTACTCGAGTTAATATTTTCGACATTCGTTATATTCGATAATTGACTATGAAATCAATATCAAATACTTGGAATAGTTTTAGAAAAGATGTAAATTTTAGAAACCGTTTCGTAGAATAAATAATAAAACGAACGATTTTTTTTATTTTAAAAAAGGGTCAGGGTTTCAGGCCCGTGCGCGAGCCGCCTGGGCGTGGCGCGACTCGCGTGCGGGTTTGTTCGGCTTTTTGTTTTTTGTTCGAAGTTGATAAATTTGATGAATCGCGTACAAAATATGAATTAATTTGTATTCGATTCATGTTTTCGATATTCGTCGTATCCGATATTCGATTATGAAATCGATATCGGATATTTGGAATGAGTTTAAAAAAGGTTTTGTAAAATTGTTTGAAAAAAAAAAGGAATTTGAACGAAAAAAGAATGTAACGATTTTGAACATCGTCGAGATCTTAATATAATTCTTTTTGATAAGATATTCGATTACAGAAAATCGATATCATATTTTTAAGAATGTTTGTTATGAAAATAGTTTTTTTGTTAATATCGATATTAGAAATAAAAAAAGACGACGCTTGACCCGTAAAAGGAAAACGGACGACGAGGAAGAGGAGAGAAGAAAAGGAGAAATCGGGTTTGGTTACACCCTCAACCTACATGCTTTTTCCAACTCGGATCGGGGCTCGTCGGAATGTGGCTAGGCACGGGAGCGTCGAGTGAAGTTAGTCGGGTTAGGGTGGCTCGGTGAAGGTGACGGGTTACGAGGGAGTCGGTTTCCTTCGAGTTTGGATGTAATATCGGTTTCTCGATGCTAAGGTTGATGCTCTTCAGGAATTATGTATGTCGGAATGACAGAAAGTTGATGTGTATGTTGCTAATAATTGATTATGATTGATGTTTTATGATTGATATTGATTGATGTCCAAAGTGTTGTATGCAAGGGGCTATTTATAGGGAGTTCCCGACCTTGGCTAGGAGAGGTGCATTTGAATTAGAACTATCGCTTAGGATAGGAAACGTAGGAATTTAAGAAGCATGAGAATTCCGCTTTCTTGTGAAGGAAGAAAGGGAAACATGGCTGGTTTGCTGCTGCTCGGCCGAGTGTTTGCACTCGGTCGGGTGTTTGAATCGGTCTTCGAATAGGATTCCTACTTGAGATCGAATTCTACCTTAAACGAATTTGTTTATTATTTTATGCTGCTGATTTTTGTGGAGTTGGAGTCCGAATTGGACACGTGAGACATCACGGTCGGTCCACAAGTCTCGGGAAATATCTTTGACCGGGTTTTGACTCGGTCGCTAAAAGACGGTTTTACCCCTGGTGTCGGATTCGTCCCAAATTAGTGTTATTTGACTCGAAACGACCCACTGGGCCTGAATTTGAGGTTGGTTTTGTGAAATTTGTACTCCTTAAAAAGCCCAAGCTAAATATCCATGATTTTGAGCCCATTTCCGAGTACGTTAAAGCACGTTTGCGTCCGATCATCATCGGGTGTTTGTCGGAAACTACTATAGACACCTGACAGCAAAATGTGGGTGTCTACAATCATATACAATTACACCACCCAATATTATACACACCCGTTTCATATACCGACACATACGATTCCCGACATTCCACGTCCAAAACCGAAGGAACCGGCCTCAACTCGTCACCCTTCACAGCCGAACCACCAACTCACCAACATTAACCCGACGCTCCCGTGCCTTAGCCACATTCCGACGAGCCCCGATCCGAGTTAACAAGAGCATGTAGGTTGAGGGTGTAACCAAACCCGACTTCTCTTCTCTTCTCTCCTTCTTCTCGTTTTTTTTCTTTCTCGCGTCGTCGGTCGATTTTTTTTATTACGGGTCTTTCGTCGCATCTTTATTATTTCTAATATCGATATTACTAAAACTATTTTCATATAACAAATATTCTTAAAAATATGATACGATTCTCTAATCGAATATCGTATTAAAAGAATTAAATTAATCTCGTTGATGCTAAAAATCGTTACTTTTTACAAAATACAACGATTCTAACGCGGAGAGAACTAACATTTTTTTCGTTCTTTTCAAAAATTTTATAAAAACTTTTCTAAAAATCGTTCCGAGTATTCGATATCGATTTCATAATCGAATATCGGATACAACGAATATCTAAAGCATAAATCGAGTATAAATTAATTCATATTTATACGCGATCTATCGAAATTAACAATTTCTCGAGAAATCCGAACCGGGACAGACCTCCACGCGACTCGTGCCACTCCCAGGGGACTCGCGCGGAAGTCTGGATCCGCGACCTCTTTTCTCTTCACTTTCCTCGATTTTTCTTAAACATCGCTTTTTCTACAAAACAATTTTTCTTAAAACTTTTTTTCATCTTTTTCGAATATTCGATATCGATTTCATAATCGAATATCGAATACGACGAACGTCGAGAATATTAAATTGGGTGCAAATTGTGCAATATTTGTACGCGATTTAATAAAATCATCGCTTTTTCAAAAAAAATCAATTTCGAAAAACAGACCGGGACGCGAGTCGCGCGCGTCCCGGGCGGGTCGCCTATTCGGGCGAGTCGCCCGGCAAGCTGGAACGCGTCCTCTTTTTTTCCTTTTTTTATTTTTCGAACATCGTTTTTTGGACAAAATAGCATCTTTTTAGCGATTTTTCAGATCTCGACATATTTTTTGCATTACTCATCGCGTTCATATTTTCGTTCGATTTATTCAATCGTTACTAACACGTTTGTTCGTCTTTTTAGCAACTTCTTTTCATCTTTTGTTTTATTATGCTAAAATACAACTTTGACGTTAATTTTCATGCATTAAACGACTTAGCAACCCGTTCAATTATTCACATGCTTAGGAAAACAATGTTTGCATATCATTCATCGTATTACTAATGCGCGTATTAAAACATCAAACGATATCCTAGTAGAGGCCGCTAATGTGCGGGCGGGGTTGGGTGTTCTTTGTGAACGTCCCAACACGTACCCTCACCCCTTACTCAGAACCTCGGTTTCCGGATGTCCGAAACCATTGGCAACGAGAGTCATTCAATGCACGATATCCGTATCGGTATCAAATGCTAAGGGACGAACCCAATAAACTCTGACATCGGAACTGGGCCGTATTTTGTACACGACCCACTACGACATAGAGTGGATTTGAACGGGCCCTGAATTCCCACAAAGTTCGGTGGTGACTCCAACTTCGATTTAAATTTCAATTCGATCCATTCTCATATGGAGATTCATTCGCCTCTCCAAACCCGCGCGTGGCCGCGTCGGGGTGGACCTATGTCATGTCCACAATTTGGCGACTCCGCTGGGGATTAACGATGTGTGACTTACCATCGGCATCCTCAGGGTGAGACTCGAATAGAAATCGTTTGACTAGTACAATACGCGTTTTAGTTTTACGGTTCATGCATAACCCCATCTTTTCCCGGGCCGGTACTGGTGACCGACGTCCCACTATACCATTGATGTAGTCCAAATTGGATATGTCAAAAGGTGTGCATAGCAGATTCGTATGGGTTTTACGGCATGTTCTAAGCTCAATTCGATTTAGGAAGTTCGCCCCGATTCTCGAATAGGCTATGTACACTGGTATAGACCTTTATAGACTGACCGAGACTTAGTTTAAGAGCATACATGGTGTCATTATACTGTTTCCATGACTACGTGCTACTTGATCCACATCTTTTTCAAAAACCGTCATTTTCAAAAATTTGCATCCTTTTCAAAATATCCAATTTCAAAACCCCGGACATATACCGAATTTAGGACTTATGATTTTACTCAAAATAGCCCTTTTCTAGCCGGTATTATGCCCAATTTAAAACTCGAAAATATTTTCGAAAATTTCAAACCGTCACCCGGCCTTTCCGTTTTTCTCGAAAAAAGAGCCGGATCTCCCCGAATTTTTCGGGCTTTTCAAAAAATCATATTTCAAAACTTCCTCTTCTTAGACTTCCCGTATTTAGCAGTGTCGGGTCGTGTCATAAGTCGTTGAAGTCTCTAGCGTCGAAACTCTGTCGATCTTACATCGCGGGTTTCCCCCTATCCTAGTCCGCCTTATTTTACTAAGGCAAGGCCCACCTACGTAGGACATACTCCTACAAAGGTTGGCCCACTTTACACAATCGAGTCTAAAGTCTGGAAATGTCTCACGTGAACCTTCCTTCGAACAGGGCCCAACCCACATAGTTGGATCCTGAGGAAGGCCCACCTTTTCACAAGTCACCCGTCTAAGTGTCTTTTCCGAGTCATTACCGTCTTAGTCTTCTTCCTTTTCCCTTGCTCGGGATGTACTTTTCTTAGGATTCGGGTTAAGTTGCTGATTACGCGGTGTTCTTACAGACAAGCCACCCTTCACTCGAACCATGACGAAAGAAGCCATCGATGAGTTGACAGCTTCGTTGACCAAAATCCAAGATCAATTGCGACAAATGAGGGAGGACCAGATTGCCATCGTCACTCGGGTAAGTGCCGTAGAGCAAGGAACCCCCAATGCTTCGATCGAAGATGACGGACCCTTGGCCGCATTGGCTGGCGCGGTCCAAAAGTTGCAAGAACAGGTCCACTCGACCACCAGAAACACCATCCTCACAGAAAATGCCCGTACCTATTCGCCCTTAACTGATGAACTGCCCGCTAACCTCAACTTAACGGGCTTGCCAATGTTTGACGGGACTGAAGACCCGGTACTTCATATTCGGGCTTTCAAGGACTTTATGGTTGTTAAAGGGGTCAAATCAACCATGTTCTAGCATCTCTTTGCTTCCTCTCTGGAAAGCACCCGAAAGCCTGGTACTACAGGCTAGATCCCAAGAAATACAAAACCTGGGACGATGTTGCAATGGAATTCGCGCGAAACTACGCGGATAACGCTGAAATCTAGACTACCATGCGTACCCTGGAAGTTATGGCCCAAGAGCCTAAGGAGGGTTTCACCAAATACCTTCAAAGGTGGAGGACTGAAAGTGTGAAGCTGGTGGACAAGCCCAGCGAAAAAGTACTAGTGGAGGCCTTTGTCAAAAACCTCCTCCCCGCTTACCGAGTCCATCTCCGGTACGCCATCATACCCGACTTCGCCACTTTGACCGAAATGGGTACGAGAATCGAAGACGATCTAAGGCTAGAGAACCTTACTAAGGCCTCTGCCAAGGGGTATCAAGGAGCCAGTTCATTCTCCAGCAAGCCCGCAACTACAACGGCGGCCCGAAGCATCTTCGACGAGGTTAACTCATTGGACACCTCGACCATAAAGAATACTCCAAATCGGGTATTCACCGACATAGGGACAACCTACGCTAATGCCTTACAAAGGCTGTCTTCAAAAGGCCTAATCCAACCGATAGGCCCAATTCCGAAAGTTCCCGTGGAAAAGCGATCTAAGAGCTACAACATTCAAGCCTATTGCCATTATCACCAAGGCAACGGGCACGACATGGAGAAGTGCTGGAAGTTGAAGCATCTTATTCAAGATCTGATCGAAAGTGGGAAGATACCACTACCCAGCGATAAGCCGAGTAACAAAAATAATCCTCTTGCTACTCACGCCATTTTTACTGGAAAGGTAGTCGACTGCTCTCATCTCGTTTCCCCTTTCATTCCCCAAATCAATGGGATATGGAACGACGATGAAGATGATGTTTATCTGGCCAAGGGGGAAGCTGTCCCCGTCACCATCGAAGAAATCCGGAAAGCTAAAGCCAGAGCTCTGGCCGGCGCACACACCATCACGGCCGGTCTCGCCACTCCGAAAACCGTCACTGAACTTTCCAGGACGGAACTCACTCCCGAAGAGCCAAACGCTGACACGACCCTAGTCAGACAACTAAAGAGGGTCCGAACTGATATTACTATATGGCAGCTTTTGGTTAGTTCTCAGGAGCATTGGGCAGCACTTACTAGGGCTCTCGATGAAATCAAGGTTGACTCATCGGTTACCCCCACCCAGATGGTAGCCACGATCTTGCCACACCTCAAGGGCAAGTCTAAAGGAGAAAGCCCACTTATCACTTTCTCCGAATCCGATCTTCCACCATTCGGGGCCACCTATAACCTGGCCCTATATATCACGGTGATCTGCCGAAATAAATACCTCCCAATGACCCTAATTGATGATGGGTCCGCAGTAAACGTCCTTCCTTTGAGGACAGCTAAAGCCCTCGGCATTACCGAGGCCGACTACCTTCCGACTGCACAAACTATCCATGCTTTTGATGGGAGCCCAAAATCAGTTGCTGGGGCCGTTAAGCTAACAATCATAACGGGCCCGATCGAGAAGGAGTTAGAATTTCAAGTGATCGATGTCACTTCATCTTTCAATCTGCTACTTGGAAGACCATGGATTCACGCGGTCAAAGCCGTGTCTTCCACCCTTCACAGGAAAGTCAAGCTACCTTTACAAGATGGGATCGTCACTCTCGAAGCTACTCCCATAACCGTGTCAAGCTGTAACACGGCAGGCTCAACCGACCCGCCAGGTTTCAACTTTGTGGGAATGATCAAGGAAGAATACCTTTTCCGACCCTATTTCACCACTAGCATCGATACGATGCTACAGAATCTGGGTTACTTACCAGGAGTTACATCAAGGCCCTATCTTCCAGCTGGAAAATTATCGAGGTCCTGAACGATGAGCCATCTCGCCTCGGTCTGGGTTACACTATGACGCCACGACACATGGATGAAACAGAGGCAGTCACGTTCGTCACTCCAGTGTTCGGAGCTGTTCAAGTGGGCCTCTATCAGCCCACCATCTCATATCCCGAGACCAAACTGGCTCGGGAATGCAATTTCATCCCGGATGATATCTTTGCCCTTATCCAGGCCGAATCAAAGGAGGGCACAAGCAATACTGAGCCCATCCTAGGACTCCTATTCGGAGAAGACAGGGTCGTCCCGACCCCTAAACAGGAGTTAGTCAGCTTGATTCTCCGCAGCAGCAGGTTCGTTCCAACTAAGCTGATCTCTGAAGTTGGTGCCAACACTGGGAAGAGAGCTTGGAGGAAGACAACTAAGTGGACCGACAGTCGGGGTCGAGTCTACAAGCTAACTACTGGTGAAGGAGATATGCATGGCGCCGAATCCGAGTCCGAGTCAGAGTCAGAGTCGGAGTCTGAGTCAAAGTTTGGAGGGTCCAGTACTAGGATCGAGTCTGTAACCCCACTCCCTTCTTTAATCACATCATCGGGAGCCCCGGAGTCTGTCGCGAGGGCTCTCCCTATCCCGCCACTGACCAACGATCAGATGGCAGCTCTCTTCGAGCTTTCAAAATTCACTATCAATAATAACGATAACCGTTCTGCTTACGACTTGTCTTATTTTAAAAACATTTTCAAAAATCTTACTTGCAATGACATTGACAAACCCGACGAACAGGTACCGCTACCTCCGCATCTAATCGAGCAACTCGAACAAAGGGAGTCCCGAAATCCGGTAATCGAAGAAACCGATTCCATCAACGTAGGAACCCCTTTAGAACCTCAGATGCTTAAGTTGGGCCTATCTTTAGATCCCTAGGAGAAACAATAATTCACAGATCTCCTCCAGGAATTCAAAGACGTCTTTGCATGGTCCTACAAGGATATGCCGGGAATAGACCGGGAGATAGCTGAACACCGAATACCCATCAAAGACGGGTACAAGCCGGTAAAACAGAAACTCCGAAGAATGAGGCCCGAATGGTCTCTCAAAGTCAAGGAAGAAGTCGATAAACAATTCAAAGCGGGCTTTATCCAAGTGTCCGAATATCCAGACTGGGTTGCAAACATAGTACCAGTACCCAAAAAAGATGGCAAAGTCCGAGTATGTGTAGACTTTCGGGACCTTAATAAGGCCAGCCCAAAAGACGATTTTCCGTTGCCACACATCGATATACTAGTGGATAACACGGCCGACCATGCCCTTCTATCATTCATGGACGGGTATGCCGGATACAATCAGATCAAAATGGCGGAAGAAGACATGAGTAAGACCACCTTCATCACACCTTGGGGGACTTACTGATATACCTTGATGCCATTTGGACTTATCAACGCTGGTGCCACTTATCAATGGACCGCCACCACTTTACTGCATGACATGATGCATAAGGAAGTGGAAGTCGACGTGGACGACATGATCGTCAAATCAAAAGACCGAAACGGGCACATTGCGGCCCTAAGGAAGTTCTTCACCCGACTACGCAAGTACAACATGAGGTTAAACCCTCAAAAATGCAGTTTCGGGGTAACATCGGGCAAGCTACTGGGCCACATTGTCAGCCAACGTGGCATCGAGGTTGACCCAGCAAAGATCAAAGCCATTACCGAGATGCAACCGTCTAAGACCGAAAAGAAGATAAGGGGGTTTCTCGGGAAAGTCCAATATATCAGCCGGTTTATTTCAAAGCTAACCATGGTATGTGAGCCCATTTTCAAGAAGCTGAAGATAGGAGAACGAACACTATGGGACGACAAATGTCAAATGGCTTTCGATAAGATCAAGGAGATTCTATCCTCTCCACCGGTGTTAATGCCACCTCAGCATGGTTTGCCTCTGTCGCTATACCTAACAACGACCGAGACGGCCATGGGCGCTATGCTAGCCCAGACGGTCGATTCCAAAGAACGGGCTATTTACTAGATCAGTAAAAAGTTCTTGGAATACGAATGCAAGTACACAATGCTCGAGAAGACGTGTCTAGCTTTAGTATGGGCCACTAAAAAGCTCCTACACTATATGCTTAGTCACGAGGTACATGTGCTATCCAAAATGGATCCAATCAAGTATCTATTCGAGAAGCCCATCCTCAACGGCCGCATATCCAGATGGACTTTAATGTTAGCTGAGTTCGACCTCAAGTTCGTACCATTGAAAGCCATCAAAGGCCGGGTAGTAGCCGAATTCCTTGCCGATAGTCCGGTATCCGAGGAAGGACACACCGATACTTGGGCTTTCCCAGATGAAGACATATTCCATACTGACACCGAAACATGGGATTTATATTTTGATGGGGCGTCCAACTTTCGAGGGTTTGGTGTCGAGATTTTGCTAATCTCGCCACAAGGGGAACACACCCCGCTATCCATCAAGCTAGATTTCGACGTGACTAATAACGCAGCCGAATATGAAGCATGCATTCACGGGCTGCAAGCCGCCGCTGATTTAGGAGTAACAAACCTCCGGGTCCACGGTGACGCATCTTTAGTCATAAATCAAGCCCTACAAAAATGGAAGACTCGGAACGCAAATCTCGTGGCTTACCAAGCACGAGTAAGGGTTCTCGAAAAACAGTTCCAAAAAGTGGAATACATCTATCTACCTCGGGAAGAAAACCAGTTTGCAGATGCTCTCTCAAAATTAGCGTTTTTACTGAACATCCCAGCACATCTAACCAGCATGCCCATTTGCGTCGAAAGACGATCCGAGCCAGCATACATCCACGCTATCCAAGACATTGAGATAACTGATCCAGAACCTTGGTATTAGGCTATTCTAACCTACTTAACGTCAGGGGAATATCCTCCGGGAGCTGAAAACCGGGCCAAGAAAGCTTTACGAAGATGGGCAACCCAGTTCATCCGTACAGACGATGGACAGTTATATAAGAAGACAGCACAGGGGGATCTACTCCTATGCATTGACAAAACGCGAGCCGAAAGAGTCATGACTGATGTACATGATGGTGAAAATGGTCCGCATATGAACGCCCATATGTTGGCCCGGAAAATCACGAGACTCGGCTATTATTGGAATAGCATGGAAACTGACTGTCAGTTATATGTCAAACACTGCCATAACTGTCAGATTTTCGTCAATGTACAGCATATGCCTTCATCCCTATTATATACAATGACATCACCATGGCCATTCTCAACATGGAGAATTGATATAATTGGGAAAGTGAACCCTTCCGGGACGGGAGGTCACTGCTTCATCCTAGTGGCTATCGACTATTTCACTAAATGGGTCGAAGCCAAGTCATACCGGATCTTGAATGCCAAACATGTGGCTAAGTTCATCCAAAACAAAATTATATGTCGATACGGGATTCCGCACGAGTTCATCAGTGATCACAGGACCCATTTTCAAGCTGAAACTGCCACTTTGCTAGAAAAGTACAAGATCCAAAGGCATACATCGTCGCCTTACCGTCCCCAAACAAATGGAGCGGTGGAGGCAGCCAATAAGACAATTGTCACCATACTTAAAAAGATGGCTGAGAATTACCGGGACTGGCCCGACAAGATACCCTTCGCCTTATGGGGGTATCGGACATCAATTCGAACTGCAACTGGAGCAACTCCATACTATCTGACATATGGAATGGAAGCAGTCCAGCCAGTCGAGCTAGAAGTACCATCCCTCAGAATTCTACTCGAGAGTCAGGTACCTGAAGCAGATTGGGTCCAAGCCCGATATGACTCACTAGTCCTCTTAGACGAACGGCGATCTCGGGCCCTGAATAATACTCAGATATATCAGAAAAGGATCCAACGGGCTTTTAACAAGAGGGTTAGGCCCAGGAATATCAAAGAGGGCGATCTAGTCCTAAAATATGTTCGAGCTTTACTACCAGTTTACCCAAGAGGAAAATTCAAACCCAATTGGGCTGGGCCATATTTAGTGAAGAAAATCCTTTCGGGAGGACCAGTAATGCTAACGGACTTGGACGGAAACGAGTTCGTCAACCCAACAAACTTGGACCAACTGAAGCGTTACTACCCATAAGCCCTATCTCAATGTCATTTGCAAAAATTTATAAAATTTTCAAAAATTTCAAGCAAGTCAATAAGTTAGGATTACTTATCCTACCGTTGCACATCTCGAATTGATAATCTTGATGTATTTCGAAAAATTGCAAAAAAAAAAAACTTCTGAACTATGGAAGGTTCGATTCCATTAATTTGGGATACGTAGGCAACCCCTTAAAAGGGTACAACCACTGCAATAACGAAAAGACGGGAACGGTATTCACTAATATGTCTTTTTATTATATAAGAAAAGCCGATAAACTCGGGAATTTCGAAATACACCACACAAAAAATAATAACAAAATCACACCACAAAAATAGTAGTAATACTTAAATAATAAATTTAGGAGACTACTCGTACATTTTTCCTTTCCCCTTATCTTTCGGGTCACGTGGAGCCCGAGGCCGACGGGGCGGGGGCGAACGTTCCCTAATCACAAGCGGAACTTCTTTCGCTCGAACCCGTTTCTTCGAGTTTGGGTCTTCTGCCGCTTGCATCTGTCCAAGCCGAGCCCGTACGGGCTCGGAAAGTCTGTCTCGAGGACCAAGTCGGTCCTTAACCGCCAGCTTTGGCCCTAGTCTCCTTTCTAAATCCGTCTGGGGGCTCACTTTCCCCCGTGCACCCTTAGTACTGGACCCTTCAGTCTGAGTCCTAGATTTCCCTTTCTGACCTGCCGGAGTAGCATCTTCGTCAAAGAAGTTTCTATTATCTTTAACATGTTCCCGACGCAACAGGTCGAAGGCCTCGTCAGTCTTCAAAGTAGCTCGGGTTTTAGCGGAATCAGCTCTTGTCCATCTCACATAAGAGTCAGATACCCAGATCGAATGAGGATTTTTAGGAACGGGTCAAGTAGCTCGTGTATACCACCTTTGCATCCAGGTGTCACACCGTCAGCTGAGTAGATTCACTCACGACTGCCTCGATTTCTGGGATTCTTTGCGCCCGACCATATTGCCTAAGTATGCGATCGGGAAAGAGGTGAATTGTCGGTCTAAAAGATAGGATTACCTAATATCGGGCCCTATCTCGCGACTCTAAGCCGGTCCGGACATAAATGGGCCACCATGGGACGGTCCAGCAGATCAATAGGCCTTCATGGAAGGATAAGACTTCATCCCAGTATTTTTGGGTGTTGAAACGAGAAAAGGCAATGGTCCGTCTCCTCATCATCACTTGCTTGGGTTGATACCAGCTCACGTCTAGGGGAGGATCCAAGATCGATAGCCTCTCGAACAGCCACAGCTGAAAAACCTACAAAAATCAAAATCGCGAAAAAGTGTCAAAATCACGTCAAAAAAAAAACATGAAAAACGCGAAAACCGAGAAAACCGCAGAAACCGGGAAAATCGAAAAAAAAACCGCAGAAATCGAAAAATTGGAAAAACCGGAAAAAATCAAAAAAACCGGCCTACTTGTAAAAGACGGGTACTCCCAGTCAACCGGACTGACGGATCCCTTTTGCGATTATCCAAACCCTGGATAATCTCTCCTGTAATCAACCATGTCGGGCTGTGCTCCGTTTCCATCAGGTCAGCCACAGTAAAAAGTCTAACATGGCCCATGCAAGATAATAAATCCATATGGCCTTCGAAGGCATAGACATGGAGCATACAAAAGGTAAAGGCCCTACGGCTGTGGATCGGCCTGACTCGGACGTCATCTGAGTTCATATATTCTTCAGCTAAATCGATCAAAGAAACGGTATCTCCTTCCAGCATACGGGATACCTCCATGTGAGAAAGCCCTAAAAACTCCCGTAACTTCCTCCTTGGGTCAGGAACCGAAAAAGGGATAGTAGGGCGAAGTATGGGATTCCATCCTCCTACAGCAGCAATTTCCTCAGGGATAGGATAGATTTCGCCTCGAGGAAAACTAAAAACATGATAAGTATCGTCCCAATAGGACAGGCAGGCATCCACAAAGTGACGATCTACTTGCATCTGGCGGATCACGAATAATTGGGTAACGCCATTCTGATTTAGGATGACTTTATCTGCATCCCTGAAATATTTGGACCACTCTTGCAGCATTCCAATTAAGCGGTCGATTCCCATAATTGGATTTCTAAAAGAAAGAATAAATTGCTCAGGGTTTGTTTTTTCTTTAAGAAAAAGAGGGAATTGTGGAATTGTGAGAATTTATGAAGCAAGGAGAGGGTATTTATAGCATAAAACCAAAATCTCCTCCTCACCTTAAGATTCCCAATCCTAGAGTATTTAGCATACAATCCTTATCCTGGGATCTAGCTAAGTCATCCCGAGCATTTCTATTCCTTTTCAGAGTCAAAACTTCTCTGATTTTCAAAGACTCCTACAAACTCAAAAATTCAGAACCTTTCTCAAAATTTTTATTTCCCAGCGCGAGTCATTTTCCTACAAATGTTACATGCAAAACTTTGCAACTTTGCAAAAATATGTACAGGACGACTCAAACAGGATCGTGCAATTCACGTGACTCCCCAGCGGCATTTAACAAAATGGGCCCATATATAGGCGCGTTTAAGTCTTATACGACGATTTCAATCCCCCACAGAGTTATCATCAACTCAGGTACATTTCTAGTCTATGGCCGGCGGGCCCTTTACGCAGGTCTAATGGACTTTAAACGACCCGATCGGAAGTCTGCCAGGTTTTAATCTTTGATTGGCCTGGTAGCTACTATGACTTTCGCCCTGTCCAAGCCTCAGTCAGAGTGGGGGCTCTGTAGACACCCACATTTTGACCACCAGGTGTCTATAGCAGTTTCCGACAAACACCTGATGATGATCGGACGCAAACATGCTTTAACGTACTTGGAAATGGGCTCGAAATCATGGATATTTGGCTTGGGCTTTTTACGAAGTACAAATTTCACAAAACCAACCTCAAATTCAGGCCCAGTGGGTCGTTTCGAGTCGAATAAGACTAATTTGGGTCGAATCCGACACCGGGGGTAAAACCGTCTTTTAGCGACCGAGTCAAACCCGGTCAAAGATGTTTTTTCGAGACGCGTGAGTCATCCGTGTCACCTCACGTGACCGACTCGAGCTCAAACTCCACAAAAAATCAGCTACACAAATATTAAACAATTCCGTTAAAGGTAGAATTCGATCTCAAGTAGGAATTCTATTCGAAAACCGAATCGAGCATTTGACCGAGCGTAGGACACTCGGCCGAGTGGCCTGTTTCAGCCGAGCTCCTCTGCTCAAACCGGAACTTCCTTTCTTCTTTGCCAAGTAACGGAAGTCTCGTTCGTCTCAACTTCTTACATTTCCTATCTCGATGGGTGTTTCTTGTCGTACAAGCAAGACATCTCTCTCAACCTTCTTTTCCTATAAATAGGACCCTCTGCATGGACACAACAACAGACAACAACAATCTACAACACATACGATCAATCATATACAATTACACCACCCAATATTATACACACCCGTTTCATATACCGACACATACAATTCCCGACATTCCACGTCCAAAACCGAAGGAACCGGCCTCAACCCGTCACCCTTCACAGCCGAACCACCAACTCACCAACATTAACCCGACGCTCCCGTGCCTTAGCCACATTCCGACGAGCCCTGATCCGAGTTAACAAGAGCATGTAGGTTGAGGGTGTAACCAAACCCGACTTCTCTTCTCTTCTCTCCTTCTTCTCGTTTTTTTTTCTTTCTCGCGTCGTCGGTCGATTTTTTTTATTACGGGTCTTTCGTCGCATCTTTATTATTTCTAATATCGATATTACTAAAACTATTTTCATATAACAAATATTCTTAAAAATATGATACCGATTCTCTAATCGAATATCGTATTAAAAGAATTAAATTAATCTTGTTGATGCTAAAAATCGTTACTTTTTACAAAATACAACGTTTCTAACGCGGAGAGAACTAACATTTTTTTTTCGTTCTTTTCAACAATTTTATAAAAACTCTTCTAAAAATCGTTCCGAGTATTCGATATCGATTTCATAATCGAATATCGGATACAACGAATATCGAAAGCATAAATCGAGTATAAATTAATTCACATTTATACGCGATCTATCGAAATTAACAATTTCTCGAGAAATCCGAACCGGGACAGACCTCCACGCGACTCGCGCCACTCCCAGGTGACTCGCACGGAAGTCTGGATCCGCGGCCTCTTTTCTCTTCACTTTCCTCGATTTTTCTTAAACATCGCTTTTTCTACAAAACGATTTTTCTTAAAACTTTTTTTCATCTTTTCCGAATATTTGATATCGATTTCATAATCGAATATCGAATACGACGAACGTCGAGAATATTAAAATGGGTGCAAATTGTGCAATATTTGTACGCGATTTAATAAAATCATCGCTTTTTCAAAAAAAATCAATTTCAAAAAACAGACCGGGACGCGAGTCGCGCGCGTCCCGGGCGGGTCGCCTACTCGGGCGAGTCGCCCGGCAGGCTGGAACGCGTCCTCTTTTTTTTTTCCTTTTTTATTCTTCGAACATCGTTTTTTGGACAAAATAGCATCTTTTTAGCGATTTTTCAGATCTCGACATATTTTTTGCATTACTCATCGCGTTCATATTTTCGTTCAATTTATTCAATCGTTACTAACACGTTTGTTCGTCTTTTTAGCAACTTCTTTTCATCTTTTGTTTTATTAAGCTAAAATGAACCTCGCATGCTAAAATACAACTTTGACGTTAATTTTCATGCATTAAACGACTTAGCAACCCATTCAATTATTCACATGCTTAGGAAAACAATGTTTGCATATCATTCATCGTATTACTAACGCGCATAGTAAAACATCAAATGATATCCTAGTAGAGGCCGCTAATGTGCGGGCGGGGTTGGGTGTTCTTTGTGAACTTCCCAACACGTACCCTCACCCCTTACTCAGAACCTCGGTTTCCGAATGTCCGAAACCATTGGCAACGAGAGTCATTCAATACACGATATCTGTATCGGTATCAAATGCTAAGGGACGAACCCAATAAACTTTGACATCGGAACTGGGCCGTATTTTGTACACGGCCCACTACGACATAGAGTGGGTTCGAACGGGCCCGAACTCCCACAAAGTTCGGTGGCGACTCCAACTTCGATTTAAATTTTAATTCGATCCATTCTCATATGGAGATTCATTTGCCTCCCCAAACCCGCGCGTGGCCGCGTCGGGGTGGACCTATGTCATTTCCACACTATCGTCGTCGTTGGAGACCATTGGAGCTTGGTTGGCCGCAAGATCATTTGTTCTTCGTTTCATTGATGAGTTCGTCGCAGGTCGAACTCAATTCGGGTAGTCTCTTTTCTGTTTGAGATTACTATTTGGTTGGTAGAATTGGTAGCACTTTTGGCTTTAGTTGTGAGTTATTAAGCGTATGTATTACGATCTGCTGTTGTACTATTATCTCCACAATAGTGAATTTTTCTTCTTGTCGGTGTGGACGTAGTCAATGATTTTGCTAGTGAACCACGTAATTCTGTTTGTCAGTTTTATTATTGTTTGCTATTAGTTTTGTTCTTCTCGCATAATCAACAAATCGTGTAATCCCTAGAAATTCTAACGCAATACAGTGGCAGAAACACGGTAGAGTTGGGATTAAAACACCTTGACAAACTATATCTTATTAAAAGAAATGGTAAGTCAATACAAATGTCACTTTTTACAAAAGGGCTAAAAAGAAAATTCTCCAAACGAGTTTATACAAATCCATAAATTACATGAATGAATAAAGAGTAGGATTCACGCTCACTACTAGAAAAAACGTGACGGGCGACTGATAGCAGCTACCGTCATCTGTTGCAAAAAAAAGACGCGCGACAGATGACAGTCGCTGAGAAACAGTCGCACTTGGTAGTTGCTTGAAAAGGAGACGGGCGACAGATAACTGTCGCTAAAAAACACGGGCGACAGATGTCTGTCGCTACTGTAGATGGTATAGCGACAAATATTTGTAGCTAAGTGCGATCACCTGATGGTGTTGGGGACCTTGGGCGTCTACATTAGCGACCGTTATCTGTCTCTATGTATCTCTTGTAGCGACAGATATCAGTCGCTACGTGACCTGTTTTGGCCGATTCAATATGTTTCATTTCTAGCCAAAATCTGCAAACAGAAAAACAACCCAGCAATGACAAATACGTTCCAAACACCATGTCGTATCGGCCACATAATGTCGGCTTCACATTTCCATAATTGCCAACCAAGGTAACTAAAGTACTTGAATAAACTAAATTAAGAGTACTGTTACAAACTGTTTTCAATCAACATTCATAAACTATAATCTATGTTTCTTACATGCTCAACTAACGGGAAAACTAGCCGAAGCGCCACTACCACCCCCGTTGAAGGGGTCTCTAGGGTCTCGGCGTTGTGGAGTGGGGCCGGAGTTGCAGTTTTGTTGCTGCATGCTCCTCAGGCGAGCTAGCTCTTCCATTATTTGCGTACTAACCTTATCCTGTCGTTGGATACGCTCATCCTGCGTCTTCACCCTCTCAGCCAAAGCAGCCCGTTCCGCCCTCTCTTCTTGTAGTTCCGACCTCATCTCAGCAACGACAGACGGTACGTACTCTGTCGAGGTCGAATGCCCCCCCTCCCCGAGCTTTGGGTGGTGTCCAGTACAGGGTGTGAGCATTCCCCGTACCGTACACCACTCCCTTGCGGTACCCTTGCACGACACTGAACCATACCTCGTTCGGATCCCTACCTTCAGCGTCGTCCGTGGAAGTGGCCTCAATATATGCTTCCTAAAAGAAATTGATTTGATGATTAGGTGAGATTTCATTGAAAAAGTCACAAGCTAAAGAACAATGTAAAGACGCGTTATGTTAGAAACTCACCCAAATTTTTTGGTCCCTGTTCGAAATGAAGCCCCTTCGACCATTGCAGGCTTGCATCCCACCTTGCTCTTCGTGTCAAGAAACAGCTGCGCAACGTTCGGGGGGTTTTCGTGTTTTCTTCTTCACCTGTTAACAGTACATGTAGATTTCTCATTAATATTTTTAATGAAAACATTAAGTAAGAATCCAAAATAAAAATCAAAGGAAACTAAACACTTGCCTCCATAGCCCGTTGGTGCATCGACTGCGACTCACCGTAGTGGGTGGGCACCACTTCATCCTCAGGGTCGCCTCCCCGCCTCTTGTTTTTCTTCGCTTGGAGGGATCTCTTAACAAACTTGGGGTCGGAGCGGGCTCTGTGGAATTGATCTAGTGCGGGACCTACAATTCATATGAAGAGATCAGCAAGCGAAGATATATAACTTTGTATTCAAGTACGAACACTAATTCAATAATCAAACCTCTAGGGTATTTGTCTGCCTTCCCCTCATTCGCCACCTTGAACATGTTGTCCCAGTACCGATCGACTGCAATCTCCATGCAGCAGTCCCTTGCAGCCACCTCGAGGCTGGGGTCCCACCAGTGTTTCAACTGCAAGATTGTTTGTCGTTAGTAAATTAGTAATTCGTAAACAGTAATAGGGAACTACTAATCACTACTACAAAACATCAAATAGACAACTCCTAATAGACATCTAATATTATTAAGAACTCATGTATAATATATATACATCTGTTTTTTTAGAAACATATGTCTTTATGGAATAATAGACAACTGAGTTTTATAAAAACAGTTGTCTATATATTATACAACTGTTTTAATTAATCTCAGTTGTCTATAAGTCCATATACCACTTTCAGGCCCACTATCAATTTACCCGACCAATATCAGTAACCAAACAATTGTGAAAAACCCTAAATCTAAGAAATCAGCTTCTCAGGAAACCCTTCAACTCCTTCGTTCACTCAAACCCTTCAACCTCCGCCTTCAACCTCCAAAACCTCAACCTCTGCCTTCAACCTCCAAAACCTCAACCTCCGCCTTCAATCTCCGTCGACCGCCGACTGCCTTCATCCGTCTTCATCATCTGCCTGCACCTCCGCCTTCATAATCTGCCTCGCCGGAATTGTTGACGGGATCCAAAATCATATTAGGGTTAAACTGGTCGTATCCGTATCCATATTCGTATCCGTTTCTCCTCTCTTCGTATATTCACTCTTTACCTTATCCGATTTACTCCTCCAGTAACTCGCGCCTTTCCTCTCCGTCTTCTCTTCGCAAACAATAACTTCCTTATCCTCGAAAACAACCTCTAACGGCGTCGCTTCAGTTTTCGTCTCGGATTCGCCGTCGTCTGATCGGAGTTTTCGGTAAAGCTCGAAAACGACGTCATCGACATCGGAAGACGACGCCACGTTAACAGCGGAAGAGAAAAATCCAGATTTTGCGAGAAGCGTGACGACAATGGGGTTACCGAGGACGAAAACAGAAGTCGGGGATAAGACAAGCGTGGCAAAGAACCTGCAGTATTCGCCGGAGATTTTGACGGCAAACGGAAGACGAGTTGAAATCCAGGAGAGTAGAACGAGTAAAGTAAGTATCAATTGAAACTCTATTCCTCATAAATAAGTATCAACAGTAGCTCTACAATTTTTCATTTTTTTAGAGAGTTGAACATAACACAGATAACCTTTCTCTGTTCTCCTTTCAAAGTTGTTTCTGTCCAGGTTCTGATTGCTTGTGTAGCTGCTGTACTGGCAATTGGTCTTTTGGGTGGCGTGTTGTTCATATACCGAAGAAGAAGAATTGCTCGAGATACAGGTAACTATTTGAACTTTTCATTTCTACATGTTTTACTTTGTGTTTCCACAAACCGGAAGATGATGCGATTTTGAAGTTTAAGAGTTCGATTTTGAAGTTCTACAGTTTTTAGCTGGAATTTTGATTCGGTACTGTAATCAAGGAAGTCGCGATCGAAACGGCCTCGTATCTTCATCAGTAGGTTGCTTAGGAATAATTTCCCTTTGATTATGACAATACTAACTACAAACTTCAAAGTATATATAATTTCCAGTAGGTTGCTATCTCAGTTGCTGAAATCTTTTGGCTAAAATAGTCATACTTCCTTTAATTTTGAAATTATTTAGTACATCTACTTTGCAAGTGTTGAATTCAGGATGATTCGCATTCTATTTAATAATCTCTGTTTATTCCAGGATTCTCCTGAAGTCCATGCTAATGCAGCAGAGGCACTATATGCCATTACCAGATATGATCCTCCTGGCATAGCGACTAAAATTTGTAACCCAAGGTAGAGTTACCTTTATTGATTATTGTTAATCTTCAGTCATTTTTTCCACTTCTTTTCAAATTTTCGGACTCTAGTTATTCAGATTGGGCTGGCTGAGAGGTAGTGGAATTGAATATAGTGTTTTTGTTGAATTAATCTCTTTATATTTCTTCCCACTTAGTTCTCCCATTGCTTCCATTGAAAAGGATTCTAATCTGTATGCATTTTCATTTCCTCATCACACTTTTTTTTTTCTGTCTATCCTCCATTTCAGCATCATGAATATGCTTCTCTTGACTTATTCTTTGTTCACTCATCTTAAATGGTTGGTTTTACACAATCACTTCTGTTAACCAACCCCAAATCCACTCACTCACAACTGACAGTTTTGTTGTTGTGACGGAAAATGGTTGATTCTATTATTTGGGGGCATGCTTCATTGATTATGTTTTCTAAGTAAATTGACACTGGAATATTTGAGGAAGCAATTTTTTTGTTGAATTACTTCAAAGTTCCCCAAATATATACAAACTGAGGAGTGTCTTAAGGTGTATGGTGACCAAGAAGACATGATGGAAACAAGCAGCAGCATGTGTACCAAACTCAAGGCTATTAGACTGGGATGTTTCTCTCTTGTAGCCAACCTTTTGTTTTTCACCTATACCGGTATGTCGATCTTTCCATGAACCATTCCGCTTAGTTACGGATTTTTTTTTGCAGTAGGGAATTGAGATATTGTACTTTTGTATAGACACGATTTATAAAAAAAATGTTATTGAGTATTTGAGTCACATATATACTCGTCTGAGTAATTGTTTGTCACGTATGTAAATTTATGTCTGAAATGAAGGTCAAGCAACTTACTCATCGAGTTTATGTGAATGCATGAAAAACAGAAGCGAGGACAGTAATGCAAAACATATTTATAAAAATATTATCTTTCGTTGTCTGGTTACCATGTTTTTACCAGTTTTGTTGGGATTATACTGCAGGTGCATTATACTGCCAGGTTTGCAGATGAGACTGTATTCGACATACAGTAGTTACAAATGTGGTAGACCTCTCACTATGCACATTGGCGTTAGTAAAGTAAGTAATACTATCTTCTTTTGCTAAGAAATAGCATCTGTTTTAGTTGTTTGGGCTAGGCCGTTAAAAATACGAGTGTTGATGGAATTTTGGGGGATCAGGATTCTAATTCGGGTGGTATTTCCAGGTGATTAGAGGATTGGATCAAGGTATTTTCGGGGGTGACGGGGTGCCTCCAATGCAAGTTGGTATGGCTTTCAAAGACATCTTTCTAACTGAAATACTAGTACATTGGAGTGATTGTTGTTTTAGAAGTTTGGATATATGAGCTTTGATGTTGGACTCGTTATGCAGGTGGGAAACGTAAGCTCCGAATCCCTCTATTAGCATATGGACCTGAACATGCTGGCTGCTTTTCAGGTAAAATTCAGCTCACCTCAGTTCAGTTCATTTGAACTAAGTTAAATTAAATTCAGTTAAAAACCACAGAGCTTAAGTTGCGATAATATCGCAGTACCCGAACTATTTCTCTTTTGGATAAGTTTTGCTGATTTTGTAAGCAATTTTTGTTTATGGGTCATCTTTTCGCAAATCTGTAATCTTTTCAAGTTTCAACATGAATGTAATGCCATGTATGGACAAGATGCTTTGAGCTTTCAAATTCCAACCTACAACAACCACCTTACACAATAAACTCTCCACTCATTTTACCTCCTTATGATTCACTACCACCTTCCAACTCCATACCTTCAACAAATGACAACTCTCCTCCATATTGTGTCTACCCACCATCACCATCTAACCCACAGTTATCCCTTCCGCCAACCATCCTCGGCCCAATTCCTTCGTCAAGCCTACCAGAGACTGTTCTGAGTCCACCCGTCTCGACTTCCAGTTGTGAATAGTGTCGGTTGACTGTATCATTTTCGGTTCGACCAGAATCGATTCGTTTGGCTCAGTTCGATAATCTATGGCGAGTTACATTGATGAAGTACTCAGTGAGCCGTTGGATGCTTCTGGATCTTCTGCCAATGGCGATAGCATATCCGTCACCGTCCGATTTCGTCCATTGAAGTACGTAATCAGTTACATTTACATTGATAATTGCGTTTGATTTTGTGAATTGTTATTATCTTCGGTAATTTTTGGAGATCTGTATGTTTAATTCATTAATTGATGTGAATTTGATTGCATATGTTTTGTGAATGATTTTGTGCTGTAGTGATTGAGAATATCAGAGAGGAGATGAAGTTTCGTGGTATCCAGATGGAGATGATACGGTTCGTTGCGAGTATAATCCGGCGACTGCTTACGCTTTAGGTGATCACTGCTTCTAACACTTGCCATCACGTACGGTACAGTGAGGATCAGAGAGTGATTTTGATTTTACTTGATAACTTCGATTTAACATTGTCTCTTCCTCGAAAATTGTGAAAAAAGTTGATCACTTGTGTTATTCTACACCGTGTACAGTAGATTCGTAGTTAGCTATGTATATATTATGAAAATGAAAAGAGATGGTGTATTGGGATTAAATGATTTTCTTATTAATAAAATTAAAGTTCTCGGTATGTGAAATTTGTTTATTTTGGTTTTTTTTTGACGTCAGCAGTTCAATAGACATCTAATTTTTTAAAACCTCTGATGTCTAAAATAGCAATAGACAACTAATGTTTAAAACCTCAGTTGTCTATACACAAAATAGACAACTGTTATTTTATAAAACAATTGTCTATTAATGAATAGACAACTGTTGTACAACAGATGTCTATGCTTAGACTAATATACAACTCCAAACTACTCAACTGTTGTAAATCAGTTGTCTATTGCAAAAAAATCAGTTGTCTATTTGATGTTTTGTAGTAGTGAATGTAAACTCAAAAAATTGTGCACCTTGAAATTATCGAACCACTTGTCCTGCTGCCACTTGGGCACCTTAGTCTAACTTGTACAGTAGGTCGTCAAGTCCTGCAGAAAACTATCGGTGACACCAGTCACCACCCTGCGGTGCCGAAACCTACACCAAAATATGAAATAAGATTGAAGTGTAAAAGTATTTGACAACCTTACAATTAACTGGTTCACAATAATGAAGTTCCTAATATGATTGAAGTTTACCACGTGTTATTATCGGGGCTCAGAATGAGACGCCCGTCGTGCTCCCGATATCTTAACCTCTGAGGTGGTTGTGGAGGGGGGGGGGTTGGTTGCTCCCCCTGCCCCTGCCCGTCCTGCTGGTTCTCGTTCAGCTGCTGGTCCTCCTACCCCTGCTGCGGCTCTTACTGGCTTCTCCTGCTCCCACTAGCAGCTCTAAATCGTCTGCCAAGGGTCATATCTGCAGACGAAGATAGAAAGTTAGAAATTAAAAACATAATCAACTACACACTACTAGCAATATAGATTATTACTATTGAAATAATATAGATTATTAAAACTATACCCTACTAGCAATCGTTGTCGCTATCGTTATCGTTTCCCACTTGCCTACTCGACCCAACTACGTCTTCCTCTTCGTATTCGTTTTCCTCCTCATCATCGACCTCCAAATCATCGATGTCAGCGACTTTACTGTCTTCCTCCTCCTCGACCATATCATCAAAAGCACCTTCGATGTCCTCACCACCTTTATCCTCTTCAAAATCCTCCCCCATTTCCACCTCATTATCATCATCACTTGCGCACAGATTCTCATCGATTGGAGACAATGTTGTACCACTAGAAATGACCTCCTCTTGAAAGAGGTTAGTGTCAATGTGCCCCCGTGACTTAGTTTTAAACACCGCCCACCACTGATTTCCACTTCTATCGTTCTTTGTGGTTGGATAAGTAAGGAGCAAAGTACACTTGGTGTGCTTGTTGTGCAAGTATAAATGGATCGTACTTAGAGTATTTTTTGGTATGATTAACTTCAACTAGTTTGTACCGTTCATGTACTCTAGTACCATGCACTGAGTTGTCCTTCCATTCGCATTTAAATACCACAACTCTATGCCCACGATCACTTCCAATGTAGCACAACTCGAAGATGTCTTCCAGTAGACCGTAACAGTCGTCACCATCAAGTGACGACACAGTCACACCAAAATTACATCTAGCCCTACTGCTACCATGTGCAAATGTATGGAAATTGTAACCATTAACTGAATATCGGTTCCAAGTTCTAAACTTCCACAAAGGACCTAATGCTAGACTCCTAACCAAATCATCCCGAATATTTTCTGAAATTACATGATCCAAACTATTCCTCATGCTTATTCCAAACATCATCAGCATTTAAATGTGGATTAGCAGCTAGAAATTCAGTTACAAACTGCTTCTCATACGGCTCCAAAACTTCGCAGTTTGATAACAAGTAAAGGTGAAAACGATTGTATTCCTTCTCATCTAACACCCTACACCCCCCAACCGATGAAGATCCTTTACCTACCTTACTTTGAAAAAAGTCTGGTATGTTGGGGTCAATCATCTTAGGTGTTATTAGGTTAAGATTCTTGGCTTTGGTGTTGACTTCTTTCTCGAAATACAGAGAACAAAAGTTGGCTATCTCCTCTGTTAGATAGGCATTGCATATGGAGCCCTCGACCCTCGCCTTGTTACCCATTTTTTTCTTCAAATGGTTGAGAAATCTATAACAATCAAGCAATTTTATTAATAATAGAGTACAATATTTAACATTAGTGTTTCATTAAGTATAAAATTCTCACCTCTCAAACGGGTACATCCATCTATATTGCACCGGTCCTCCAACTTTAGCTTCGTAGGGCAAGTGGACCGGTAGGTGCTCCATTGAGTTAAAGAAGGAGGGTGAGAAACTCATCTCAAGTTTGCACAATATTTGAGGAATTTGATCCTCCAAACGAGTCTTGCCGTCAATTGTAACTGTCGACGAACACAAATCTCGAAAAAACTGAGATATCTCAGTAATAGGATTCCAAACACCTTGCAGTAGCAGTTGCTTCAACGTCACAGGTAGTAACCGCTCCATGAAAACGTGGCAGTCGTAACTCTTCAAACCTTGCAACTTCAGGTTATTAATGTCGACAAACCGACTGAAATCGGAGGCGTACCCATCAGGGAACTTCAATTTCCCTAACTACTCTAACACGGCCTTTCTCTGAGGCTTATCAAGGCTAAACAAGGCCCTAGGCTTGGACCCATCCCGCTTGATATGCAATTTTGGACGGTCACAAATTTTCTTCAAATCTTTTCAGGATCCTACGGTGTCACATGTCTTACTCTCTACATCCATGACAGTGTGAATCAGTTGCTCAAAGAAATTCTTCTCAGTATGCATCACATCCAAATTACGTCAGAGCAATAAAGTACTCCAATATGGAAGGTCGAAGAAGATGCTTCTTTTAAACCAACCATTTTTAATTTCTTAAGATCCTTGAACTCTTAATTGGTGCCGTCAACAGTAGATGGGAACTCTGAAATCACCTCCCATATCTCATCTCCCTGGAGACGAATTGGTGCCTCGTCTAGCACCACCTCACCCTTCTTGAAAGCTCTCCAGTTCTTCCTGTACATATGACCCTCGGGTAGGAAATGTCTATGACAGTCAAACCAACTAATTTTGCTTGAATTTCTTAGGTAGAACGCTTTACTTTCACTCATGCAACAAGGACAAGCTTTTTGGCCCGCCGTAGACCAACCGCTCAACATACCATACGCAGGGAAATCATTTATAGTCCACAAAAGCGATGCTCTAAGCTGAAAATTTTGTTTCAACGTGTAGACACCTGCATTTTGCCTGCTAGTGTCTATAGCAGTTCCCGACAAAACACCCGATGATGATCGGACGTAAACGTGACTTTATACGCTCGAATACGGACTCGAAATTAATATTATCCGACGTGGACATTTAGCGGAGTGTAAATCTCTCAAAACCGACCTCAAATCCAGGCCCAGTGGGTCGTTTCCAATAAAATAAGACTAATCTGGGTCAAAACCGACACCGGAAATAAAACCATCTTTTGGCGACCGGGTCAAAACCCGGTCAAAGATGAATCCGACACAAAAGGGCAGCCAAGTGAGCTTCTGTAGACACCCAGATTTGGACTTGGTGGCTGCAGAAGTGCCCAACAAACACCCGATGACGATAGGAATGCAACGCGACACGGGTTCGCGATGTTTTAGATAGTTTTCTTATAGAATGGACCAAATAATTACTCGGAAAAATTAAAACTAACCTGATAGCAGCCTTAGTCGTGTCGTTACGGTCGCATAGACACTAATTAGAGTCAATTCCGACACCGGGACCCCGAGTCGACCCCGAAACTCGAACCGAGTCAACACTGATTCAAGCGAGCCTCGGGATGAACACCCGAGGCCCACGAAACCCACGGCGCTAGGTCAAGCTGTGGGGAAGCCTTCGCGACCAAGCAAGATATCACACACCCACCTCTCGGTTTTGGAAAGTATCAAAATCGTATTCTCAAAACTCCAACCGCCCCACCTGACGCGCCTGGGTCTCCCCACGCCCGGACCCAGGCGCCTGTGTCCTAGTACGCACCAAGTCACGCGTCCATATGGGCGACGAGGGCCGAAAACACCTATAAATACCCCCCTCCGCCTCATTCATTCGACACAATTCAATTCTCTCTTCTCCCTCAAAACCTCTCGCTAAGGGCTCGCACTCCGACACCCGAGGCAAACGATCCACTCGATCGTAGTTCCGATAAAAAAAGCGACATCGACGCTACTCCTCACCTTCGAGTACTCCACTCGATACTGAGGTGCCTGTGATTGACTAGCTCAAAACTAGTACCCAGGTTCTGCCGGATTAGCCGCAGAACTAGCCCTTAGTAACGAAGCTCTGACGGAGTAGCCGCGGGAAGGTCAAATGGTAACGGGGTTCTGCCGGAGTCACTAGTCAAGCTAGGAGGATCCGCGTGTTGATCAAGTCGTCACTAGGTTGTCATCTAAACAAAAATTTCCATATTTGCACTTTCTATTATTATGCACTACGACAACACTAGACGTGGGCACTAGGTCCACAAACGTCCACTAAAATACGTAACGTCTCAACTTCAACAACAAATACTAAAACACACTAAATAAACCTGAGTAATTCCGAGATCCGTTCTCAAGACTATCTACGCATCGAGTCCCATTTAGTGTATACTCCGAGGATGCAATTCCTCACAATGTGATTTACTTACATTCGCATTTACAGTTTTTTTCGTATGATTTATTGCTTTTATGACCTTATAATCGCATGCTAAATCACCTAACATGGAATTCAAGACGTAAAATAACTAAAACTAAAACAAAGTGATGGTCGGGTTCCGTATTAGTCCGGATGCTCACCTTATTGGGTTCGACGCATCTCTATTAATACCAAATCGACGCATCTTAAGCAGAATACCAGGTAAGGTATACCACGAGAATGACTAATATCCATATTATCACGTTGAAACTGATCTGCTAATACCTATAATATTAGTACTCTCTAATCTCCTACGTGCATCTTTTCATGACCTGCTTGTCACGTGAAATCGCATACAAAGAATGTAAACACTACTGTTTTGACGATAAAACTTATCTGTCCTTAAAACAACCGACACAGCAAAGACATAGGGTTTAAAACAACGGATGTTACAGTACTTCCACCACAACAAAAGAATTAGGAAATCAGCCCACCGATTGATTAGTAGAGGCCGCTATAGTGCGGGCGGGATTTGGTGTTGATATCTATCAGATGTTGGCTTCCCTATACGTACCCTCACCCCTTACTCAGAATCGACGGTTTCCGGATGTTCGAAACCATTGGCAATGAGAGACATTCCAGGCATGGAGTGCTTAAGGGTACAAGTCTTTATCTTTCGGTCCCGTGCCGCTCAACTTTGAGCCGGCAAGGGATCAAAGTTGACTTGAATGGTTTCCGAGTCCCCATAATTGACTCGGTGGCGACTCCACAAATTGGCAACGAATTCAGTTCACTAAAAAGGTCGCCTTCTCAAATGAATTGGCCTTTAAACATTTACAACCACGTCTCGATCGATTCCCAAACGGAAACACGGGTGCCCGCACCCGTCTAGTACAAGTCCGGATCGTCATCCAAATCGAGGTCCGACACTTCGCCTCGTATGCGAGATAAGACCGGGCCCCGGTAGGGAGGGGGCCGCATGGGTGGCCGCTGCCACATGTTGAAAACCGAATCGGTCCCGCGCGGGCACGCGCGCGACGCCAGGCGGTGCGGACGGACGTCCACAGTTTGGCGACTCCGCTGGGAAATTGGAAACAAGTTTCCAGCGGTGGTGTAACTTGAACGAGGTCGGTGAAGCTCATTTCTTAGTTCCTAGTTGTGGTCACTACAGGTTTTGGCCCTAAAAAGTCCACCCTAACCGATATCAGGACCAATCGACCTCTTCGCGGTAAGATCTCTAGGGACACGCGGAGAGACCCTCGATTGACGCTCCGGCCGCCTAACGCGTAACCCGCGGGATTAATAAGCGGATAGTCCAAACGAACGGTATGATACTCATCTCCCCAGATCATTGTCAATGCCTAAGCAAAGACTATTCGTGGGCGGTAGCCTACCCTAAACCTACCCGAGTCTGCATCCTGTATGAGTGTATGTATTCCTAGTTATGTGTAGCGTGTTTGAACAATCCAACCCAAATAAAACAATAAAATCCTGATTCAACCACGCCAACGTATTCAACCGCACCCAATTCCGTTTTTTATTTGAAAATGCCTCATCTTTTCAAAACGATCGTTTAAACATCAATACTCCGACCAAATCATGGTTTCTAAAAAAGGAAAACGTTTTTAACGCCGTTACCATGGCAAAATTCACACTTACTAACTTCAAAAAAAAGAGTTCTTAGCGCCATCACCTTGGCCAAACTAAAACCTATTAGCAACAATAATTACCGTTAATGCAACCGAAACTCCCAATTAATGGGGTTAAGGCCACCACGCGGTCACATTCTGTTTCAAAAAATGAAACTTTTCACACACGTACCGTTTAGCACAACCAAAGCTTAAATTAATGAAGTCAAGGAACCCATAACGGTTACACCCTCAAAACACTTTTCACAATGCACACCCACCGTCTAATGCTAGCTAGTGCAACCGACAAACGTAGGTCACTAATTTAAAAGTCATTTTTTTTTCAAAAAGCAAAAATTTATAAGAAACACTATTCATCACCTAAGTCCCCCACTAAGGATTTAGTCACGCCTTTAGGAAGACTATCATCAGACTTCGCGCTCCACCACAAGCGTCGCGCACCCCGCAAGTATCGAACTAACTAATTAATAGTAGTTTCGATAGAAGCATCATGCAATTATTTTCAAAAAAAAAAAGAGAAAGCGCTTCCCTTAAAAGAAATGCACTCCTTTCAAAAATACTTACTTTTCATCGTCATTTTCGATGCACCCACATAAAAACGCACTTACGCTCCACAAATGATGTCGTCGCACCCTCGTTACACTATTTCTACAAACCACCCTTTTCAAAATGTTGCAAAACTGGTCGTTTTCAAAGGAAACATGCATCCAAACCCTTTTGCTCCTGAGCCGGGATCCTGATCAACCTCTTACGTCGTACAACCGTGTGATTAACTATCTGTGTTAGTTACTAGGGTCGCCTCTACTCGGGGTCTTACGTTTCGGGTCGTCTCATTTCGAGTAGTCCTCTTTAAAACCTCACCTACAAGGTTTGTGTCAAATCATCTCGTTACAGAGACAGAAAATTCGTTAGGCGTCTCGCCGAGTACACCAAGAGTCTAAAGATCACCTGAGTCCCTAAAACTAGTGACCGCACACACACGCAGGTCAAGCGTCTCCGTTCCGTGTCGTTCAATCATGAGCATCCCTCGAGTCCCTAAATTGCCCAGCAAGCCCCAACCTCATACTCCTATCTTTCGTCTAGGAATGGCGCCAAGTAGCAACGAAGGTACCATCGACCAACTCAATGCCTTAATGAACGTGGTCCATGGGATACTAGGGATAGTGTCGTCAATTTCCTCCTCAATCGACGATGTTAGGCGTCGCCTTGATACTCTTGAAGGGCCCAAGAGGAAGCCCCAAGGAGGACCGATGAGTCGGGAACTGGTGCTTAGTGGGGATCCATACGTCGAGTATGCCAGGCTCGCACGCCCTGTCGAGCCTACAAGTCTCCGCCATCCCTTTAGGTAATTCACCGAACTAGTGGAATCTTACACTGAGGCCCTCCGGAAAGTGCAGGAGGCCTGGCTACTATGGCCTGTAGGTCCCACCCCAGACCCACCTATAGAAAAAAGGGAAGCGGGTTGGAATCCGAACGCTTACTGCTTGTATCATCAAGGTCGGGGGCATGAGACCCAAGTTTGTACCGAACTCAAGCATGAAGTACAGGACCTCATCGACAAGGGTGTCTATGTCCCCGTAGGATGTCTTTGGAGAAGGGCTGGCCCTAGGTACCAATAGAGCAATCCGCGTGAACGCCGGGAGCCAAACCAGCGAAGGTACCTCTAGGGGCATGGCCGGTCCAAGTTAGAGTCTAGTTCATCGTAGGGCCTAGACTAAAAATAAATAAATACTTGTCTTCTTCTATCAAGTCTCGGAAGGTGCGAGGGGACATGTCCTCCACCTCCCCAAAAATAAAATAACGAGCATCTAGCCCATCTAGTATCATTAATAAAACAGTTATCTTTTTTCACAAACATGCCTCGACAATCGCTTAACTTTCTTTCAACAATTTACGTTAAACGCTTAAAAAACTCGACTTTATGCCAATTATCGATAACAACTGACTAAAATACAAGGACTACAACGAACGGCCCATTTAGCTTCACCCTAAGAAGGAAATCGGGAAAAACAACCCTAGCTTAGCCCACCATTGACCCCGTCGCCGAACAACAATGAACTCGCAACAGACTAACCCCCACCCAACTAAACTTTACCAACAACAGCCTGTCTAATAAGTCTAAAAACAGCCATGTCTCTAGGAGTCAAAAGCCTTAGAGTCCATAGAGATTCATTCCTAGTAGTCAACCAAGCCGCAGGAACCTGGGAAGCCTATAGCGAAAGCCTAACCTCGTACCAAGATAAAATAGAAGCAATGTCTAGGGAATTCACCGAAATCGACTTCGTAGAAATACCCCGCGAAGATAACCAATTCGCTGATGCATTATCCAAACTAGCCTCACTAATAAACATGCCCGATCACCTCTTCCCCATGCCTATCTGTGTACGAAGAAGCGAACAACCAGCCTATATCCACAACCTCGAAACCGACAACGCCACCGAAGAACCTTGGTACAAAGCAATCCTAGACTTTAAAACCCACGGGTCATATCCACCTGACACTAATGCCAAAAACAAAAGAGCCCTACGAATACAAGCCACGCATTACGTTCTAAATCAAGGCCTACTGTACAAACGAACCCCACAAAGAGTCCTCCTTTGATGCATGAACAAAAACCAATCAATAAAGAGAGTCATGGAAGAGGCACACGACGAAGAGTGCGGACCCCACATGAGTGCACACCTACTAACCCGAAAAATAATGAGACTGGGTTATTATTGGATTACCTTAGAGACAGTTTGTCAACGTCACGTTCGGCACTGCCATAATTGCCAAATATTCGCCAACATCTAACACCTACCTCCTTATCTTCTACACACTATAGCCACATCCTGGCCCTTCTCTACCTAGGGGATGGACATTCTAGGGAAAGTATACCCATCCGGGACCAGCGAACCTTGCTTTGTTAGCCATAGATTACTTCACCAAATGGTTAGAAGCCGCCCCTTACACCGCGCTAACCCCAAAACAAGAAGTCAAACCCTTACAAAACAACATCGTCTGCTATTACGGAATGTCTCACGAAACGATTAGTAATCAGGGGGCTCACTTCCGGGCCAACATCCACCCAAAAAAAACTCTTGAACAAATGCAAAATCCAAAAACACAAATAGACCGCAAACCAGCAGGGCCGTAGAAGCAACCAACAAAAATCATCACCACAATCCTTAGGAAGATGATAGGCAATCATTGAGATTGGCCGAACAAGATCCCCTTCGCCTTATGGGGATACCGAACATCCTTTAGAACTCTTACTGGAGCCACACCATATTACTTAACCTACGGTTCCGAAGCCGTACAACCCATAGAGCTAGAAATACCGTCACTAAGAAGATTAGCCGAGAATGGTATTCCCGAAGAGGAATAGAACCAAAAATGATATGACAAGTTAGTACTCCTGAGCACCCCTTCCCATCAACCCTAGAGAAAAATTCAAGCCAAACTGGACGGGCCCTTACCTCGCCAAAGAAAATACTCTCCAGATAGCGCCGTAATCCTCACCGACCTGGACGGTCAAAAGTTCTCAACCCCAACCAACATGGATCAACTCAAACGATACTACCCATAAACACCCCAGAAACTACGTCCCGACCTCCGACTTAGGAGAAAACAAAAACAACAACAACAAAACAAAAATCACTTCGCATCGATAAATGCCATAACTGAGTTTAAAGCAAAATCACTCACACTTTTCTAAAGAACTACGAACATGGTTTAATTCCGTCTAAAAGCGGATACGTAGGCAACCCGTTCCCCGGGTACAACCAAACAACCGAAAAAATAACAAGGATCGATTAATCGATCCATGTATAAACCGGGACTCCTTTTTACGACCCGACCCCCCCGAGTGATTTAAAATGACGAAGCAAAAACGACGAGCCGAGGACGGGGTGAAAACCCGAAAGGGCGCCCCGAGCAAAATGAAGAAACGAGTTGCGAGCCGTCAAAAAAAAATGACGAGCCGAGGACGGGGTGAAAACCCGAAAGGGCGCCCCGGGCAAAATGAAGAAACGAGTTGCGAGCCGTCGTCAAAAAAAAACAAAAACAAAAAAAAACAAAAAACAAGAACAAAAAAAACAAAAAGAAAACAAAACAAAAGGGTGAGCCGAGGACGGAGCGAAAACCCGAAAGGGCGCTCCGGGTAAAATGAAGAATCGAGTTGCGAGCCACCACGAAAAAAAAAAAGAAAAAATAAATGTGCTTCTCATTAAAAACAAAACTGGTTAAATCGAGCCTTTGTCGAGGCATCAACATCAAGCATCAAAAATCCGAATGTCCCAGAAAATTAATAACGTGTCTAAACTCCACAAAAGCTAATACTAATATGCCACATAATATCAACTAATACAACATAATACTAAAACGGTTGGACTCTACCGGTCCAACTTATCCCTACCCTCACCATCCGGGCATGATTGCTTGCGTTCTTCCTCTTCAATTTTCCGAAAGCACGCTTCTAACGCCCTATCCAAACGTGAGTTCAGCAAATCCCACTTCCTCTGCTCTTTCGCAGCCTTAATATGGGTCTTGTCGGTCTTGGCCCACTCGGATGAACTGACTAAACTAGGATCGGTCCCACTGTCTCTGGTTAGGCACCAAGTCTCTCGAGTCTCCTCTTTGCCTCTTAGTGGAGTTGTCGTTCTAACTTTTGAAACGGTCTGTCCTGATGGGCGTTCACAAACCCTCTGCCGGGCGGAAGTATTGTTGGTCGGTCGATCAAAGGAATGCAAAAACTTCCGTTCCCACGACACCCTAAACCCCCTAAGCAAATCCTCGCTCCATGGATCAAGATTAGAAAATACCTTAACATCATCTGGAATATGAGGCCGGACACCCATTTTATTTAACAACATGCTAGGGTAAATATAAACTTGATCCCTCAGAGATAGTAGTAATGATAAGTGTAGTTTGTAGTGCCTAATTTGTTGTGTTTTGGTCCCATCTTCCTTGTGGAATCACTCCTTGGGAGCGGTTTATGGGTTACTTATGCTTCCTTTAGTTCGTTTTAGGTTCCCGAGACCATTCATGAAGAGTTGGAGCGATTCCGACTCAATACATACACTTTTCGGAGCCAACAAAGCGAAGAAACGATCACTCGATGCCTTGGATTCGATCCCGAGACCTTGGGATCCGATCCCGAGCCCCTTAGACTCGATCCCGAGACCCGAGAGTCGATGAGAAGCCCATGTAAAGCAAGGAGGAACCTTAAAGATCATATTGGAGGCCTACAAGCCCCATCCCCGACGGGAAGGACCTCATCCCGTCCCGGATGAGGTGCACAAAATGCAAAGGTTCAGTTTTGGACCCGTCCCCGACGGGACCATTTCATCCCGGACGGGATGGCCCAGCTGCAGCCCGCTTTTGCTTCTTTTCTTCTCCTTTCCTCTTGTAACCCTATATATATACCCTCCTCTTGTAATCTTAGCTTATGTTCTTCATTAACCACAAAACCCTAGACTACTTTAGCATAGATTAGAGTAGATTAGTCGGTAATTAGTCCTTAATCTAGTTAGCTAATCTTGTATTAAGGAATTCTTGAAGATCTCCACCAAGATTGACAACCTTGGAAGATTGTTTTGGGTTTTCTCTTTTATACAAGTTTTCATTCTTGCTTTCATCTTCTAGTATGGTATAATCTCTTTTCCTTTCTCTTAATCTTTGTTTTATCATTCAAGTTTTCATCTTTATATCTTGTTTATTGTTTTGTTCATCATCTTTGTTAGTTTCACATATGTATGCTCTTTTTCTTGTTTTGGTTTCTCTTGTTAGTGTTAGTTTTCCTTTAGATATGTTTGAGTAGATTCTTGCTAGGGTTATTAGGGTGATTGGTTGTGATTGTGGATGATTAGGGTGAGATGGGTGGTGCTAGATGTTGCTTTTGTTGTTTCCCATTAACCTTGCACTCCACATGTTCGATGTAATGCTTGTGAGACTCGAGACGATCAATCCTTGTTTTTCTTGCCTCTTCTCTTGTATGTGTGTGTTTGGTTGTAGGTTTGGTAACCTCATTAGTAGCGAGAGCGTGGTGAGGGTGACCCCTAGGCCGTTTAAGTAGCGAGAGCCCGATCGGAACCTAGGCTACGAAAGCATGCTAGTAACCCCGTCTTTCCCCTTTTTATGCCCTTGACATCCATGAACCCGACCTAACCCTAGTTTCTTCTTATCGTTTTATTAGCTTCCGCTAGTCATTAGATGCTTGTTTAGCCTTTTTATTTGTTGTTATAGACTATAGTTTAGTCCTTAGTTAACCTTAGTCATCGCCTAGATTAGCTTGTCTTGAACCTAGTCTTGGACCGTAGCACACCTTAGTCCGACACCCCGTCCCCGTGGACTCGACCCGACTTGCCCTTTCTACGTGTTAGGATTAGTTGGCTATTATTTGTTGGTAGGGATCCACGGCAAATTCCACCCATCAAGTAACAAGGCCCAGGTCGAAGACGAAAATGGGAACCCAACGCACCCACTGATATTCCACCACGGGATGGACCACCTGATGACAACTTCTCCCCTAACCAAATAGGAAAACCAATCCTCCTCTTCAGGACCTTTATTCCACATCAGCACCATCTTCCGGCCCGTGAAACCCCGATAGTTGTAATCTTTGAAACACCGGGGAGGGTCGATTAAGCCGAGCCGCTCCTGCAACCAAATCTACACAAAATACGACAAAACATCGCACCCCCGAAGTCAAAATAACCACAAAACAAATAAAACCAAGCTTCAAAAATACAGCACAAAAAAAATGCACACCTGTAGGATTACCCTAGAGCCCCGAGGAAGTCTCCCCTGTGCCGGAACACTAGCGTCAAGACCCAAAACGAGTTCACCTAAAATGAGCAATGAGGGTGATCGTCTATGCTCCATAGCCGCTACCACATCCAACACTCGAGGGTTACCCCAACCTTCACGTGACCGCGCATCCTCCAAAAGATAATAACAAGCAACAACAATATTGAAAGCACGCCTACATGCCAAGCTCGAAACATGACGAGTGTCAACTTGTGAGAATGTCCTAAAAAGCAACTCTAGGTTAAGGTCATCCACACCGAAATAGCCTTTAGCCTCCTCTAATGAAGAAAGGTCCAGAAAGTGGTAAAGTCGTTCCACGTAAGCACCGTCCCCACAAGGCACACAAGGACTAACTGAACTCTACCCGCCTATAACATCTATCTCTTTAGGCAGAGGGCAAACTTTACCCTCGGGGAAATCAAAAACATGATATTTCGAGTCCCAAAATCTAGAGCATGCCCGTAAAAAAATCATCATGTACCTTGACTCGACTTAGTGCAACAACTGTCGACAGACCATCGTTTGAACTAACCTCGGGATGACATTTCTTAAACAAACCCGCTCACTCGGTCAGAACATTCCCGAAACTCGACATGACCCTAGATATGGTTCTATACCTTACGGATATCCTAGTATGCCTAGGACATACACCCACAACACATATATATAGCACTAATCCCACAAAAATTAGGAAACAACGAAAATTTCCATAACCCGGGACTCGGACCGCACCGGCCCACGCGTCCGAGGGTCCGCCCGCCTAAGCCCAAGCGACCCGGAAGTCAATTGCCTCAGCCCGAGCGCCTGAAGCCAAGCATGGCTCAACCCGAGCAACCCAAGGATAGAAACTTGAACCCCCCGTGATCGCCATGGCTATCGTCTTGCGTCGGAAACAACCTCACCAAAATCATTATAGTCCACCTCGAAAACCGAGATACCCATGTAAGAGCTACTGGAATGCGAGCTCACTCGTCAGACGCACGAGACCTGGATGTTTTTTTTTTTTCGGGGGATATGTTACCCCACCTAGGCGTGTCGTAGCCTATTAGCGGTCATCGTCAAGTCGCGTCTATAACAAGGCAATTTTATAAATATATAAAAGTGGTCTAACTTTTTTTTTCCAAACTTGCTCGAATTTTAAACTTCGGTTCCATCTTGAATGCCAAACAATCGCGCTCATCTCTGGATACATATAACCAAACCACATTGATATTTTACATCTCGAGTCAAAAATGTTTTAAACGACATACTACCTGATCCAATTCCCGGCTCAAACTAACGCATTTCGGAACATTCGAAAGAAGCTGTTTTCGTCCTCTCACGCAACGCTAACGCACCCTAAACCAACTCACATCGTAAAATGAATACAAAAGTGATTACTTGTCAATCTAGGTAAAAAATTCGCCAAACGAAAACACAAGATTAATCCGACTAATGCAAATGCTAAGAATCTAAAACAGATATACAAAATATAAAATCCTTATACAAATCGAGGCTAAGAAGGACCCCTAGAAGCCGCGCCGACGGCAATCACGATCTCACAAAGCTGATCATCTAACCCTAGGTCCTCCAAGTCTATAAGGGGAGACTCACCACCGTCTATCCCCGATAGCATATCTAGGGTAGCCGTCTCGGGAATCCCTCCAGCCTCCTCCATAGCACCCGTAGCCTCAGCATCGACCTCAGCCTTCCCTTCGACCTGATGCCTAGTCTCACCCTGAGCTGAGGTCTCACCCCGGGACCGGGCCAGCTGCTCCTTCAAGAAGGCGATCTCGTCAGCTCGAGATTTCAGGAGCCGTTGTGCCTCAACCTCTCTCGCCTCGAGCTCGGTCACCCGAGTCTCCAACTGACTCACCATATCTGGAACATCCTACAAATACGCTTAAGCATTAGAAGGGTACACCAACAGCCTAGAAAGCCACCTTACTTGCGTAAACTCACCGATCGAGGCCCCGAAGTGTCACGGGAGTCCCTCGAAGCATTGGCCCGGAAACGGTTGGCTGCCTGCCACAACCGCTGATGGCAAGCCGAGGAAACCTGAGAAGGCAACCATAAAAGTTAGACAAACCGACCCTAATTCTTAGAGCCCAAACGAAAAACAAAAGAAACTCACCCGGTACACCCGGTCACGCCACTCAATCCCGACGTCCATCTCCTCAGTAGAGCACGGGGAAGGGGCTCAGTGAAGGGTATCCCAGTCGCATCCACCCTAAGTAAAGTCAGGGGAAAATCTAGAGGCTCGATTTCGTCAGCCGGATCGGCCAACTGAAAAGACAACAGATTGGTCAACCAAAAAGCAGAGAGATAACAAACCACAAAGCAAACCTTAGGATCAAAATTAAGACATTACCACGAGGCGATACCAAGCCAGCCGATGGGTGACATGAGATAGGTAGGAGGCACCAGGCACCAAGAGTGTATCGCCCCCTTCTCCGTCCTTGTCTGCAAGAATCTCTGCGGTGGTCGGCGGTCTAAACATGGTCCGGGGAGGATCGACCGGCACCCTGAAGTCGTCATATAAGCATTGACGTACAACCCGCTCGCCCAGGTACCAAACTGGACGAATCAACGCTGGAAGAAGCATCCTCCTATAACTCTGCGGCCTCAACTCCACGGTCACGTACCCAGGCACGCCCTCGTAATCAGCCCAAGGGCGGGCCACAAACTACACAAGCAAAACCAACCTCCTAATGAATCCCGAGACTTGAATTGGGGGCTATGCAAAGCTGACACCTACTAAGAAAGTAAAAACACCTGCTACCTAAAGAAGGAAAACTTACATCTTCAATGCGCAACTTGTTAACTAGCCTATTTTCTACTGGATAATGGCTGATTGTGCTCTTAGGCTGAGCCAGCCTCCACTCGATTCCCGCCGAGAACCTCTTCGGGTGCACCCGTACCGTCTTGGGCGCCAAACAAGGGAAATAGGAATAAACCCAAGCCTGTAGAATCCCAAAGCAGCTTTAGCATAATCAAGCCAAAACTAAGTGAAACTTCAAAAACAAAAGTGAGAGACAGTAACTGACCTCTAGTATAAGGCATGGACCCACGATAGGCACAACTGAACCCGACCCTATCACCAGCGGCCTCACCATGACTTGCAAGCAGCGAGTCATCTCCGCGAAAGCCGCGTTCACCCAATCAAAATGTCCTAGCTGAGTCAGCTCAGCTAGGAAAGACAAAATCCTAGTACTGAACCTCTCGCCCTTGTCCGAGAAGTGGGTCGACCCTAGGAAATACCACAACCACAACCGGGCATCCTGCTCCGACGTGTTGGGTTCCCGACCCTCTAGTACCGCCACTAGCTCAAAGTGGTCGGTGATATAAGAACTTACTATCGCGTGAGGCGTGTTATATGCCTCACGCGGCAAACAATCTCCGATAAGGCCCCGCACCTCACCACTATCTAGACTAGGGCCTTCGGCAGCCCACCTAATCCTATCCGGACCCCAGGGCAAACCACTGATCATCCCAAAATCCTCCAAGGTCATCCCGACCTCCCCAAAAGACATGTGGAAGGTCGACGTAGTGTCATAAAAGCGATCTATCATCGCCCTAATCACCATAAGGTTGCATTTAGTTTGGCAACCCACCAACCTAGCCAATTGCCCGACCACGGGACCTAGGGCGGTCCTCTCAATAATCCCCTTCACCATGGGGGTCAGCTTCTGATGGTAGACATCAAGACACGTGGTAAAGCCCGAGAAAGTCCTCATCGGACCTGGGGACTGCAAACCGAAACAATGCAAGGATAAACAAAACAAACCTAGCCTTGCCCAAACGGTAAATAGCAAAAAACTGAGTCATAACCAACGAGCACGAATAGGACACTCACCAAACCCCGCACAATGCGGCTAGAAATGTGGCGGTCAAGATGAAACATCAGCTGATGGCCGTCCCAATCCCGATCCCACTCGGGATCCTCGTAAACAATCTCCTCGTTCTCCGGTACTGGAACCGGAACATGAGCCCTCCTAGCCACCATCTTCGGAAGCCTTCGCCTCTTCACTCTATTAAACTCGGCCTCATTAATGGTCTCAGGGTCGTGTCGCTGAGACGAGACACTTCTATGTCTTCTGCGAATCCCTCGAGGAGTCTGCGAGCTTGCCCCGACAACCTCCTCACTAGCGCCAACCGAAGAAGTCCCCTCGGGACGTACGGTGTTACCTCTAGTTGCGAAACCCAAAACCAAAAAAAAAGAAGTGACACAACAAAACACAACCTAAGTCAGCCTAGGTCAGCTTAGACATGTCAAAATAAGGTCAAAATTTCGGATAAGGATATCGAAAATCCAAAAGAGCCGCTAGCACACATTTTCGACCCCAGTCACAATGGAAGTGGTTTCGGGAAAATCCGGCATCGATTCGACGCCTTTTGGTCCGTCTTAAGACACACAAAATCCCGCGGAGGGTCCTAAAAGGTCATCCTAGCCCTTGCAATCGACAATAGAATTACCCATATCCTCATAAGCGCTATTCAAACAAAAGCACGTAAAATAAATACGGGAATAATCGGAAAACGGTCCTTAACCCTAGCTTTCCAAACACATTTTCATAAAAGAGTCATTATCGCACCTCGAACATCCTTATCAAGCTTACAACTACTTCAACAAGCTCTAATCGACCTCAATTTAACAACGAATCAAGCACAAGCATCGAAACTTAACGAATAAAAAACACCCAAATCGATTTTCTAGGGTTTCCAACAAACTAACTCCTAATCAATTCAATCAAGCAAAATCGACATTAAAGAAGTAAAGAACACTAACCCGGAGTCGACATTGTCGTAAAAAGCGGAATCGAAACGAAATTCGGGAAGAAAAGTCGAAGAAGTCGAGTTTGAGGCAAAGAGGATGACGCGTTTGCTTTTCGATAAATAAAACGAGCGCCCCAATCTTCGCATTACTTAAACAGACCCGATCCACGAGAGTCGGACCGCCCCAGCTCACGCGCCCGGGTCCTGGAGCGCTGGGGGCTGAGCGCCTGAGTCTTGGAACGCTGACGGACGCGTGCTTGAGTGGCCTAGTCCAGGCTGAAACAAAGCGAAACAAATGCAACTCAAGGACAATACACATACACCTACTAAGACAAGACAAACGACAATAACAAGACAACTACTAACAAACATCAATAATACACTCTCGACTAATAAAACAAACGCTTAACGCTGCATCCGGACGCATAACAAAAAAATCTCCAAGATTAACATAAGCAAACTCTGAGCCAACTCAAACCCAAGATCAAAACAAAAGCAAGAGCAAACCCGAACAAAATAAGACAAGCATCCGAGACAAAATTAACTAAGACAAATTCACTCCACCAGCATTTTACTAAGACAGATAAACGAACAACATTTTTGCCCAAGGGTCAGAGTTATCCCGGAGGCACAGCAACAACATTTTTGCCCGAAGGTCAGAGTTATCCCGGAGGCACAGCAATTTTTATTCGAGAGGAGACTAACGCCCTCGAAGGAGTCTTATATCTCCACAGCAATTTTTATTCGAGAGGAGACCAACGCCCTCGAATGAGTCTTAACCTCCACAACAATTTTTATTCGAAAGGAGACCAATGCCCTCGAAGGAGTCTTATACCTCCACAGCAATTTTTGTTCGAGAGGAGACTAACGCCCTCGAAGGAGTCTTATACCTCCACAGCAATTTTTGTTCGAGAGGAGACTAACACCCTCGAATAGTTTTATATCATTTTATCTTGTCCTAGGGGTCATATGCATCTCAAAGACGATTACTCGAGCGGAGACTAACGCCCTCGAACGTTTTATATCATCAAAGGTTCACAAGCAGCCCGAAATATACTCGTACAAGTGAAGGCCGACTTAATGCGTTGCTTGCACGCAAAAAACACTTAAAATTAAGCGAAACCTCTAAATAAACTGAAGAAGACAAAGCGCGCGCGCACAATGAATCAAGAACAAGATGTCAAGCAACGGCCCGGGCCCCAAGCAAGCAACCGCAAGCGAAGACGTCAGGTATGACTTCTAAACCTTGGCTGGCGAGCCTTAACGCGCAGTCTAACGGACTTAAAATGACCCGACCGGACAGCCACCAGGTCGTAATCTTCGATTGGCCTGGGTGGCTATACTTTGACTTTCGCCTTGTCCAAGCCTCAGTCAAAGTGGGGGATTCTGTAGACACCCAGATTTGGACCTGGTGTCCGCAGAAGTGCCCAACAAACACCCGATGAAGATAGGATTACAACGCGACACGGGTTCGTGATGTTTTAGATAGTTTTCTTATAGAACGGACCAAATAATTACTCGGAAAAATTAAAACTAACACGATGGCAGCCTTAGTCATGTCGTTATGGTCGCATAGACACTAATTAGAGTCAATTCCGACACCGGGACCCTGAGTCGACCCCGAAACACGAACCGAGTCAACACCGAGTCAAGCGAGCCTCGGGATGAACACCCGAGGCCCACGAAACCCACGACGCTAGGTCAAGCCGTGGGGAAGCCTTCGCGACCAAGCAAGATATCACACACCCACCTCTCGGTTTCGGAAAGTATCAAAATCGTATCCTCAAAACTCCAACCGCCCCACCTGACGCGCCTAGGTCTCCCCACGCCCGGACCCAGGCGCCTGTGTCCTGGTGCGCACCATGTCCATATGGGCGACGAGGGCCGAAAACACCTATAAATACCCCCCCTCTGCCTCATTCATTCAACACAATTCAACTCTCTCTTCTCCCTCAAAAACTCTCGCTAAGGGCTCGCACTCCGACACCCGACGCAAACGATCCACTCGATCGTAGTTCCGATAAAAAATGAGACATCGACGCTACTCCTCACCTTCGAGCACTCCACTCAATACCGAGGTGCCTGTGATCGACTAGCTCAAAACTAGTACCCAGGTTTTGCCGGATTAGCCGCATAACTAGCCCTTAGTAACGAAGCTCTGCCGGAGTAGCCGCGGGAAGGTCAAATGGTAACGGGGTTCTGCCGGAGTCACTAGTCAAGCTAGGAGGATCCGCCTGTTGATCAAGTCGTCACTAGGTTGTCATCTAAACAAAACTTTCCATATTTGCACTTTCTATTATTATGCACTACGACAACACTAGACGTGGGTACTAGGCCAGCAAACGTCCACTAAAATACGTAACGTCTCAACTTCAACAACAAATACTAAAACACACTAAATAAACCCGAGTAATTCCGAGATCCGTTCTCAAGACTATCTATGCATCGAGTCCCGTTTAGTGTATACTCCGAGGGTGCAATTCCTCACAATGTGATTTACTTACATTCGCATTTACAATTTTTTTCGTATGATTTATTGCTTTTATGACCTTATAATCGCATGCTAAATCACCTAACACGGAATTCAAGACGTAAAATAACTAAAACTGAACAAAGTGATGGTCGGGTTCCGTATTAGTCCGGATGCTCACCTTATTGGGTTCGACGCATCTCTATTAATACCGAATCGACGCATCTTAAGCAGAATACTAGGTAAGGTATACCACGACAATGACTAATATCCGTATTATCACGTTAAAACTGATCTTCTAATACCTATAATATTAGTACTCTCTACTCTCCTACGTGCATCTTTTCCTGGCCTGCTTGTCACGTGAAATCGCATGGAAAGAATGTAAACACTACTATTTTGACGATATAACTTATTTGTCCTTAAAACAACCGACACAGCAAAGACATAGGGTTTAAAACAACGGATGTTACAGCACTTCCACCACAACAAAAGAATTAGGAAATCAGCCCACCGATTGATTAGTAGAGGCTGCTATAGTGCGGACGGGATTGGGTGTTGATATCTATCAGATGTTGGCTTCCCAATACGTACTCTCACCCCTTACTCAGAATCAACGGTTTCCGGATGTCTGAAACCATTGGCAATGAGAGTCATTCCAGGAATGGAGTGCTTAAGGGTACAAGTCTTTATCTTTAGGTCTCGTGCCGCTCAACTTTGAGCCGGCAAGTGATCAAAGTTGACTTGAACGGTTTCCGAGTCCCCATAATTGACTCGACGGCGACTCCACAAATTGGCAACGAATTCAGTTCACTAAAAAGGTCTCCTTACCAAATGAATCGGCCTTTACAGCTAAAAATTTACAGCTTCTTACAGCTTAAGAATTTAAAGCTACAAATTTCAAAATAGCATCATATCAAAATAGCAAAAATATTAATTTATACTAACGTCACATTTTTAGTAAACGATATAGATTTATAAAACTAATACTTTCGGCCTTAACGATATTAATTACCAAAGTGAACATTTAATTTTATGAAATTATTAAAATATTGTATAAGCGTTATAAAATGATTAAAAATGTCTTAAACATTTTATTACTACTAATTAGGGTGTTTCCAAAATTTATAAAACTCAAATTCCCTAATTATTAATAGTTTCGACAATACAAATATAAATAGGATTTTTACGGCAAATGTCAAAATTAAATATTTGAACGTCTTTATTTAATTAAACCAACAAATATATTTAGAGTATGTTAAGGGATGATTTAACTCTTAAAGTTTCAGATTTAAATACTTTCAAAATTGCTGGAAAAATAATTCTTTTAGGTAAGACGAAGCATTTTAACGATAAATCACAATTTGTACGAAAATCAATACTTATTAATTAAAGACTTTAATAAATAGTACAAAAATTACGTAAAATAGTTAAAATATATTTATGGACATTCTGTCCAGAAAAGAAAATTTTCCAGAATTCTAAAACTCGGTTTTTAAAGCGTTTTCTCGTTAATCGTCCAATCTCGACAATAACGATTAATAAAAATAGTAATTACAAAATGATTTAAGTATTAATGTCTAAAAACTATTATTAAACCTAAAAATCATGATTTTTCAGAATCTACCATTTTTCCAGATTTCCAAAAATTCCAGATTTAATAAATCCCGTCAAAACCGTCTTTAAAACCCGTTTTCACAATTAACGATTCTACTAATAAAACTTATCGTTCCGAACATTTATTAAGGCACTAAAAATCATAAAATTACATTTTAATATGAAATCATCAGAATCAAAAATTTTTCCAGATTTAAACTAAAGGCCAGAAATCGAGAATTTAAACGAAAAACACGGTTTTAACGATAAACGATGCTTTAAAGTGATTAATTAATTCATCCACTTAACAATTCCGAAAAATTATGAAAAAATTCAGAAATTTCTATTTCACTAGAAAGTTTCACTATGATAAAAATCAGATTAAAATAAAATGTTTAAGTACTGGAACTAAAAATCGGCTTTTAATCGTTTTTGTCCTATAACGGTAATAATTCAATAATCGATATCAAAAATATCAGAAAAATACTAAATTATTAAAAATCATAAAAAAAACAACATTTTTCCAGAATATAAACATATATTACATGTTTAGGTCGAATATTATGATTTTACAAACTAATATGACGATTTAAACGTTAATCTTCTAAAAGCGATAAAAATACCGAAACATGCAAATTTTCAAATTTTAAAAATTTTCCAGATTTTATGACATACATATATTGCCAAAATAAAACATAAAAATATATACATGCAAATACTCAATTAAAATCATGAAATACCGAGTAACATCGACGTTACCTCTACTTCAAGTCTGAATCGATTATATATTCGTCGGCTACGGAATCGTCCAAAAATCCTACCAAACACGAAAATCATGGCAGAAAAATAACATGAGAAAACTAATAAAAATCATGGTAAATATTGATCGAAAACGACGTCGATTATTACCTTAACGAAGGGATCGGAAAGAGGATTATTATGACGATAAAAACGATGCGATTGGGACTCAAAACGGAGAAAAAATAAGCCTAGGGAGGCTGAGGTTACCACGGCCAAAAGAAAGAAAGAAAGAAGTGATGATATATTTTTTTATGAAAAGAATGAATGAAGGGAGTATGGATGGTTTTAGCATAAATGGTAGTAAATTGGTGATGAAAACAAGGTGGCTATTCTTTTAAGGTGGCCAGCCAACAAGAAGGAAGAGGAGCATGAAGTGTCTCCACAATAATGCAAGGAATAAATGGGAGAAAAATAATCATACGTTTACGGTTTAACGTGATAAAATGAAACGTATTAATAATACGTAGTAAAATTTTTAACCAAAAGCTTAGTCGGTCCAAAATGTGAGGAAATGGCCTCAAATAATTTATAAGTTGATAAAAAGTATAATCGTAAAAATAGTTAAAGGCATTTCAAAGTAATTCGAGTAAACCTCGCGTAAGAAAATAATTATTCGCGAAACTTCGTAATAAAATCATTAACGACTAAATTTTTGTAAATAAAAATATTTACTAGTTGAAAATATTATATAATCGTATTCAAACATTTTTAAGAAAAGAAATAACTTAAATCCGAGTTTAAAAACGTCAACTCGAAGAGAAATAGGATTCCTTGCGGAAAATTAATTAGTTTACGAAGAAACTAAATAAATGGATTTAAAAAGGATTAAAATCTTTAAAATGAAAAATAAAAATCATTAAAGTCAAAAATTAAAATAGAGCTTAGTAAAATGATGAAATATGAGGCCGAAAAGTGACAGAGTTAAGACGGAGTCCTAACGGAAAGAATAAAAATGCTAGGAAAAATAGCGGGTGTTACAGTAGTCTTCCTCTTCCTGGCAATCAGGGGATTACTCTCCCCAGTCTTGTGGACATGACATAGGTCCACCCCGACGCGGCCACGCGCGGGTTTGGGGAGGCGAATGAATCTCCATATGAAACGGATCGAATTGAAATTTAGGTCGAAGTGGAGTCGCCACCAAATTTTGTGGTTATTCGGAACCATTCGAGCCCACTCTATGTCGTAGTGGTCCGTATACAGAATACGGCCCATTTCCGATGTCAGAGTTTATTGGGCTCGTCCCTTTGCATTTGATACCAATACCGACATTATCGGATATTGTGTATTGAATGACTCTCGTGTGCCAACGGTTTCGGGCATCCGGAAACCGAGGTTCTGAGTAAGGGGTGAGGGTACGTGTTGGGAAGCCCACAAAGGACACCTAACCCCGCCCGCACATTAGCGGCCTCTACTAAGAATTCGAATGACTTTCCAATACGCGCGTTAGTTGAACGGAAAAATGATATGCAAAGATTATTTTCCCTAAACATGTGAATGGAATTGAAAAGGGTTTCTAAGTCAATTTAATGCAATTAATTCTACGTCAAAGTGGAATTTTAGCATGTGGGTTCGTTTTAGTAAAATAAAACAAACACAAATAAATTGACAAGAAAATAACAAACTTGTTAGTAACGGTATAACGATAATAACAGTTTGCGAATAATGTAGTATGATGCATGGTTTTGAAAAGAATAGTAGGTCACGTGATGGATTAACACGTGTTGACCGAGGTTAAGGAAAAATATATATCGAGATCTAAAAAAATATTTTGTCTAAAAAAAATGATGTTCGAAGAATAATAATAAAACAGAGCGAAATTGTTTTCTTCGGAAAATTGATGATTTTATTAAATCGCGTACAAATATTGCGTAATTTGCACTCGACTTAATATTTTCGATATTCGTCGTATTCAATATTCGATTATGAAATCGATATTGTCATATCCCATATTCGATTATGGAATCGATATGGAATACTAGAGTGAAAAAAATAAAGAAAATTGATTTGAATCGTTCAAAATAACCAAGACGATATAAATATTCCTCCGCGTTTGTAGTGTCATGATTCGAACGAATTAAATAACATCTACGTTAGCATCAACGAAAAATTGAATTGGCTAAACTGTTTGATTAGATTATTAGACTCGACATCCAATTGTGGAATTGGCATCGGATCTAACGTATCGACACTTTGCTTGAATGAAAACTTGATTCCCTCGGCTTTTCCGACATCGAAATAAATCCCTAAGGATTAGGATGTCAGATCCGCGTCAACGGGTTTCGACCCTTATTAAATATAATGCTTATTTTTTGAAAATTAATGTAAATATGCGACTAATGATAATGTTGCAAACAAAATAAAAAAAATATTGTTTAAGTTAACTTATCTCAATAATTAAATAATCGGGGTATTGGAACAAGCGACCGTCAACGCTGTGTGCAGTACACTTGTATATTCGTGTTTCCATATTCCGATACCCCTCTTATTCGACACAAATCGATAAGTATTTTAATGTTTTGTATTAGTTATTATCGATATTATGATGCAATAAAGAAAAAAAATAAAAAAATAAAAAAAAGTAAGAAAAAGCGAAGAAGATGACGAGAGGAAGAGAAGAAGGAGAGAACGGGGTTTTGACAGCCTCAACCTACATGTTCTTGTCTCGGATCGAACTCGTAACCGTGGCTTTAACACAAGAGTCTTCGAGGTTTTATGGAGGTTAAGTTATGGTGGCTCGGGATTGATTCCTAAAACTAGGTTTAGGGTTTTTTTGCTAGTGTAGAATTGCTAGGGTTTGAGTCTTGATGTGTTGAGAGTTTGATATTGATTAGGGTTTGATTTGATATTGATTAGGATTGTGTAGAGATGTGTATTAGGGTTCTTGAGGTTGTGAAAAATTTGAATTAGGGTTGAATTTGATGTGTAATTGTGTGTGCATGGGGTTGCTTATATAGGCATTGCCCATGTACTTTGGTGTCTAGGGTTTTTGCTCTGACGGACTTGACCTGATGGCCCGTCTGAAGGTGGACTGTTGGTTTTGCTTCTTGAGTTGGACTTTTTGTATTTGAGTGGCTGCTTTGATGTGTCTCGGAAACGACTTTGACCAAGGTTGACCCAATCGCTAAAAGTCGGTTTTAATTCCGATGTCGGTTTTGGCCCAAATTAGCCTTATTTGATTGGAAACGGCCCACTAGACCTGGATTTGAGGTTGATTTTGTGGGATTTGTACTCTGTAAGTGTGTTAGCCAGCGATTAATGGATTTGAGCTCGTATCCGAGCGCATAGAAGCATGTTAGCGTCCGATCATCATCGGGTGTTTTTTGGAAACTGCTATAGACACCTGGCAGTCAAAATGCGGGTGTCTACAGAGCCCCCACTCTGACTGAGGCTTGGACAGGGCGAAAGTCAGAGTAGCCACCAGGCCAATCGCGGATTGAAACCTGGCGGACTTCCGGTCGGGTCGTTTATAGTCCATTAGACTCGCGTGAAGGGCTCGCCAGCCATAAGCTAGAAGTCATACCTGAGCTGATGACGATAACTCCGTGGTGAATTGGACTTTGTCGCATAAGTCCTGGGTGCGCCTGTATGTAGGCCCATCCGGTTAGATACCACCGTTGGCTTCCGCTGGGGAGGTATAGTGGGTTGTATGTCCTGCTTGAGTCGTACCTGTATAAGTCACATAAAATGCATGCAACACGTAGGTAGCAAAATGACTCGCGCTGGTGGGAAAATGATTTTTTGAAAACTTGAATTTTGTTATAATATGGATGTTATTATCCTTCCAAGCAATACGTCTCTCCGCGAAGAGACGCGTCCTTTATTGTTTCGATATCTATAAATATCGATCTAACTCATGTATTGTAACACACATCAATATAATCTCATTCCGATTTCCGGTTTACGACATTGTTATAATATATTTATAATACGTTATCAGCACGATCGTCTTTCTAGATTAACCATCGCTAACGAAAATATCTTCATCGTTGATTTCAAGGTTGATTGCAAAAGATAGTGGGACTTATTCTTATTTTTCTCTTATCTGATTATTATCTTGAATTCTACCAATCTAGTGTAAGTCATCCTACCCAATTCAAATTATGTCAACCTATCAGCATTCACATTTGTTTCATGGTGCTCTCGTTGAGAGTTAATGCAGTTGGTATTATGTGAACATACTTTGCGTAATATGGCGTATGATTTATCATCCACTCTCGTATGATTTATCATCCATTGTTCCATTGCAGTTTATAAGTGTTACCATCAACATTGTATAATTTATATGCATAGTGTTATCATCCTAAGTACTTTGTAGTATACTACTCATCATTATTGATATTGTTTATCCTATCATATCAGCATATTGCATAATAACATCATCCTTCCAACCTTCACCAATATTGTTTCATCGTAATTGTAATTGTTTCGTCAGCATTTGTCCGTGAATTTACCCATCTCATGTTTCCCTTGCCCTTGAGTGGAAAAATATTGTCCTGAAGGCAATATATCGTGAAAAAAGTTGTTAGAAATATTCTGAATAAATTTTCTGTTCACTTGAGTTGAACAAAATAATAAGTACGGAGAATAATTTTGGTTAAGGACGATAAATCTCTTTCAATCGATCGAGATTATTTCTTGATGAAGTGGATGTGACATTCGATAAAGACTCTGCCAAAAGTAGAAGTCGGGTAATGATATAAGAGTAATTATTGCAAATAAAATTTAATTATTAAAAGAAAACTATAGTCATATTCCCAGAAAGAATATTGAAGAGTCTTGCTTATTTATATGAGACACGAGTTGTGTTATGTCACATCTATCATTTTCGTTTTGGCCATATGATAAAATACAATTATTGTGCACATAGATGTATATAGCTAACCAGAAGTTTTAGCATGATGAGATTCAGTTAACTGAAAATACGGCATACGATAAGTCGATTTATCGAGATATAACCAATGCATAAGAAAATTGCAATGAAATGAAGCTAAAGCCGACAAGAAAATGATAAAGATGTGACAATAAAGGCCATCCGGGTTCTTATTATTACACCCGTTTTTGATAAATCCGTAGCTTATCTTGAAAGAAATGGAAAAGTGCTGAACTTCTCTCGTGTATCAATGAAATAATATTTGAGGCAAGACAATACACTGAGATGAAAATTATGTTGGAGATTTGAATACTACTCGTAGTCGGAGGATAGAAATGAATATGTTTATGTATGGTTTAATTATGTGACCTGCAGTCACAAAGAATTTTACGAGTAGTTTGGGTAATCAAAGTTCACAATTTGAGTATTATGTGAACAATATAATCTCCTGAATGGGCAATTTTAAGTCAGCATGTGGAAAACCAACTGCGTTATATCTAGCTCCCGATTGAAATTAAACAATTGTTTAAAGTTTTATGAAGTATGAGATGTTTTCTAAGGTGGAAATGATTGCCCTTTAAAATCTATCAGGTAAAGATAGTTTTTACCACCTTAGGGGGAGATTGATAAGGAAAAGCTGGTAAAAGGAACAAACAAGTAATAATTGATCCCCAACTGAACACGAAGTTTAGTGACTTGTTAATTTATTAATATATCAACAATCCGAGAGTCAAGAAAACTCCGTATGAATTATGATTTACATCATTTGGATATGATGACGATGATATATCAGCACCTTATCATACAAAGATATAAATTGATCAGAAAAGCTTGCCAAAATCATAAATTAATCACATTTGATGTGTAGTATGAAAATAATATTCGGTTCATATATCATAAGTAAGAAAATGGCAAGTATATGCAGTTGATACTAAAGTTTGGAAATAAATGTCCCAGAAGTGATATAGATATCGATATCTGAAAGAAAATAGATGGCCTATACGAAATATGTGAATTCAGATATCAAGCAGTACTGATAATATAAGAAATTATATCGATATACATACTTTTTAGAACCGAATATAATTTGCGCGCGATATAAAATGGACACTAGTGGGGATCTTATATAAAAGTCCATCTAGAAAGTCGACATACAATTTATGGTTAAAATGAGCTCATGGATCTGAAGTCCACCTATTGACCCGAAGTCAATCAAATTATGAATATTCGTTAAAAGTTCCGTGTAATTTACATTTAGTCTTCATGTGCATGTAAATAGAATTTCATTTTTTGTTTCATACATTATTATCATTAGCTTAAAACATTGTTTATGTTATATTACATGCATGCGCACAATTATTATTATTAAATGTTTTATTGCAGGATAAATGAATTATACTCGTAAATATTGTCATGATCAATGACTCCCTGAAGGAGCTTGTGTTTGAATGATCATGAAATTGAGAGTAATGAATGGATCGATTATTGTAAACTTCTTCATTATGATGTGAAGTTATCCTGAGTTAAAAGGGAATATTAATAATCCTGAAGAGTTTAGTTGAATAATTCATTATCGTTTGAACCAAAAGTATAATTGTAATATTATCTTGAACAAAAGTATGAGATATGAGAGGAAATAGAAGAATGAATATCTTGCAAAGTATATGAAATAATTGTGGTTCAGAAGTACCATAAAGATTGAAAATGATGACAACTTATTTGATGATCGGAATTGATTCTCCTGAAGAGATCAAAATGGATAGATAACTTCTACACTCTTTTTCCCTTCGACTAGGGTTTTGTCCCACTGGGTTTTACCTAGCAAGGTTTTTTAACGAGGTAGATGTGTATCTTTTATGTTATTGACATGACAATTATCGTGAACAAGTTATGTCACGAACATACCATAAAACAGTATATAATACTTGAAATGAGTGGTAGGTGACTCATTAATATTATGAGTTTTGAAGACACGCGATGACTACAAGTATATCACGAAGTTTTATTAATCGAAGATAATATCAAGTTTATCATCAGATACAATGGAAACGACATCGATGATCAAGAGTTTTCGCCAAATTATGTATCATTTCAATGTATTAAGTGATGTAATCATGAGGGGGAGTAATGCGAGCTGTACTCTTTTTCCTTAACCATGGTTTTTTCCCATTGGGTTTTCCTGGTAAGGTTTTAATGAGGCAGCGGTTCATTCGCATCGTAAAATGTCATATTTTTGGATAATAGACATCCAAGGGGGAGTGTTATAATATGGATGTTATTATCCTTCCAAGCAATACGTCTCTCCGCGAAGAGACGCGTCCTTTATTGTTTCGATATCTATAAATATCGATCTAACTCATGTATTGTAACACACATCAATATAATCTCATTCCGATTTCCGATTTACGACATTGTTATAATATATTTATAATAAATTTTGAAATCTTGAAAATTTGAGATTTTTGAATTTTGGAAACTTTGAGATTTTTGACTCCTAACAAAGATTAGGAAAGTAATTTGCAATTTAAATAGACCGAAATTTGACCTTGTCGAAAAGGATCTTTTTTCGAATGGCTAGATTTTGCAAATTTCAAAGTGGAATTTGAAGAGAGAGGCCTACCGACAGACTCGACTCTGGACGTGACCGGACGAGTTGACTGACACGAGTGGACTCTCGAGGGGTTGGACCGTGACTCGGTAGGGGTGTGGGCCGCCTAACAAGACTCTTAAGTTGCGCTATCCCGTAGCCTAGGCGAGTGGCAACACGGTCGCACATCGAAACGGGATAGATTTGCTATGGGGGGATTGCAGTAGCCTGTAATGGGACTGTTTAGTCTGGTGCCCTTCTGGATTTCTGATTCTAGGGTACATTTCCAAAGTGGGTATTGCCTCGAGTCCTGACAGATTCTTGTCTTCGACTGAGCCGAGTACTAGGACACACTACAGAAAGGAGGCTAGATCTGGATTTTGTGAGTGGATGGAGAACTTCTGCCTAGGAGAAGCCCCCGGAACAACAAAGCTAGCTGTTGAGAACGTGATGGTGTCGTGACCGGAATGATGGCGCTTTTTGGATGTGTGTCAATGTGGGTGGTTGTGCCTCCGTTGAAAGGCTGCCTACGTATTCACGTGTAGTGAAATCAAACCAAGCCGCAGTTCAGTGTCGGAAGATGTATTATGGTGCCTATTCTAATAGGACTTTGTGTGTAACTAGCCATAATGACGGTGTAGGCTAGGTGCATTCCCAGTGATGTCTTGATCAAAGGGCTTGAATGGTTAGGATATTAATCCTGTGACTGTGAGCGCTCTCCGGGGTAGCCCCCAGAGGTGGTGTGAACTATTTGGGCATGTTCTATGCCGACTGCAAGTTGAGTTCCCGTGTTCGGGGTTGGTAACTGGTTTGGATGAGAAGAGTTGGGATAAGATTTTAACGAGTTTTGTTCTCGGGATTTTTAACGAGTTCTGCTCTCGGGGAATTTTAACGAGTTTTGTTCTCGGGATTTTTAACGAGTTCTGTTCTCGGGGAATTTTAACGAGTTTTGTTCTCGGGATTTGATGTTTTTGAAAATGTGGTGCTAGGAAGTAAGTGGCTTTGATGATTCGAAATCTAGAGCTCGATTTTGTGGAGCTGAGGCTTCGAGGGTAAGGTATTGTAATGTGGTAGGAACGGGAGAAGTCGAGTAAAAATGGCTCGAACTTCGATTGGGCTGGTTTGATAATGCGGGATCTGGTTTCCATGTCTGGCTCTAATGGTTAGAGGTATCCTATGGAGCTTGAATCCTCAAAATTCCGGGCTGTCTCTGGCCTAGGTCTCGAGGAGGTCTTGAGGGTTGTAATGTGGGAAGGCTGAGTGTGGTGTTAGCTGACCAGCTTGATTGTTACTCCCCTATCGGATGGTATTGATAATTTTGAATTTGACCGTACCACGGTCAAAGGATTTTCACTTGAGTTGACCGTTGACCACGGTCATGGATATTTGATTTTTGATTGACCTCTTAGCCGCAGTCATGGATATAGAGAACTGATTCACTAAATGTGTGTGCTGTTTGAGGATTAACAAAGAGAACAGTACATACATTGAACCGTCTTGTTTGTGATGCATTTTCTTATAAAAAAAATAGATTTTTCATAATACAAATCCTACTAAAGTAGTATCCATAATACAAAATACTTTAGTTACTTCCTCAACTTGATCATCCTCATCATCGTCGTTTCCATCCTCATCATCGTCGTTTCCATCCTCATCATTGTCACCATCGTCATCTTTGCTTCCTCCATTGCCATTGGCTGGAGCACCTTCCTATGGATCTCCACCATTATCGTCTTCATCATCTTCACCTTCACTTAAGAAATCCTAGTCATCGTCATCAGGATCATCTTTACCACCCTCGTCACTGTCCCCTGTGTCGCTCTCAGGAGCTTGCTTCTCTCTTGTGGAGCTCCTTCACATGAAAAATGGATAGTAATCCAGTGGACATCAACACCCTTTTAAGTTGTAACATAACATGGATAATCAATTATACACAAACATAGAAAAATACCTATTTTAGATAGCAGTTAGTTCAACACAACCCAACAAAGCTCCAGTCTGAAACCAAGTTAACTTTACTTGTTAGCACTTTTAATTAATACAGTATGTTACCAAAATGTACAAAGCTACTACAAGGTGAAGTCTCCTTAGAGACTGAAATTTTAGTAGCAACTCTTCAATTTTCCGTAGCTAATCAGCTTAGAGATGGAATTTGCGACTAAATTTCATTGGTAGCTAAAGGCCTTGTCGCTAATTTAGCTACAGAATTAGCGACCAAAATTAGCTACCACCTAGCGACTGAAAGCGTGGTGGCTAATTTTGCGACAATAATAGAGACAACTTTTAAGTAGCTACACTAGCGACCACAAATTGTTGGTAGCTAATGTAGTGACAGACTTAGAGACCAATTTTGGTGTCGCAAAATTAGCGACTAATGTTTTGGTATCTAAAATGGTTACCAAGCATGAAAGTACAAATCGCCCTACCCTCCACCCCGTGCGCTAAACGGACACCCACGCACCCCTTCCCCTTCTTGTGAAGATATTGGTAATTTATGTTGGATAGAGGAATCGAACTTATGACCTCCAACTACATAGTAGACACTTTAACCATTAGGCCACATGAAGATTAATGCTTACATTTGACATAATTGGACATAAATGTTAACTTAAAAATAAAAGCAATTGTTACACACGTGGATTATAAGGTACATACTTTTAAATAATAACTACTCCTATAAACAAATCTTATTAATTTAAAAGTATATTTCACAATCACATACATTTATATGAAATATACAAAAAAACGTATTTTAGTAGCTAAAAAAGTAAATTAGATATTAAAATTGGTACTCATTTGATTTCGTCTCCACAATAACTACGTAGTTATCCACTAATTTACTTTGGTCTCCTAGATATTCACTAATTCATTGTTCGTAATATTTTATCATTATATGTAGGGACAATTTTCGCTACTAACATTTTTTTTCTGTATCTAAAAACTTCAATTAGATACTACTCTTGCTATCCACCTTATTTAGTCTCTATAATAGAGACATAATTAGCTACTAACATTGTTCTGTATCTAAAAACATAAATTAGATACTAATTTTGCTATCGACTTTATTTAGTCCCTAAAATAGAGACATAATTAGCCACCGCTTCAGTTTGGTCTCTAAAATAGAGATTAAATATATTTATGTCTCAACATTAGTAGCTAAATAATATATTTAGCGACTGAATTTTGGTCAATTGCTAAACTAGTAGCTAATCATAATTCTCTTGTAGTATACTTTGTAATAATAATATCAAAAGTGTCAATTTATTTCTACATATATTTGGAGAAATTAATGGTAAAAGTTGGCATCGACGGACCATTTAATTAAAATGGGGATGATATAAATGCGATAGAGACAATACTAAATATTCTTATTCTAAATTGCTTGCTCACCCTTTCAACTAAGCTATGGCTATCAGTCGCCTGCCCTTGCCTTGCTCTGACATGAACGTAATCGGGTTTCTAGACCTAGGAAGTCTTAGAATTATCAATGGATGTGCACCTTGATGTTTCATTATTTTGGTTGTTGTCATCTTTTTGCTTGCTTTGACTGTTGCTTCTATTATAATTTTGATGTATAATATTTGATTCTTCCTCCTCTGAACACCCTTTGTTTTTCTTTATTTTTCGTCCATCTGCCTCCCTTAACTGGTTCAAAGTGTCTAGAGTTTTATAATGAGCACATATTTTGGTGTCCAATGCATGTTAATCATAACCTTTGTGCATTATTACTGGGAGTTAAGATATCTATATTCAAACCCCTTAACTTGAGCCTTTAACCGTCGGGTGATTGAATTAAATTAAAATGACCATTACCTTTGATATAATCAGGCTCTTTTATTTCGTCCTCTTTCTGGAACTTTCGATCCCTGCTATTTTGGTAACCAAGTCAAGTTATGTTTTTGTAACAAGCTATCAATGTATTCCTTTTGTCCTTAAATGATTTAAATTGAAGTTAAGAAAATAAAAGGAGGGGAACAAGGCACTCACCCTATAAATATTAAAGCAGAATGAGAACTTGACATGGCAAAGAACACAGAGTCTAGAGAGAGAATGGCACTGTGCAAAATGACTCCCCTCAGTCTCAGCAGCTTTGCTGCCAGGCGTACGGTAGGGCCACTTCCAACTAACTGCATGTAAAAAATTAGGTCTTCTTGACTAGTTCCATATGCAGTCTGAGGACACTGATAGAAAGCCATTATATCCCTATATGTGTCGCCCTCACTTGGCTGCATCAAGGGTAGACATATCAGAAAGCAGAGGACCTATGTGTGTTTTGAGAGGTAGTTATCTAATCAATTTCAGATACCAAAGGGAGAAAACAGTTATATGTGTTGGCAACAATAGGTAAGTTATATAAAGACTTGTTGATTATTGTAAGAGATATGACAGTATTAGCCAACACCATACACCAATCCCTCAACAAATCTTACTTAAACTAGGGGGTAAGTGGATCACAAATACGCCTTACTCACACATCGAGGTTCTTCCATAATGGCCAATGATGATAATTGTGTCGGCTATTGCATCGTTTTTCTATATTAGCGTCATCCATGATTCCAACAAAAATGTAACTAACATGACACATTTATTCATTGTAATAGGATTACATAATTTTGATGGGTTGGGTGTTTTAACATTAAAGGATGAATCTTTTACTCCAAATATACAGAAAAATTGGGTAAATGTATCAGGAATCATTACAAGTTAAAAATGGGATTAAGGGATTAGTGTATAAGCAAATAATAGATCTAGAGCATACCCGCTAAGTGAGCTCTACCTCAGCGTTCTCATGGTCGAAGCACCTGAACCAGAAAATATGTTCGTCATATTGCAAACGAGAGACATCAAAAAAGTAAAATTTTGATATATAATCAAATGAAAAGTTGTTTCTCAATGATTACCTACATCCGACTGACCTACATTGTCTCGGGTATTATCAGTACCACATATTAAAATCAAACACAACTTATTTTGCAAGAAATTCCTTGCTGTTTTCCTCCATCACTACTAAAGCCTCTTGTTGAGTTAGCACCATGGAAGGTCATGTAGCGGAGTGTAAGAAATGGTTGGCTTATTACAAAGTTAAGAATGACAGAGGAATACCACAAAAAAAAGGCAGCTAGAAGAGCAAGTTACATTTTTATACCTACATTATGCAAAATTCCGAAGTGGATATTAAACAACTAAAGTGTTTCCTTTGATTGCCCGGTATAGAAAGAATCCGATCTGGCCCTAACCTTCCTTCCCCTCCCAAGATTGTCCAAAAAAACTTCTCGTGCCGTCTTATGACCAGCAAACTCGAAAATTATATACCTCAGATCCATCAACAACCCTAAATAGACAAAGATCAACCAAAACAACAAATTCAATCAATTACGCATACCGAATACATAACTAAAGCACAAAATGAATTCAAATTGAGAAAAAGTAAACTAAAATCTAGTAACTTCAACTTCTTCATATGATAGTGAAACTAAAATAACAGTTTTCCCCAAATTGATCGATCGAAGTGAATACTACATCTGATTGATGATATAATAGCAGAAATTACAATCACGGTTGAAGAATTTATACTGGATCAACTAATAACAAGTAATCGGAGTAAACTTTGAATGAAGGGAAAGAATTACCCGAAAATAAAAGCAATTGAAGTGTGACTCAAGTAAAATGGAGAGGCCGACGAACAGATGAAGGGCGAAAGTATGAGAGAAGGTTTGAAATTGCGAGTTGAGATGGTTGGTGGAGGTTGCGTATGTGTGTGGGAGGTTAGGTTTCGAAAGTTGTGTCGATGGATTAGGGGAGATAAAGATGTTACGTGAAAGAAGATTAATAAAAGTAAGGATGTCATGATAGGTATTGGTATCTAATACTCCGTAACAATGGTTGGTTGTATAAGTGTGCTATTTTAGTATCTAGTATGGAGTAATACATAACGGTTGGATGTATAACTGTTCTATTTTCATTAGTGAGAACGGTGATCTTGACTAACCGTTCTGGTAATTAAAAAAATAGAACGGTTCCCTCGCTAATCCGTGCTATTTGTAGTACCACGAAGGGCGCCAATTTTTCAGAGATTATAGAGAACAGTTTTGCATGTAAGTGTTCTATTAGGATCGTTCCTTAAGCCTATTATTGTAGTAGTGGTAATAGGGTCTCCATGACACTCTGGGAATAAGAGGGCCGGCGATGGTGGAGGGATCAATCTCCAACGCCGCATCGTCAGAATCAATAACATCATAGGGGGCAGGTTCAAGGGAGTTACCACCCCCACTGTCCTCCTCAGCCACCCTAGCCCCGATCTCCTGGAAGAGGAGGAGAGGTCAGCATCAACCCTATCCCCATCCTCCATCCTTTGACCATTCTTTAAGGGGGTCATTGAAAGAAAGAATGCGAGCGCCGCGACATTGGGCCTTGGTGTTCGAAGAAAGCAGGAAAAGAAAAGGAGCGAATAATGGAAAGACGAGGAAGACAAGGATTAGGATTCTAACCTAATTAACAACCGTCGGATGGTGACGCCAGAAAAAGCTCCTCAGTCTTAAGTGCTTGAGAGAAAGAGAGAGTATGAAGGTGGGTTTATGGAAATTCAAAATGTGTAAAAGGGGGAATGGGGGAGGTAACGACACTTTTATTGGAAGGGGAGATGGAAGGTCACCCAGTCAGAGGGCTTCCCCAAGAAAAACCCCCACGTGTCACACCTCTTGAATCCAACCACCCACCACTTCCCAAGAAACCTCGAGAAACCAACAAAAGCATAGGTAAATCATTACGTGACGTCATCCGAGGCAAAAAAAACACATTGAAGACAAAGGCCCGCCTGATTTTCATTAATTGAGAGACCCAAAAGGCCAAAATTACAAAGAAAGAGGGAATAAAAGAAAAGTACAAAAGAGCCTGATAATCTGGCTCAACCAGCCTGCAAGAGCAGGGTGGGCCTAATCTTCATAAAAACCCGGAGAGTAATCTCCAGGGCAGCCAGAGCTTCCGCCATCAGACCCCCAGTCCCAGCTGCCAGAGTCCTTTAAAGGGTCATCAGGACCCTCCTCTTCACTCCACAAGCCATCCCGGCCAGAAGAGTAACCCTGGCCGTCGCTGTCCCCTGAGTCATGGCTGCTCAGGTCCCAATCCTCGCCATATTGGGCCACCCTGGTATCCTCAAGGGGCCCATAATAATCTTCTGGCTTCCTCACCAGAGGGGAAGAAGGACCTGAGTCGGGAGAAGAGCCCGAATCTGGGCAGTCAGGGTCGAGGTTTTTAGGCTGCAGCCAGGGATAGCACCTGTAACTTCCCTTGAAAGAGCAGCCTCCCGCCCGGGTGCAGCGTGTGGGCCTAGATTTTGTGGGGGACGAAGGTTTTTTGGGGTGTTTGCTGGCCCTAGTTGAAGGTTTCCCCTTAACAGCTTGCGAAGGGTGAGGACGCGTTCGCCTGATACGACGGATAGCTGAATATGCTTGCCGGGGGTTACCTTAGCCTTCTACGCCCCCTGTAGCGAAGGGCGCTCACATAAACCCCACGGCGAAGGATAATATTTCTCACCCAGGACATTTTTTGAAGAAGAATAGTGGAAGAGGATGTTGAGAAAAAACTGCAAAAATGATTAAGTGAAATTGGGTTTTATACCCATAATATGAGGATAAGGCATTAACGGCGTCCCAACCATCCCTGCAAGAGGAAGGAGTAATCGTCAGTCTGACACGCTGCTGAAGGGACCATTCTACGAGAAAAGTAATCATGAAAAAGCAAACATCTCAACTCTTTGCATACCCAAGGCATTTAAGACATTCCTCATTGGGAACATGCGTTGCATTAAATGCCAAAATGTGATTCAAGAAGTCAACCTCTCGCCATCCCAATCAAGAAGTCATCTGCTGAGGGGGAACCCTGCTCCCCCTCCGCCGGCGAGGGCCAATTGATGGGGGTCGGTAGCCTACCATGGGTCGCCCGTCATATGGGCCCCGAGAAAGTTCGACTCGGAAGAAAAATAGAGGCCTGCGCGACAAGCCAGCCAGCAGAACCTTACTGGAAAGCCTCCAAGGAGCAAACTCAGTCGCTCCGAGCTCCTGACAAACCTCTCCCCTGCCTGGCAGGGTCGAGCCACCTGCTTTAGCTAAGCAGGATGAGCCCCCCTGCCTGCCAGTCCCCGGGAGACCTCCCTCTGGCAGGCGCAGGGGGCAGACGCTGAAAACCCTTACATCCATGCCTAAGGTAAGGAAGAGCAGGTGGACGAGGAGAACCCACGTGTCACCTCCTTGTCCTCTCATTTCTTCCTCTTTCTCTCTCTTCTCCTCTCTCTTGGGGGAACCTATAAATACTTCGGTATTTCCCACAAGAAAGGGGTTGGACTTTCTCTCTCAAGAATCTTACTCTAAAACCGCCACTTTACTCCTCACGAGTAAGGTTTGTCAAGGCATTTCACGGACTGACTTAGGCTTCGGAGAGGGTTTCCTCGGACACCTCCGAGGCCCTGTGCGCTCTGTGTGCAGGGAGCAGGCCGTCTTCGCCGGGAAGGTCCGATCATTAGAGTAAGAGGAAGGAGAGGCTCAGGAAGCAAAATCGATCACCGTTGAAGCAATATCAAATTCAGAGAACCCGAATTCAAGTCGGGTTAATTGTTTCCGTGACCGGAACAGTTACTTAGAGTAACAGGTACATTCAATCACTATAACACAGAGTTTAGCAGCTTTGTTACATTGGTGATAGTCAAAATACCAATGTACATAACAAGTATCTAAAGAATAAAAACCATTAATTCGTAGTTAGAAAGAATATGACATGATTCATTAAACACATTATTTTTTTCGGCCCTTTTATTTGTTGGCTTGCTCTTGGGGCCGTCGATGATCTTTTGTCTCGCATCAACGTACTTATCTATATTATCCAACAACCGCGACCGCACCTTGTTCCTGTCTGCCATAGAAGTGTGGCTGCAAGTTTAAATGGTTTGAATGAAAAAAATTGAGGGAGGAGTTTGAATGAAAAAATTGAATGGTTTGAATGAAAAAAAATTGAATGAAAAAAAGTGTGGCTGCCAATAGTAGTTTGAATGAAAAAATTGAATGTGACGAAACGTGATCAAGTGAGTTAGGCGGTTGGAGGTAATTAAGGGAGGAGGGAGGATTTTATTATATTTTTTCCAAAATATGTTAGTTATTACCTTAATTACTAGACTCAATCATCACCATCCATCCTATCTAAATCAATGGCTCTAAATAGGACTTATGGACTCAAAAAAAAAAAAAGAGGACTCACTTGATCTTTACTATATATATATATATAGAGAGAGAGAGAGCAAGGATCAAGTGAGTCCTCTTTTCATCTTTGAGTCCGTAAGTCCTAATTACAACCATTGATTTAGACGGAGATGGAGGGTGGTGATTGATTTGAGTAATAAAAGAAGTAACTGACATATATGGTAAAAATATATGAAATCTCTCTCTTCCCTTAATTCTCTCTACAGAATCTTCCTCTCTCTTCTCATACACATTACCTCATAATTAAAAAAAAATTCATTCAAACTCACCCGCGCAACTACTGTACAACCTTTCACCCTTCATCTTCATAATTATTTCCTCTTCATAATTTTCAATTGTCATATTCAACAATCGTCATCTTCATAAGCTTCAAAATTTCTTCCTCACAAACTTCGAAATTCAAACATTGTTGCAGTCATATTCAGTTCAATCTCTTCAACTATACCCAAGGAACGCTTCGATCATCTTTCTATGATTAGAGTTTACGAAATTTTCAGAGTTTTAACCTTTTTGTGTGCTAATTAGTGATTGCATATTGTCATCTGGGTATTCGACTTACATTGAATTTGATTATCACTAATGGAATAACGCTGTTAAATTCTGTTACACAGACTAAGTGTTCCTGTTACTCTAAGGAACGACTGGTGTTACTATGAGAGTGAATGATGTTTAACCTACAATACAAATCTGGTCTCATAATCAGCGTGTTACAGCGACACATTGTAGCTGTTACTTTAACGATTAAATGATGTTACTCTAAGTGATGAATGATGGTATTTTCATAATGGTGGTTAAACAACGTTGTTTTCATCAGTTACTCTGACGCATTATATATGTTACTTCAAGAAACCAATGTTGTTACTTTGGTAATGAATAGTTCTAACCTAAGAAAGAAGGTTGTTAACCTGCATCACTGTGTTACTCTAACGCAGTGTAGCTGTTACTTTAACGAACAAATCATGTTACTATAAGGAATGGTTGTTAACCTGCATTACTGTGTTACTCTGACTGTACTTGTTACTCTAAGTAACGAATGATGTTACTATGGCAATAAATGAAGTTTACCCAAAATACATGTGGTCTCATAATCAGCGTGTTACATTGACGCATTATTAGTGTTACTTTAATGAACAAATGATGTTACTCTAAGTAATTAATAGTGTTATTCTTTGTCTCATGGTTAAACAATGCTATTATCATCAATTACTCTGACGCATTATTTATCGTTCTTCAAAGAGCGACAATCGTTAATTTGTTAATGAATGGTTCCAATTCAAGCTATCCTCACTTACTTTGGTAATCATTTGTTTAAACAACGCTGCTGTCCTCAGTTACTTTAACGCATTAGGTCTGTTACTCTAACTAAATGCACATGTATTAAATGAAATATAGAGTTAATTGCTACGTAGCATAACACTACTCGTAAAAAAATGTGTACAAAAATCAGTTATTCTTGTAAACAAAAAATGGCAAATATTTTTATCATGACAAATCCGCAAGCCAAAGCGTAGATTTTGTAAAATTCCACTGCCTCATCAATTGTTCCGAATACTTGCTTCATGTATGGAGTGAAAGCCTCACACACATCTCTGCACAATCCTTGTGCATTCGGTTCTTTGTCAATGCTTCCTGCAAGAAATTAAAAACCTTACACCCATGGACATACGTGTTACTTCAACTCATAAGTTGTGTTACTTTAACTCTTAAAGGAAGTTACTTCAACGTCAGCGCCAAAAACCCTTTTCAATGTTACGTGTTTGTGTTACTCTAATTAGAATTAGGTATTACTGTAATTCATAACGTGTGTTACTTCAATGCCATGTCTGCTTCAACATAAATCAAAACAATAATATCAGTGAAACAATAATATCAATGAACCATTGTTATTAATCCATGATTAATCAAATGAATAAAATTTCACCTCTTCCAGTGTTATCCTGTGCGTTCGCATCTTTGCCAATACCACCTGCACAAAATTGAACAGCGTTACACCCATGCAAACCATTTGTTACTTCAATTCCTAAGTTGTGTTACTCTAACGAGTACAATACGTTACTTTAACACTACTAAAAACAGCGGAAATAGCGTCGGATAGATTGCGTCGGATTTTAAACCCGACGCAACTGGCGTAACTGTGTCGTATTGCGTCGGCTAATCCGATGCAACAACATTGCGTGGGACTAGCCGACGCTATCCGACTCCATGATACAGGCGCCAATAAATTTGGGTTGGCGCCACTATGTCAAAGGATTTGCGTGGGATTAGCCGACGCAACCAGACGCAATGTTAAAATTTTGCGTCGGCTAATCCGATGCAGCCCTGCGTCAAAATGAAAAAAATTAGTCAACAGAATTAATAGCGTTGCATCGGATTAGCCGACGCAACTTTTAATATTGCGTCTGATTGCGTCGGCTAATCCGATGCAGAGTGTGTCAAAATTTAAAAGATTTAGTCAACAGAATTAATAGCGTTGCATCGGATTAGCCGACGCAAATTTTAATATTGCGTCTGATTGCGTCGGCTAATCCGATGCAACATGTGTTTAAATAAAAAACCAGAATTAAATGTTTTGCATCGGATTAGCCGACGCAGACTTGAATATTGCGTTGGTCTGCGTCGGTTAATCCCACGCAACGTTTTTAAAATAAAAAAAAATATCGAGGTCTGCATCGGAATAGCCGACGCAAACTTGAAATCTGCGTCGGCCTGCGTCGGCTATTCCGATGCAATACCTGTTAATATAAAAAAAAAAAATAACGCAATTTGTTCAGAACCTAAACTCTGCCCCCATCTTCCTTCGAAAGACGACGACGAAAAAGGCGAAGACGGCGAACGACGGCGAACGACGACGGTAAACAACGACCGCATCATCACCGGCAACCCTAAACCCCCGGCGACCCAATCCGGCACCATCACCCTAATTCAATCCCCAAAACAAAATCGAAACCCTAAGTTAACCCAGATCTGGCGAACCTGCCGGCGGCGAACCCCAATCCGGCCACCCCTGAACCCGCGACGCGCGCCAGACTTCCCCGGCGCACCCCCATCTCCACGCGCGACAGACTTCGCCGGCGCACCTCCACCCCCACGGACGACGATTTTGCCGGCGAACCACCCCCCCACGCGCGACCCTGCCGGCGTACCAGAATCCGGCGACGGCTGTCCCGAAACCCGGCGTACTCTAACCCGACCCAGCCCCGAAAAACCCTAACCCGATCCCCAAATCTCAGGTGTGTTGCTGTTTACGGTTAATTGTTAGTTTACGGTTTACAATTTAATTTTTACTCAATTAGTTCATTTAATTAGATTAATTTTTACTTAATTCTAGCTCAATTAGTTTACTAAACTGTTTAGATTAAGTTATATTAGTAATTATAATTAGTTTAATAACTATGGTGATTAGATTGTATGATGATTATGTATGTTTAATTAGTTAATTAGATTGTAGGGTGATTATGTTAATTAGGTTAGTTAGTTTAGTAATTAGGTTAATTAGGTTAGTTAGTATATTAATTAGGTTAATTAGTATGTGAATTAGGTTAGATTTTCTTTTATTGTTAGACGATAATTGTAGTATGTTAATTAGGTTAGTTAGTATGTTAATTAGGTATTAGTGATTATTGTATTAGGTTAGAAATTGTGTTATTAGATTAGTAGTAGTAGTAGTATGTACTATTATTACGAGTAGTAGTATTAGTACTAGATTAACTAGTAGTGTTAGTAGTACTACATTAGTAGTGCTAGTAGTAGTATTACTAATTTACTACTAATATTACACTAAAATACTTCATTACTACTACTAATGCTACTAATAATATTACTAATCTACTATTAATATTACTAATACTAATAACCTAACACTACTACTACCACTACTCATTTACTACTACTACTACTAATTTTCTACTACTACTACTACTACTAATTTTCTACTATTACCACTAATACTAATTTTCTACTAATAATACTACTAATTTCATACTTCTACTTTTACTACTACCACTACTACTAATTTTATAATACTACTACTAATTTCCTACTTCTACTACTACTAAGATACTACTACTAAGATACTACTTCTACTACTACCACTACTACCACTAAACTACTACTACTACTAAACTATTACTACTACTAATTTCCTACTTCTACTTTTACTACTATTACTACTATACTACTACTACTAATTTTCTACTTCTACTACTACTACTACTAAACTACTACTACTACTACTAATTTACTACTTCTACTTTTAAAACTACTAAACTACTACTACTACTAAACTACTACTAATTTTCTACTACTACTACTACTAATTTTCTACTACTACCACTACTACTAATTTTCTACTACTACTACTAGTAATTTCCTACTTCTACTTCTACTACTATCACTACTACTAATTTTCTACTACTACTAATAATTTAATACTTCTACTTTTACTACTATTACTACTACTAGTTAGTGGTTGTAATTATAATAAGTATTAATGTTTTGGATTACTGTGTTGAGATATGATTGCTGTTGTTATTTGTTTTCGTTGTGTACTGTGCATGAGCATTGTTGGAAATCTACTCAGGCCTACCTAGTGCCCGTTCAAGAGTTACTCATTAGGAGTAATTCTTGGACAGTCCCCGTTTTGGGACTGTTCTTGTGCCTTTCATGTCACTTAGGTGGTAAACATGAAATTGTGTTGTGTTGGTAAGAGCAAAATTTGGTGACAATTCTCTCAATGTTCTTCGATTGCATATGTGGAGTCTTCATATATTCCACATTGTGCTTTTGGAGAACTGAGGCGAATTGCTGCCGAATTTTTCTCTTATCGACATTACACAATTTCGTGTTTATCAGTGACATGAAACGCACAAGAATGGGTTTAGGTTGGAGTGATAAGGTCCCCGGTGATGAATCGTTTTTAAATTGATGGTTGTGAGAGTTCCAACTTATGGTGTAATTTGCGAACTTTTCTTCAAATTCCATGTTGTTGACTTCTTTCCCCACGCCATTTTGTTCATGTGTACATACCCTAATCATTCATAGTTCAATCCATATAGAATGAATAGAGTAGAACGGAGTTGGATGTACGAGAGACTGGCCGACAATAAGCGACCGAAAATAGAATTTAGAGACGGTGTGGAGGAGTTCATCAAGTTTTCCTTAGATAATAACCCCCACTACACCAGCGAGCAGCTTAGGTGCCCATGTAGAAAATGTCAAAACCGTGCCTTAAAACATGAAGTCACTGTAAAAACTGCAAGGCCATACTGTTCAAATGTGATTGGATCGACAACTCCCCGCACGGAGTCACTGTTCATGAGAACTACAATCTTGTAGATGTCGACCTGACGAGAAAACTGCGAGGGCACAACCCTTTTGTGTTGGCGTATCAAGTCGATCAAGTCTGCTATGCACCTTACCCAAAGGGAAAAAAGAGTACGAATTGGTCTGCGGTTTTCAAAATCAAGGCAAGATCACAAGTTGATAATCCTATCATCGACGATGATGTCTACCAAGAGAGTGTGGTTGGTAATAATCAGCCGATGTCATCAACTCTGCTCGAAGACACTGACGTCAGTGAAGAAGAATATGTAGTTGAAGTTGCTGGTGCTGTAGGGGAGGACGACGAGTTTGCCGACTGGATTGTTCCGGAGGGAGAGGGTGATGAGGATGACGACTTGGTCATCGACGATGAAGATGACGGTGATGAGGTGAATACTGACTGGGACGATGATGATGAAGACGGGGACGAGGGGTTCATTGAACCGCACACTGACACGGACAGTGACGGTGATAGTGACGATAATTAGCAATTATATAGTTATTTGTATCTTATTCGCATAAGTTGTAATTTATTTATTTGTAATTGAATACTATTTTGGTACTTAATGAAATTCCTGCTTTACCCTAAACGAACTGACTCTACAGTTTAACTTTGCGCAAACATATTTTGTAGACGTGATTATGGCAGGTAGCAGTGAGATGCTGACGGGGGCCACCAGCCATGGTGACCATATGGAGGAGGACACACCTAGGACTCCTGTCATCCTAGGTGTGGACGCTGTCCAGGAAGTCGGGGCGACGGTCTACGTTGCCACGCCTGGGAAAGCGTACCTATCACGGCAGAAAGTGCCTTCTGCTACTTGGTGAGTTTTAGTTGTTATAACCAGTTCTTTTCTAAATTTTCACTCATTTATTTGCTTCACATTATCATAATTGACTTGTATAGGTGGGACGACAAGAAGTACTCTGAGTATATGCGGGATTCCGTAGTCATGACGTATGCGTCCACCCCTGGCGCCTACCGTAGCTGGACGGAGGCGCCCCCGGAAGCTCGGGAAGCGATGTATATGCACTTCGCGGTAATTACCTCGACTTTGTTTCTAAGGTTTTTGTTGCACGATTTATACATTCAATTGTAACTAACGAATCCTTTTTTTGACAAACAGAAAAGAGTGCGTATAGACCTGGGGTACGACCTCAGGTCGGATTATGAGAGTCGGATTAAGAAGAGGATAACCGACTTATTCCAGCGAGCTGTCCCGAGGGTCGAGAAGGCGGAATGGATTCCGATCGAGAAGTGGGAGATATTGAAGAAGAACGCTGCCGACCCAAGCTTCAAGAAGAAATCGGCGATTAAGTCGTCGAACAGGAGAGGTGGGCAGGTGGACGGGGTGGCCAAACCCACGAGCTGCCTTGGAAGTAGGAGTGCAGCAACAGCCTTCGCGCAGTTGGTAAGTGCTTACAACACAAGTAAAAAATTTGAATATAATTCAATATATACTATTGGTAAATAAATGCTGAAAATTTTAACACTGTTATTTGAAGGGCCCATCTGCAACCCCGGTCCAGCTCTTGGAGAAGACGAAGAAGGGGAAAGACGGCAAGTGGATTGACCCTAGAGGACCGGAGATCGTGGTGAGTAGTAGTAATGTTTTTAAAAAATATATTAGTCATGAAAATTACGATGTGATAGTATGTGTTTCTAAAGTTATAACACTGTTTCATGTTGCTGTTTCAGGAGAGTTACGAGAAAGCGCTGGAGGAGGCACGCGCCTCTGATCAAGCACCCAACACCCTCAAGATCTTCCACGATGTGTCAGGTGGCTACAACTCGAAGAAAAGGTTTTGGGGGATAGGTAACGTGGCGAAAGAGCTCTTTCGCCCATGCTTGAACCGTGGTAAGGAGGTATCTGCGGACACATACCTCCCCACCGCCACCTCGCAGGAACGCACGCTCAACGACCGTATGGAAGATAAATTCGAAAGGCAAGAAGAGCGCCTGAAGACATTGGAGAAGAGGTGCGAAGAGCAGGACCAGTTTATTCAGTTCATGAGGGAACGGTTCGCCATGGGGAACGACGGATGCGGTGGAGGACCACGCATGACCAGGCGCGACGATGACGACAACAACGATGGTCATCCCTTTGGGTCAGAGCAGATTGAGTCCCTTTCGTAGGTAGTTCCGCTCTCTTATGTTACTTGTTTGGATTCTGGTTGCATTGTGTGTATATATTTTACCAACTCCTAGATAGAATTCTGAACCTAGCACTGGTTGTCTTTGTAATATTTTCATTTTCTATAACAGTATACTAGTTTATGTTTGTTTCGTTTTGTGGAGTTTTGTGAAGAAGACATGTACGAGAGCTTTGAATGGAGTTATTGATGGACTTTTGTTTGGGATGTGGTGCTGTTGTTGTATGTTGTAGGAGTGGGTTGGTTAATTGCAGCTTGTTATATTTCGCGCATACGGGAGCTGAAAACAAAGGAACGGTTTTTTTGTTAATAAGCTTTGCGTGGGATTAGCCGACGCAAAGTCAACAGAATGTTTGACTTTGCGTCGGCTAATCCCACGCAGAGCCTCTTAGTCAACACCCTGTCAATGGACTTTGCGTGGGATTAGCCGACGCAAAGTCAAACATTCTGTTGACTTTGCGTCGGCTAATCTTACGCAAAGTCCATTGACAGGGTGTTGACTAAGAGGCTCTGCGTGGGATTAGCCGACGCAAAGTCAAACATTCTGTTGACTTTGCGTCGGCTAATCCCACGCAAAGTCCATTGACAGGGTGTTGACCTCCATTTCTTCGTGTCGTAATAGCCGACGCAAAGCCGACGCAAAATGCATGCGTCGGAATAGCCGATGCAAAATAAAAAATTTGCGTCAAATTATAACGGCGGCCGATTGCGTCGGTTAATCCCACGCAAACTACGATTTGCGTCGGATTTTGTTCATTTGCGTCGGATTTTTCCGACGCAATTCGGGCTCGTTTTTTGTAGTGTAACATCATCATCAAAACCCTTTTCTTAACGTCCATTTGTGTTACTGTAATTGCAATTAAGTGTTACTTTAACTCAGAAGGCATGTTACTTCAACCACGTTTCTGCGTTAACAGAAATCAAAGGAATAGTATCAGTGGATATCATGGAAAATCTAAATAAAAAACATAAAACCCTGGAATCTATAAAGATCGAGAGAGCAATTAACCATTGATACGAAATTATGATGAATGAAATGACAATGAAAGCAATATAAACATGAAAATCGACGTAAAAAAAGAACGCAAATTGACGCACAATTTATCCATGAATAAAAATTGAATCAAAACGTTAAAGAAATATTGAAACTCACCATTGTTATACTCGATCAATTTCTTATCAACAGTTGAAGAAGATGACGCGGTTATTGAATCCATTGTAACGGGATTTCAATAACAGAATTGATGAATGAACGTGAATGAAGAAAGGATTTTTTTGTGAATGAAGAAAGGGTTTTTTTTTCGGGTTTGAATGAAGGTGAATGATGAATGAACGTGAATGGTGAATGAATGTGATCAAGGGAGTTATTGTTTCCTAAATTCATGGGAGCTATTTTAGGAACGTAAATCTTTTTTTTTAATGTAAATGCTAGGATGCATCTTGTTCATCCATCCTCATCCCATCCAATGGATGAGATGAGGACTTATGGACTCATATAGAGTAAAGGACTCATAAGAGCCTTACTCTATATATATATATAGAGAGAGAGAGAGAGAAGGGATCATATAAGGGCCCATTGTCTTTATAAGTCCATAAGTCTCACTTCTAACCCTTAGATCAAAAAGCAATGGATGGTTGAGATTAGGTGAATTTATTTATTTTTCAAAAAAAAAATAGATGTGCTTATTAAATTGACCTCTTTTTCTCCACCCTCAATATTCCCACCAAATTTATTCAACACTCTTCCCACCCTCTATTTTAATTAATCTGACAAATATTCATCCTTCATTAACACTCTTCTTTCTCCATCCTTCATTTCCACAATCTTTTTCCCTAAAAAATTCAATTGCTCCAGAATTATCTCTTCATCATCAATCTCCAAAATCTCTTCGTCATTTATGCAAATCAATGGTTGCTAATGAGGTTTGTTTATTTTTTTTGCTGTTATTAATTAATTTATTCATAAAAATTCAATTGATTTATTTATGCTTAATATTTTTCAATCCTTTAATTGATTTTTTTTGCATCTGAAGTTTAATTTGTTCATAAAACTTTAATTTTTTGCATTTGAAGTTTCAATTAGGGTTTCGGGATTTTTCATTTGAAGTTTAATTTATTCATAAAACACGTAAAAGTGAAGGAAAATATGAGTTTGCTAATCGGGATTTTTTTGTTTAATTTCGGATAGGGTTTTACAAATTGGGGGTTTTCTTGTTTAATGAGTTTGTGATTAGTTTACTGATTGCAACACAAATTTTACTGATTAAACTCAAATTTTACTGATTGTGATTGATGGTTTTTGTTGATTTAATTTCCGGGTTTGTTTGTTTGTTTGAACTAGGGATATGATTTTGGATGAATTTAATTTCTGGGTTTATTGTTTTAATGATCTGGGTTTGTTGTTTGTTTGAATTTTTGTCCGTTTCTGGGGTTATTCTTCATTATGTTTTTGATTTTTATTGTCCGTTTACTCATTTTTCTTTTTTTTGTCATTGAAATTGTTTCTGTATTCATTTGTTTGTTTGTTTGAAATAGGGATGAATTTAATAACGATTTACACATATTTCAAGCATCTGAGTGGAAGGAGTTCGTGTTACTAAACATGACATCCATGTCGCGTTCTATTACCTCGTGGTCCGAATTAATGAGTTGGAGTTGATACCGACTGGACGAGCTGTGTAAATGAGTTGCTTTTTATATATATTTGTAACTTCAGTTCACATATTTTGTAACTTCAGTTAACATATTTTATAACTTCAGATCGTATATTGTAACTTCAGTCCATATATTTGTAACTTCGGTTCACATGTTTTGTAACTTCAGTTCACATATTTTGTAACTTCAGTTCACATATTTTGTAATTTCAGATAGTATATTGTAACTCCAGTCCATATATTTGTAACTTCAGTTCACGTATTTTGTAACTTCAGTTCACATAGTTTGTAACTTCAGATCGTATATTGTAACTTCAATTCTAATCAGTTCATATATTTTTGTAAATTCACTTCACATATTTTGTAACTTCAGTCCATATTTTTGTAATTTCAATTCACATATTTTGTAACTTCAGATCATATGTTTTGTAACTTCAGATTATATATTGTAACTTAAGTACATTTTCTGTAACTTCAATTCTAATCATTTCATATATTTTTGTAACTTCAGTTTACATATCATGTAACTTCGGTTCATATATTTTGTAACTTCAGGTCATATATTGTAACTCCAACCACGTTTTGTAACTTTACATTTAAAAAAAATCTAATGAACCGACTTTACTTACACATGATTTTTGAAGCACACGAAAAATACAATAAATTATTTTAATAATTTATTGTGTAATTTCAATTACATTTTATGTAACTTTAGTAACTTATTAACAACCTACCGAGTAACTTCAGTTCATATGTTTTGTAACTTCAGTTCATATGTTTGGTAACTTCAGTTCAATAAAATTATACTGTAGCAATAACGAAAAATACAATAAATTACATATTAAAAATAACAAATAAGAAAGAGATAAATAAAATTATTTACTACGTTTATTTGAAGTTATACTGTATGCACTTGAAATCATGCAAAAAAAATACTCCTACAAAGAAACAAAATGGACGGTGATGAAGATGATAAAACGAAAACAAAACAAGAATGGGAGAAAATTAGATAAATTAAAGAATTCTGTTTTTTTTTTAAAATTATGATTGTATGAAAGAAAAGAGAAGATGATTATTGGTAAAAGAATTAATTAGTGTGTGAAGTTATTGGTAGAAGAGTTAATTAGAGGTTAATTAGTGTGGTGGAAGGAGAGAGAAAGAATTAAGAATGGTAGTTATTGCTACATGGGGAGTGTGAATTAGGGTGGAGATTTGTGTTTTTAGATCAAATCTCAACCATACATCAACTCTCATCCAATGGCTTAAAAGATGACTTATGCACTTATAGGGAGGGGTCTCCTTATGAGAACATCTCTCTCTCTCTCTCTCTATCTATATATATATATATATATATATATATATATATATATATATATATATATATATATATATATATATATATATATATATATAGAGTGAAGATCATGTGAGTCCCCTTTTTTTTTGAGTCCATAAGTCCTATTTAGAGCCATTGATCTAAAAGAGATGGATGGTGGTGATTGAGTGTTGTAATTAAGGTAATAACTACCATATCTTGGAAAAAATATAATAAAATCTTCTCTCCTCTCTTAATTACCTCCAACTAATAAACGTTCTCTTTCATCCCATTCAATTTTTTCATTCAAACACACCCGCCTAACAAAAACCCTTCAACTTCATCTTCAACTCAAGCAAAAGTAATCTTCATATTAGTATTGGCAGACAAGAACAGACGGTCCCAGACGCGAGACAGATCATCGACGGTCCCAAGACCAAGCCAACAAAGGGCCGGAAAAAATGACGTGTCTAATGAATTATGTCACCTTCTTCTGGCTATGAAATATTATGAATTATGTCACCTTCTTCTTCTGGTTACGAATTTGTTCATTCTGTTACAGTGATTGACTGTACCTGTTACTCTAAGTAACGACTGATGTTACTATGGGAATGAATGGAGTTTACCCAAGATACAAATGTGGTCTCATAATCAGTGTATTACACTGACGCATTGTAACTGTTACTTTAATGAACAAATGATGTTACTCTAATTGATTAATGATGTTATTCTACGTCTCATGATTAAGTTTCATTGATATTAATGGTGTGGTCTCATAATCACTTTCATTGATATTATCATCAATCACTATGACACATTATATATGGTTCTTTAAAGAACGAAAGTTGTTAATTTCCTAATGAATGATTCTAATCCAAGTTATCCTCAGTTACTTTGGTAATCATTTGTTTAAACAACGCTGATGTGCTCAGTTACTTTCATGGATTATGTCCGTTACTGTAACTCAAGAAAGGTGTTACTCCAATAGATATGGGATGTTACTCTAACCAAATACACATGTATTAAATAAAATAGAGTTAATTTTGGATTATGTCTGTTACTGTAACTCAAGAAAGGTGTTACTCCAATAGATATGAGATGTTACTTTCATGGATTATGTATGTTACTGTAACTCAAGAAAGGTGTTACTCCAATAGATATGAGATGTTACTCTAACCAAATACACATGTATTAAATAAAATATAGAGTTAATTGCAACGTAGCACAGCGATATGTGTAAAAAAAATGTGTACAAAATCAGTTATTCTTGTAAACCAAAAAAAAATCCTTAGAATGACCAAAAACACAACTATTCTCAAAACACTTGTTTCTCCTCCTCATCTTTCTCAGTGTCTTCTTCAGTTTCCTCATCTTCGTCAACATAAAACAAAACAATAAAATCAGTGTCTTCTTCAGTTTCCTCATCTGCTTCAACATAAAACAAAACAATAATATCAGTGAAGAATACGTTAAACCTGGAATCTATACTAAAACGAGAGCAATGAACCATTGTTATTAATCCATGATTAATCAAATGAATAAAATTCCACCTTTTCCAGTGTTATCCCGTGCGTTCGCATCTTTGCCAATACCACCTGCACAAAATTGAACAGCGTTACACCCATGCAAATAATGTGTTACTTCAATTCCTAAGTTGTGTTACTCTAACGAGTACAATACGTTACTTTAACATCATCATCAAAACCCTTTTCTCAACGTTCATTTGTGTTACTGTGATTAAAATTAAGTGTTACTTTAACTCAGAAGGTATGTTATTTTAACGACGTTTCTGCGTTAATAGAAATCAAAACAATAGTATCAGTGGATATAATGAAAAATCTAAATAACAAACATAAAACCCTAAAATCTATACAGATCGAGAGAGCAATTAACCATTGATACGAAACTATGATGAATGAAATGACAATGAAAGCAATATCAACATGAAAATTGACGTAAAAAAGGAACGCAAATTAACGCACCATTTATCCATGGATAAAAATTGAATCAAAACGTGAAAGAAATATTGAAACTCACCATTGTTATACTCGATCAATTGATTATCAACAGTTGAAGAAGATGACGTGGTCATTGAGTCCATTGTAACGGGATTTCAAGCACAAAATTGATTGATTGAATGAATGAATGAACGTGATGAAGAAAGAGTTTTTTTTTCAGGTTTGAATGAACGTGAATGTTGAATGAACGTGAATGATGAATGAATGTGATTAAGGGAGTTATTGTTTCCAAAATTCAGGGGAGCTATTTTAGGAACGTAATTTTTTTTTTTAATGCAAATACTAGGATGAATCTTGTCCATCCATCCTCATCCCATCCAATGGATGAGATGAGGACTTAGGGACTCATCTAGAGTAAAGGACTCATAAGAGCCTTACTCTCTCTCTCTCTCTCTCTCTCTCTCTCTCTCTATATATATATATATATATTCCCACTATTTCTAAATGATCACAGACTAAATATCGTTTAATTAATTACATTTTCTAAATGATCACAGACTAAATATCGTTTAGTTAATTACATTTTTTTTCACATTTAGTGTCCGCAACAACTAGGAGATTATGAGTGTGGTTATTATGTTATGAAATAAATGTATAACATAACATATTACTACTCTAAAGCTAAGGAAGACAAATTTGAGAAGGTATTTCCTATTTTAAATTATAGGTTTATAGTGATCTTTTATATACTTTTCAATGTCAATTTTCTTAATATTATGTTAAATATAGATTATGGCATATTCAACCATGACACTTGAGGACTTAGACGAAGTTAAAGAGGCGTGGGCGACAAAATGTTTAGAGAACATCTAGTGTATATTAGATTATTTTTATTGCTCCCTTTTGTGGTCTTTGTATAAAGATATACTTTTGGATGTGTTGTTGGTAAACATTGACACAATTGGTGTGTTGGATGATGAAGATGTTTCTATGACATTATTGTTGATTTATCACAGACATTGTCTTGTCATCTTTTATATTTGAGTTGACATATAATTTATAGCGAGGTGCTGCCAAAATTTACCTACCTAAATATTTTTAATAGTGGCGGTTGTTAGTTGAGAAATGACATCATAAATTACTTACAGTGGCAGTTTTCAGTTAAGAAACGATATCATAGATGACCTACAATGGCGGTTTTAAGTCGAGAGATGACACCATAGATGATCTAAAGTGGCGGTTCTAAGTTGAGAGATGACACCATAAATGACCTATAGTGGCGATTTTTAGTTGAGATACGACACCATAGATGACCTACGGTGGCGGTTTTTAGTTGAGATACGACACTATAGACGACCAACAGTGGCGGTTTTCACTTGAGATACGACACCATAAAAGTTCTACAGTGGCGGTTTTTAGTTGAGATACGACACCATAGATGACCTATGGTGGCGGTTTTTAGTTGAGATATGACACCATAGCTAACCTACATGGCGGTTTTCAGTTGAGAAACGACACCATAAATGACGTACAATGTCAGTTTTTAGTTAATAAATGACACTATAAATGACATACAATGGCGATTTTAGTTGAGAAAGGACACTAAAGATGACCTATAGTGGCGGTTTTATATTGACAAACGACACCATAGATGACCTATGGTGGCAGTTTTTAGTTGAGATATGACACCATAGCTGACCTACAGTGGCGGTTTTAAGTTGAGAAACGACACCATAAATGACATACAATGTCAGTGTTTAGTTAAAAAATAACACTATAAATGACATACAATGGCGGTTTTAGTTGAGAAAGGACACTAAAGATGACCTATAGTGGCAGTTTTATGTTGACAAACGACACCATAGCTGACCTATGGTGGCGGTTTGTTAGTTGAGAATCGCCACTATAGATAAGTTATTGTGGCGGTTGTACAACCGCCACTTACCTATAGTGTCCCCACCAATCATGTCGCTCTAAAACCGTCACCGTAGGGTTATTTCAACCGTCACCGTAGGTGGTTTTTCTACTAGTGCGCGCCGTGGTCGCCGTATTCGATTTTAGGTGGGTCCGTCTCCTCAGTTGCGTGACTTGTTCGTCATATTGATGTTGCTTGTTTTCTGCTCTTGTTTATTATGTTTCGTGAGTCATTTTCATTCTAATTGCTATTGCTGCCGAGTTGGTTGTTGTTGGTGCGTTATTGATGTTATTATTTGTCGTGCGTGCTCATTCTTTTATCTATCGTCGATTCTCGTTCCTCTTTTTATTTCAATGAATTTCGATATGACACCTATTAGCAATACAAAGAAACCAAATTTAGCCAGAAGAATCTTAAAAATTTAGCAGAATATGGGACAATTTACGGTTTCACTTGGGTTCAGTGTTGCCTGAATAGACTGACAGTATGTTACATAAGTTACTTGAATGCAATGACCTTTGTGAATTCAGTGTCAACCTGCAACGATGAAACATGTTACAGGTAGCAATTTCAAACATACATCATTATTTTTAATTCAATAGTAGTAAATGAGGTGATTAAAGGGCACTTACCCTGGTTTCCTCCTTTACTTCCCTAACAGCTCTAGTAAATATTTTCTCATTCTGTAATCAATCGTCGATTCTCATTCTTCTTTTTATTTCAATGAATTCGATATGACACCTGTTAGCAATACAAAGAAATCAAATTTAGCAGAAGAATCTTAAAAATTTAGCAGAAGAATCTTAAAATTTAGCAGAAAATTAAGAACAGAAAAAAAGAAATACGACAATGGAGGTGAAAAAATATGACAATGGAGGTGAAGACCCGTATATTAATATGTGGGAGAAGGAGAAAACTATACAATTTTGAAAATGTATATAAGCTTGTTTAATACTCCATTGTGTTTCTCACTGCACATGGGACAATTTACGGTTCACTTGGAAGTTGTATGTATTCTTGTTCAATGTGAAATCTTTAGTTTTTTTTCCTCTTCTTCAATGTGCTTTGACTGCACAATTGCTTAACGGTCTTTTTTGTCCTTTCCAAGAGTGAATGCATTTATAAAACATAAACTAATTGAATATTAGCCAATCTTTTATATATTAAAGCCAAAGAAAAAGGGAGCACCACATTCACCCACGTAGGCAGCCAACTAGGCGATGACGTAGCAATGACATGGCGATGTGGTGGCGTGGCTAATTAAAAAAAATGAAAAATAACTCCTATCATTAAAACTGCCATCCCAACTTCTTCAACCAAAAAACAATAAAAAATAAAAAATAAAAAATAAAAAATAAAACTACCGGCAATAGCCTCCTAAGCAGTTTCATATCATCCCCACTTCTTCAGTATAAATTAACTTCTATACATCCTTTCAAACAGAAAAAACGGTTGTACATCATACTATATACTCTACATCCTTTTCTGATTTACTTTCCTTTATTCCAGATTTTACAGTTTGCTTTCCTATTTTTTTAATCCGTAATATCAAACCGCCTAATGGCGTTCCACTGTCTTTTTCGAGCGCAAGTTTCTGTTTTCCATGGTGATTGCTTGCTGAACTATAATGATTTTGGTGTGTTTGATTGATTGTTTGGTGGAGAATGTTTCACTGTGGATGGTGGTTGTGTGTGATTGTTGAATTGTGGAAAATTTTGCTGTATCGATTTTTTTTTGGCGTTATTTTGATGAATTTTTGTTGTGTAATTGATTTGTAGTTTCAAAAGCAGTTGTCGATTTCAACTGTCGATGTTCGTGCTTCTTCCTCGGCGAAATGTGCTGCTGCATTATCTGATACCCTTAGGTTTGTCATTTAATTCGATTTGATTTCATGCAATTTGTTGATTTTTTTTTTTTTCCGTTTTATTGTAGTGAATATTGATTGGTGAGATGAATAATCGTTTTAATTAGTCGATTTATAGAGATAAGTGAGGAAATGAATGAAATCGGTTTGTTTTGTTGAGTGATAGTGATTAAAAATTGAATCTTTTTGTTTCGTTGAATTACAACGATTAGTGTCAAATTAAATCTTTTTGTTTCGGTGAACTATATATAGTGATTATGAAAAGAAAATGAGTGGTTTTGTTTTGTTGAATTATAGTAGCGATTAGTGTGAAAATTGAATCCTTTTTTGTTTCGTTGAATTATCGAGTAGTTATGAAGATAAAATGAGTCATTTTGTTTCGTTGGATTATAACTATTAGTGTGAAAATTGAATCTTTTTCGTTTCGTTAAATTATAAGTATATGAGTAGTGATTAGGAAGAGAACACCCAAATACTAAGCTCAACACAACTCCAATCCAGTTAAAAGTGTCATCTTTTTTTCTTGATTATTTCCTTCACTTTTTTGTCAAACAAATTCTCAAGAAATGCTTAAATAACTTTAACTTTGAAGAGAAATTGGGTTAATAATCCAAGGTTTTGCTCCACTTCTTCTACTTCAGTAAAAAAGAACCACTTTTTGATAAAATGATATGAAGAAGATGAAGAGATAAGCTATTTTCTTAACCAAATTCTAAAATGCTGCAAAATCTCAACATTGAAGACGAATTGGGTTAATAAATCAAGGGTTTTGCTCCAATTCTTCTACATTATCACAAGAATCAAACTTTCTGCAGAGATAAATCAAACTTTCAATAAAAAAAAATGCTTCAATGAAGGAGGAGGAGGGGAGGATGAGCTTTTTTTCTTAACAAAACTCACTGCAAAATCTAAACTTGGAAGTAGAATTTGGTTTAATAAACAAGGGTTCTAAAGAGCTTCAGTGAATAAGATGAAAAGATAGAACTTTTTTTGAGTTAAACTGACGAAAGATTCACATAATCAAATGGGCTAAAATGAAAGGTTATGGTTTATGGAAATGTAAAAGATTTTGATTCAACCAGCCTAATGCTAGCCACTACGTATTTTTTTTCCCTAAAGACCACCACCTATGAACAATTTGAAGCAAAGTTTGAAGTGTTTTAGACGAAAATGATAAATGTAATGTAAGAAGGTTTGATTTTGGGATTTAAATTTTGAATGAGAATAAATTAGAATCAATTGTATTTTTGTTTCAAATGCACACACTATATCATGTGTAAGAATCGAACCTCGAAATTATAATTGGAGTAATAGTGCTTTTGGTTTTACGAGTTCAAATGAACACTCTATTTCATGAGTAAGAATCGAACCTCGACATTATGATTGGAGTAATAGTGATTTTACGAGTTGGTAATCAATCATATGACAAGGGAAAAAAATGTGGAAAGTTTGGGAGATAATTTTTTTTTTGAAGTCCGGAAAGTGGCGGTGGTGACAACGCGTTCTGGGCGGACAAACATGGGATTTTGAAGTTGGTTGGGTAGATTTAGAGATACGACCTACTTATCCAAGTAAACTTTCCTCGCCCTATCCTAATTTAGCATCATTACTTTCTTTTCTCAATTCAATATTTCATCCAACTTTCTTTTCTCTATTGAATAAATTTAACTTGCCATGTCCTGTATTTATAGTTAAACTCAATTTTTTTTTGCAAGATGTTAATAATTGTGAACGTCATAGAATATGAAATTGTGATTTTCCTACTCCCTCCATTTTTTATGTTTCTCCCCGCTTTTTAACATTTGTGAGGAGTATTTAATTGAAACGGGGAGAAACATAAAAAACAGAGGGAGTAATAAATTGTGAATGACGAGGGTTTATTGTGTCACTATGTTGATTTCGGTACATTATTTATTTCTTCTAAAAATGTTAATTTACGGATGGTCCTTCTATCATTTGAACTAAAACAATAAACCTATGAAGGTAGATAAGCGCAAAAGAAATAATGAGCAAAATATTTTGTATTGCGAGATCGTACCATATGAAAATTTGTACAAATTTTGAAGGAACAACCCCACAATTTGCGCCCCAAGTACTCACATAACTTACTCTTTGGGTTATGGATGCAATTGGGTAAGATTCATCCATGTTAATACTTTTTTTCAACCCATGCATTTGTTTACATTTTCTTTCTATGTAGATATTAAGAAACAATGACCTAATTACCCGTTTTTAAGTCCAGGTGACTACAATAAGTGGATGAGTGAGAAGGTAGATTGAGAATTGAGTGTAAAGTTAAACCAATGAGAAAATTTAAAGAAGTGATCCTAATACCATGAAAAGGAAAATGAAAGAAATGGGTGAGATGGAGAGAGTAAATTCTAAGCAAACACATGTCTACTTTGGCAAATTGATGGTTGTTAATGGCTTATTAGGATACTATGCTACCTTTGTGCCGAAAACTAATTAAGTTCATGATTTTTATTAGTTGTTGGCGCCTTTTATGATTTTTTTTGTTTCGATGGTTGAAATTTTTCATTTGGTAATTAGTTATTGTTCATCAAATTTGTTTCTGTGATTATTGTAAATATTGTGAATGTCATTTAGATGCATACATGTTCCATAAATATGAATTCTTTTGATGACTATTGTAAATAAATTTGTTTTCATGAGTATTGTAATATCGTAAATGAGTCACCACTACTCTATTACTCCGTATAAAATTTGACATTCTTTATGTCTTTACCAAACAACCAAATTTGTCAATCATAATGTAATAGTGTCAAGTTAGATACAAAGTTGTTACATTAAGTGGTGATCGTTGAGTATCACAATGATTATAGAAGGATCATTTATGTAAAAACGAAGAGCACTACATGCAATGACATAGAGAATATAAAATTTAAATCTTTTACATGTAAAACCAATTGATCTAAAGAAAGCATGCTATTTCATTTATAAAGAATGAAAAGACTCACGTCAAGACTAATGATACATTATTTAATATGAGTATTTAATATTATATCCAAAAACTCAAACGTATTTAGAAAAAAATCAAATTAAAATAAAGGATAATTCTATGTCCGTCATTGTCCAACGAAGCCAACTATAAACGGAGTAAGTAATAATTGGATCATTCTCAATTAAATTTAGTATAACTTGGAAAAAAAGTCAATTACACAAAAAAAATATTTTTTTGGTAAAATGTAAGAGGTATATTAATCAATTAAAAAATAATTACACAAAAAAATTATTACTTTCACATAAATATTTCTGTTTTTCATATCATGTCACACGAGTCAGGCGAGATGGTTACATAATTCGATTATATCGGTCAAGTTAAAATAGGGGTCAAGTCATTTACGAGTCGAGTTATATTTTTATACGGTTTGAGTTAAGGCATAATACGGGTGAAAAATAGATTCGCCGCCTCATTTTGTAACTTCGTGAATTGTGAAAATATATTTTGTACTGATATTAAATCATATTTTGTAATATTCAATCATATTCGATATAATTAATATGAATATTATCATTATCTTAAATTAACAATTGAGCTCTTTTAAAATATTCTTTTCTAAAATTACTTTTTCAATTTATTTTTTTATAAATTACACATGACTTGAAATAACTTTATAAATTATTTGGAATATAACTATTAACAAGTAACTATTTTGTTTTTATAATGTTACGATAAATTTTTTGTTAAAACAATTTTTTTTGTCCATCACTTTATTTATTTTTTTTATAACCATCTGTGCAATTTGCACGGGTCAAATCTACCCTTATTCAGCACATGCTTATTTTTTTGTAATTTTATATGTTAAAATTAACAAAGGTATAAAATGTGAAAACAAAATGCGAGTAGGTAATTATGAGTCATAAAAATGATGTGTCCATCTAAAAGTTAATCTAATTCGAGGAGCCAAATATTTTATGGAGGTAGATAAGCACAAAATAATTGTGGAAAATAGTATTGCATGAATTTCTAAATCATTTGAAATATATGTAGATACATGAGGATAATTAATAGTTGTAAATGTTTTTATTTTATGTTGTATAAACACAATTTTTATAGAAACATCCGCGCAATTTGCGCGGGTCAAAACTAGTAGTATGTTTAATTGAAGATATTTACTAACTGCAAGTGTGAACGCAAATACGGAAACATCCTCATAAAGCTTCATTTAGGTCTAAGTACATGATTAAGGGGATTGTGTAAGAAGGTCCCCTATTTGAAAATCCTAGGTTTAAGGTATTGCCACCTCACTTTTATTGGTCCCTTCTTTAATACTCCCTCCGTTTTTTTATGATTTCATACGTTTGACTTTAGCACAATAATTTAGGTGGTGTTGGAAAGGTGTATTTCTTTGTTGAAGTTACTAGTTTACCCTTATATTTATTTAGAGTACTTTTGTTTCCACCAAATTTCTTCCCTCCATATATTTCATTTTGGCTCTAATTTTAATATTTGGTCCCCAAAATTAGGCCAACTTTCAGATTTGGCTCCAAAATAATTAAATGAAAAATGAGATTTTTCCTCCGAAATGAAAATTTCATTAACAAAAGAGAAATTTTGAATCTTCCCTCCCAAATTGAACATACTACATTCTCCATTATAAATAGACTTACAACTTAAATCTAAATTCACAACACAAACTAAATGAACCAAATAATTCATAAGCCTGTCTAATTTTACATTTAATACTAGCTTTCTCCAAAATGAAAATGAAAATCAACTACAAACAACAACAAACAGCAGCTTACAACTTCCAGCAAACCAACCAACAACAACAAGCAGCAACCTTCTTTGCAGTCTTCAACATGCAGCAGAAAACCAACCTCCAACTGCAACAATCAGCCATCTTCAGCAGGCCAATCAGCCACGTACAAACAGGCAGCAGCAGCCCACCAACAATAGAAGTAGCCAGCAACGGCAAAGAAGGCCATCAAATCCACAACAAGCAACAAACATGTCAATTTTACATCAAAATGAAGAGCTTGTTGTGACTCTAAGGGAGTGGGTTAGGGGGAGTGAAACAAGCAGCAATCAAGTTCATGTTGTTAACCCACAAGCACCAACACCAATAATTACTAAACAAAAAAGGTTGACAAATATGGAAAAAAAGGAGATTAGCCAACTAATGATCTTAAGGTATAAGAACGGAAAGCTTCAACATGGGTACATTAACCAACTTAGCAAGGATTTTGGTGTGAAACGACTTACCATTAGTCTAATTTGGAAGGAATCTAAGCACAAATCAAAGATGGTCAAGTGGTGAATGTGGATCGAAAATACAAAGGAAGAACAACAACATGCTTCATTGACCCCGAAAAGGTAAAATCTATTGATTTAAGTGATAGAATGTGTCTTAGAGATTTGGCCAATGGTTTAAATTTACCTCACACCACGGTTTGGAGATTAGTTGAAAAGGGTGAAATGAAAAGTCATTCTAGTGCCATTAGACCATCACTAACCCAACAAAACAAATTGGTTAGATTACATTGGGTTTTAGGAAAGATAAGTGCAAGTTCATTAGGTGGAAATCTAATCTATGATGAAATGTACAATGTTGTCCACATTGATGAAAAGTTCTTCTACATGACTAGAATTAACCAAAAGTACTACTTGTTGCCTAATGAAGAACATCAACATAGAACATGTCAATCGAAAAGGTACATAACCAAAATTATGTTTATGGCGGCCGTTGCTAGGCCTAGATATGATGAGGATGGTGGTGTCTTATTTGATGGGAAAATTGGCATTTTCCCTTTTATTTATGAAGCGGAAGCGTTGAGGTCAAGCAAGAATAGAGAAAAGGGAACATTAGAAGTAAGACCTATTGAAAGCATTACAAAGGAAGTGGTTAAACAATGCCTACTTGAGAAAGTCATTCCCGCAATCAAAGCTAAGTGGCCCCTAGATGCAAGTAGAAAGATTTACATTCAACAAGATAATGCAGAACCGCACGTATCACCCAACGACATAGATTTTCTACGTGTTGCAAGGTCCGATGGGTTTGATATGGAGCTAGTTTGTCAACCCCCAAATAGTCCCGATTTAAACATTTTGGACTTGGGATTTTTTAGGTCCATTCAAACACTTCATCATAAAAAGTCACCTAAGTCTATAATCCAACTTGTGGATGCGGTTAGTAGGGCATTTGATGAAGTCGATAATGAGAAATTGAAATTTGTATGGATTTCCCTACATGCATGCATGAATGAAATTTTGAGAATTCAAGGTTGCAATTCATACTCAATACCACACATTGGGAAGAAGAGGCTACAAAATTCTCAAGTTGATGAAACAAAAGTGAAACCGAACATTGAATGTCTACAAAGAGCACTACATGCATTGGAGAATGTGAACAACAACAATGAACAACATGAGAATGCATAAACATATGTTTCAAAGGAGATCTACTTTTGGGTTGAATGGGGTATTGGAGTCGTCGTACATATTAGTAGTATGGAGATCTACTTTTGGGTTGAATGATTGTATGGAAGAAAAGAGAAGATGATTATTGGTAAAAGAATTAATTAGTGTGTAGAAGTTATTGGTAGAAGAGTTAATTAGAGGTTAATTAGTGTGGTGGAAGGAGAGAGAAAGAATTAAGGATGGTAGTTATTGCTACATGGGGAGTGTGAATTAGGGTGGAGATTTGTGTTTTTAGATCAAATCTCAACCATACATCAACTCTCATCCAATGGCTTAAAAGAGGACTTATGCACTTATAGGGAGAGGTCTTCTTATGAGAACCTCTCTCTCTCTATCTATCTATCTATATATATATATATATATATATATATATATATATATATATATAAGTTGGATCTTTTACCCACCTTAGCTTTGTGTACAATTTACGTTCAAAGTACAGCCACTGGATATAGCTTAATCAAGGGCCAAGATTGAATATTATTTCTTAGACTGAAACACAATCCTTGTCAAACCCTAAAGCTGAATCAGAAAACAAAACATTGAACGATCACCAACTGAACGATCACCAAATCCTCTCGAATCTGCGTCAATCACGAAATCATCACGAAGGCGACATATCAAGTACTTCATCCTCTTGAAACAGTAATCTACACATCTGAAATCCCATCTGGTTTCAATTTGTTCTTTCAAATTACATCATCTCGCATCAGGTACGATTTCGATTACTGTTTCAATTTGTTTTTTCCATTCGATTACTATTTCAATTTGCATCTCGCATCTGGGTTCAATTCGTTCTTTCAAATTACTGTATTAAATCGGTTCAATTCGATTACTGTTTCAGTTTGTTTTGCCACGCATCTCGCATCAATTCGATTACTGTATTAAATCGATTCGCATTAAAAGATTCGCATTTGGTTTCAATTTACATCATCTCGTATCAATTCGTAATCGATTTATTACTGTATTACTGTTTCTATTCGATTACTGTACTGTATCATCTTTTTACTGTATCATCTCGCATCTGTTTATTGTACTGTATCATTTATTACTGTATCATCTCGCATCTGTTTATCGTACTGTACAATTTCGCATCATCTCGCATCTGGTTTATCAATTTCGATTAGATTATTGTTTCTCAGTACTGTACAATCGGTCATCTCGCTCAATTTCGGTTTATCATATTCTTGTTTTTTAATTTTTTACCAATTTCGATCAAAAGTTCGTTTCGGAAATTCCTCATATTCCTGATCATGAGTGGCAAAACAATGGCGATAAGCCGATAATGTCAAAAAACCGTATAATTCTTGTTTCAGTTCTTCGACTTCGTCGTCGAATGAGGTGAATTTAGGGATTGAGTGATTTGGATTTTTTTTATCAATTTCAATACAATGTTTGATGATAGGTTTTGTTGGAATTCACATCTCGTACAATTATTTAGTACGTTTTTTGTACTAAATAATTGTAGAAAAATCTCACCAACAGTGAACTGGATTTCGATCAAATTCATGATTTTTTATTACAAGATTAAAAATTAATATTATAAATATTGCAATATTTGAATATGAACAATGAAATACTTGAATATGCACATTGAAATAACTACGTATTATTTCATAACATGAATTTCTGGTTTTGGGACGTTATTATTACTACAAAATACCCAATTATTTTATTATGTTATTCCAGTTATTTAATACTATTATTGCGGTTATTCTATATTATTTTTGAAGTTATTTCATTATATTAGTTACTATGTTTTATAACCAGTGTTATTTTATAGTGTTTTTATAATTATTCTATAGCACACATGTGATTATTGTATTTCAACTTTTTTGTACTGTAAATATCCTCCTCTTTATTTTTGCCTTTCAGTGAAGTGTCTTTTGCTACTCTCAATGATATGCAGATGTTTCATAGTTCAACATTACTCTATTGCACTATATCAATTACTCTATAGTATATTAACAATTATTCTAAACTAAACTAAATAATAACAAAATTGAACAAAATTGAAATTACTCTATTGCGTTCATATTGACGTTATTGTACAGAACTTAAATTATTGCTGCCTCGATTTTATTTGCTTTCACAGCTGCCTCGTTTTCCTGTTTTTTTGTTGTTCGTTCAATTTTCAAGAAGTGAAATTTATGTCATCCAGTTATTCTAATCCCCAATTTCAATTACTGTAAGGTGCATATTCAGTTATTGTAAGTTCTTTAGTAAACTTCTTTTCTTTTCTTTGCTTATTTAGTTATTTTATAGTATTCAATTACTTATTCTAAGGCTCTAATCATGGTATTGTATTTCAATATGCATGTCTGAAGTTAAACCAAATTTCCATTGCTTAGTTCTCTTTGTACACTATAAAATTCAGTTATTGTAATGCTTAAATCAAGTTATTGTATTTCAATATGCATGCACATGACTTTAATTCGGCAAATTAAAACTAACTAAATCAATTGCATTTTTTTTCAATTATTCTAACACATAATCTTTTCTACAGACATGGCAAAAAATAAAGCAGAAAGCGCCCGGAAACGTAAGTCAAGTGAAGATGGTGCAACAAAACAAAAACGCTCTAAGATAGATAATATAAAGATTGAGCCAAAGAAGGCTAACCAAGTTCAATCCATAACATTGTATGTTACTATTTTTGCTGCTTTTCTTATCCTCATCGTATATTTTATCTTCATCGTATATTTTATCCTCATCGTATATTTTTTATCTTCACTTGTGCATTGTTCGATTCGTAGGGCCGATGACATAGATGTGCGATGTCGACCGAAGAGCTTGGTTGGACTGATATCAGAACTTGGGCCGAATAAGAGAAAGGCAGTAATTGATATTGGTTTTGGTGGTTTGCTCGAGTTGAGATTGACAAAACTACCATTGGACATCATCCCTTTATTTATCAGGCACTTTAATGCGGCTGCCCACATGTTCAAGGCACAGGAGGTGAAGTTTGTGTTGTCGAAGCAAGATGTCCATGATATATTTGGATTGCCAATGGGGGATCGCAGGGTTGAAATTGTACCAACTGGACATAATACTTTGTCCTCCCAGGATACGATGAAAGGTGATTTCCGAAAAGAGTTTGGGGTGGAAGGGAACAAATCAGTGTCGGTGCATCGGTTAAACAGTGAATTAGTTGGCATGGATGACGACCACATGGATGACGACAAGATAGAATCGTTCAAGCGGCTGTTTGTGCTCTATGCGATGTCGGTATTTCTTGCGCCAACATCAAACCATACAGTTGACTTTGCACTCCTAAAAGCTGTACAAAACACGTCAACTATCCGACAACATGACTGGTGCGAGTATGTTTTTTCTCGACTAACGTCAGCCGTAGATGCGTGCAGGAAAGGCAACCATACACTTCGTGGCTGTATTATTGTGTTAATCATGGCATACTTCCATAGAATGTCTTTCCAAGGGAAATCGTCTCCGTCCGATGTCCCTCTCATAAAGCATTGGACTGACATTTTGATACGGGAGAGGGCGAATGGGGAGATGAGGGCCGGTTCGTTGGGGAATGGGAAATACATTGCGGATGTATACCCTGTCTGCCAGAATCAACCATCGAAAGGAATACAGAGTATGTTCTACCCTAACATATACTTTTCTTTTGTGAACATGTAATTATATAGTCAACTAAGGATTCAGATTGATACCGTGTAATTTGTTAGGTTTCCGACACGGTGAGGGATCTCCAGAGCCAGGAGTAAGTACTAAGAAAGGCCAAAAAAATTACATGGAACTCCCGGATGGATTTGAAACCGATGATGCAATACGAGCCAGGGCAGTTGATGTAATGATTTCTAGTCTCTTTAATATGTTATACTCTTTTATTGTATTTCTATTTGCATAGTTATCATTCTACTGGATGTCTTAAGCTACTGTAAGCTGGTAACTGGCCTAGAATTTGTTATTACTTTGTTTATGACCATCTTACCCACTTGTCACCTTCAGTTATTTTATAGTCTCGATCTAGTTATTTTGTAGGTGTCATTTGGTTATCCTAACGCCTGAAACTATTTTAGTGTATTTCAACCTGCATAATTATACTAATTAATTGCCAGTTATTGTGAAGTGACTACACAGCTATTGTAATTAACAATGTGGTTATTGTATAGCCAAACGAAGTTCTCTACCAAGTTATCTTATAGTACTGATTTAATTATTTGATAGTAATCTGTTGGTTATTCTAATCCACTTATTAAAGTAGTATTATTTTCTCTAACAATATTGTATATATGCTAGTTTCTCTACCATTTTTTTATATACTTGTCATCTGTTTTATATTTTTAATGTAGTTATTTTGTAGTAGTCATTTGGTTATCCTAACGCTTAAATTTGGTTACTCTATTCACACTTGTTTAATTATCCCAAGTACTTTAAAAATATAATTACACTAATCAATTAATTATTAGTTATTGTGAAGTGTCTACGCAGTTATTGTAATTAATAAATGTAGTTACAGTAACCAAATTATAATTACACTAACCAAATTATTTTATTGTATTTATTTAATTTAATTATTTGATAGTAATCTGTTTGTTATTCTATAGTAGTCGATTGGTTATTCTAATGCTTAAATTAGGTTATTGTATTCACACCTGTTTAATTAACCCAAGTACTTAAAAAATATAATTATAACTGTGAGGTTTCTTAAGTTATTTTATAGGATTGATTTGGATATTTTAAAGTAATCAGTTGGTTATTCTAACACCAACTAAGGTCTTTCTTCCCACAGTTATACTAATGCCAAAATGTGGTTAGAATATTCTTATCTCTAACTATATGTTATTTATTTTTGCCGTTTTGCAGTCTTTTCAAGCACATTGCTTGATCATGAAGAGCGACATTGATCTTTTTTATCATAGATACAAACAACGGAAGGATGCAATGATAGCTGAGATAGGGCAAGATGGTAGCAATGATGCTTCTCAATTGTCTTCTGTACTATCCCAGACCCCCGAGTTCATGGACGAGAAGAATTCTGCTTTCCTCCGCTATTTTGATTATGTTAGCGAGAAAGCAGAAGAACTCAGACAGGCTGGAGACAGTCTCCCATCATTTGATACATTTCGTAAGGAGATGGAGATGCGGGAGGTTAGGGAGGATGTGCGTGGGGAGGGGGGAAGTGACAATGCTGGTGCTTCTGTACTACAGATGGTGGAGAATAGTGGAAACTTCGTTACATTAAACGATGTCATATCTCGCACCTTGACGAATGCATTCTCGGGTGAATCAATTCGTAGCAAGTGTAGGCTAGATTTGTATCTTTTGCATTCGACCATTATACCTAAGTATGAGGGTATCATTCACGATGATCTAGGGTGTAGTATAGACTGCGGGCCAGTTGATGTTTTTCAGCTTGGTGTGTCTAAGTTCTTCTATGACTACAAGGACTTGTTATCCCCAATTGTAAAGCTTAGAAAGGATGTCCTTGATTATTGCTTTGTTAATGACACTGAAGAGCTCCGAGACGGGTAAGAATTAAATATGCAAATTTATTGAACACCATATTTGATTATGGCAACACGTACTGACCATTATTGTGTTTCCTTACTCATTATCTTGTGGTAGGGAGGATCTGTGTGCCTACTCAGATTTTAACATGCTCACTCGGAATTGCATAATTTCACTGTCTCCTATGACAATGATTGTCACTTCAGTTATTGACTGTTGGGCCTGCTTATTAAACAACATGGTGTATAGGGCTGGCAAAGATTTTACCACTTCAAGACTCTTTTTGTGGACTACTCATTCGGTACAAGCCTTTTAGTCCTTAATTAATGTACCTACCTTTTTTTAATATGTATAATTGTATAGAATAAAGTGGTGGATTTTTCGATCGCTTAATTTGTTCCCATTTTTGTTTTACAGGACCCTTTGAAGAATCTAATTAATGCACCACGTGTTCAGCAAGCGTCCTTTACCGAGCCTATTTCTTTTGCATGGGATAACTTTATAAAATGCACACCCTATTCAGTTAACCTGAATGCTGATATGGTAATTATTCTTTGTTATTACTATTATATGTGGCATTCCTATGACTACTTTGTTACTTTACACCGACATTTTTTTAATGTCAGGTTTTTTTCCCTCTGCATTTCGGGGATCATTTTTTCTGCGTCGTTATCAACTTCTTGAAGAAAACGGTCGACTATCTCGACAATCGTATATACGATGATTTTGACACCAGTGCGTTTAGGTTGTGTGCAGAAGTCGTTGTACGTATTTCTCCTTATTACCTTTATCTTTTATCGTGTTATAAGTCTCTTTATCGATTTTGCATGATGTTGATGTCTTTGATATAGATGTCTTAGTAATTTATTGTAGGTTGACCTTTTTGGCAAGTATCTAGTAAGGAATGGATTTGAGAAAGGACGGGATGTTACTCAATTTCGTTTTGTCAATGTCTCTTTTCCGTGGAAGTCCGATGCCCCGCAGAATATGGACTGTGGTCTTTTTGTGATGCTCCACATGATGTTTTATGTGGGTGATGTATTTTCTTGCGAACTTGGCGATCCACTGAAGAGGATATTGTACCGAGCTGAAATAGCCGCCATTCTACTCCTAGCAGACATCAACAAACTTAGGGAACAACTGCTTACAAACGTGGGAGAATGGACTAAAACAAAAGCATCGTTGTTGCCTGTTTTGGTTGAAAAACGTAGGCAGTCATTGTTGGATGCCAAGTACAGTCCAAGATCATCAAAAAAACTGGTGGACCGTTCTGGCGGGGATTGTAGTGGTGGAATTATTAGTTCTTCACGAGGGATTAAACGCACAGGATCGGATGGTCTAGGATGCTCACTTGATTGTGGGGAGCCTGACCCATCTTTAGTTGTAGCATCAAAGATTATGATGGCAAATAAAAGGTTTACTACCCATATGCCCAGGTTGAAGAAACAGGTTCTTGATTATTGCCTCTTAGACGACCACAACTTTGACAATTCGTACGTTCATCCTTCTTTTGTTATATATTAATCATCATCGCAGTTATTGCATAGTGTATACATGGTTATTCTAACGCAATCTTATGGTTATTGCATTTCTTAGTATCATTTAACTTCTTTCTAAGTACTCACAGTTATTGCATTCTGCATCTTCATTTATTTTAATGCACTTTTTTGTTATTATATTTCTTACACTCTTATTTATAATGTCACTCTTATCATTCAAATTAGTCACCACTTCCAGTTAATCCATTGTGTACATTCAGTTATTCTGATGTAATCATTTTCCATAAAGTCCATTTTTATGTAATTATCTCCCGAATTTATTTCCATGTAATTGTTTTTCAGTGAGACGGTGTTCCGTGTTGGAACAACATTCATGGATAAGAATGATGTCCTTTTGATGAGACCAGAAGTGCCCACTAGTGTTAATGTTATCGAATGTTGGACGATGGTACTGAATCACATGGTCTTGGTTGAAGAGGTGGACGGTGAAACACCATCAATGGTGTTCTTTGGGACGTCTCACATGGTAGTTTTAATTATGGTTATCATACTCATATAAGCTCTTGAATTGTCAGAATGATGTTTTACTGCGCATCCTTTTATAATAGGCTATTCTTGAAGATATGTTGGAGAATGACGATGGGGGTTCCCAGACTCGAGAGACGACCAAGTTAATCCAGGGTTGGGACTTGTACCTATCAAATCTCACCAACAGTGAACTGGATGTGGAGTTGATCTTCGTGCCATTATGCATAGAATCACACTACTTCTGTATATGCGTAAACACCTTAAGTAAAGCAATCGAGGTGTTGGATAATAAGATCTACAAGAAGGACTGGACAGTCACAAAGTGCTACAAACTGGTGGAAAGTGCGGTAAGTCTTTCCAATTCCCATTACTAAAATTGTAAGCTTATATACTTATCCTCTGCTTCATATTTATAATTTAGTTATTCTGTAGTATCCGGTTGGTTATTCTAACGCTTAAATTAGGTTATTGTATTCAAACCTGTTTAATCATCCCAAATACTTAAAAGTAATAATGATACTAGTTAATTGTCAGTTATTTTGAAGCGTCTACGCAGTTATTGCAATTAACAAATGTAGTTATTGTATGACAAAATGAAGTTATCTACCAATTTATTTTATAGTATTTATTTAATTACTTGATAGTAATCTGTTGGTTATTCTAAACAACTTATTAAAGTAGTATTGTTGCCTTTAACAATTTTGTATGCTAAGTTCTCTACAATTTCTTATGTACTTATCCCCTGTTTTATATTTTCAAATTTAGTTATTCTGTAGTAGTCGGTTGGTTATTCTAACACTTAAATTAGATTATTGTATTCTAATCTGTTTAATTATTATATAATTAAAATTGTAAGCCTCAAGTTTAAGAATTCCAACCATGCATATAGTAATAATAAGTGGATATGTTTGTTGTAGGTGAGCTTTTTGGTTGATTTCTTCGATTCAAGGAAGTTGGAGGAGATTGCATGTACTTTTTCTGCATTCCCGATAAAGCAAGTTGAATTTAGTTGGAGAAAACCCGAGCTCAACAACCCAGAATCTGGTTTTTACGTGATGTATCACATGTTGATGTACGAGGGAAAGAATTTCCTTTCTCTTATTGACAAGAAAGTTAACCGGATTGCTCTATGGATTGAGATGGCGAGTATCATGCTTATGTCAGATGTAAACGAGTCGAGGACTTCACTTGTGCAATCTGTCAACTTGTTCACAGATAATATAGGTGCTATAAAAGAAGCGGTCTTGAAAAATCGCAAGAGAAAATTCGCAAGAGGTCAGGAGAAGGCACCACAGGACAAAGGAATGAAGGTTAAGCACCCGAAGATAAAGGAAAAACGGCTAAAGTGATTCGAAAGTGACGGGGGAGGATATTTTCTTACCGAGTGAACCTTCAAGAAGATTTAGATTTCGTCATTCTGCCTTACATATCTGTCTTTTGCTAAATATTTGTTTAAGTGCGATGATCAACTATTTTATTATTTGATAGTAGTTATTATATACTACATTAGTAGTTATTATATCTTGTTCCATGATTTACCGTGTGTTAACTAATTATGTTTTTTCCATGTTCACTGCACAATTATTGTAGTGCAATATTGCAGTTATTTTATATTAGGAAAATAGTTATTCTAAACTCGTACATTGATTATTATATTTAACTCATTTACGTCAAGCACCAATTATCTTTTTATTGTTTCGTCTCAAATATATACAAAAACGACAAGTTACTAAATATACTCATGAATGATGCAAGCAACAATTGGAATTATACATTACATGTAGCAATGTGTCCATCCCGAATACAGTCGTATCGTTGCTTTTTTCGTAAGATTTGGATTTAATTATGTAATACAGCTGTTGTGTAGTTTCCATGGAAAATACTTTTCAAAGTACGACCAATTATTATGTTATACAATTGTAGTTATTATATTCTACATCAGTAGTTACTGTATTATACGACGGTAGTTATTTTATAGTAGAAAAACGGTTATTCTAACCCCGTACACTGGTTATTATATTTAACTCCGTACGTAAGCGCCAGCCATTTTTTCATTGATTACCTCTAACAGACAAAAACAATATTGTCATTAATCAACTTAATGCACGTCAAAACATGAATGCAATCAATGAAAAAATGACCTACTAAATTTTATTCGCATCTCAAAAACAATCTTACACATCCTCCAAAAGGTCTTTCTCATTTTCATCAACTAAAGAGTCATCGACATACGGGTTGGGGCAGTTTCTCTTGTCGTGATTTGCCATTTGTTTGCAATTGTTGCAAAGTCTCTATGGTTTCTTAGCCTTCTCAATTGATTGGTTCTTCTTGGATATAAGTCTTTTTCCACTGCCTTTGTTTCTTGAAGGATTAGGTGGACGAACCTCAATCTCTGTTGATGTAGAACAGCCCAACAACATCTCTATCTCCTTCTCCTTGGATAATACAACTTCCTTTGGTGCAATTTTTTTCCTGTACTGTTGCAGTATGTCTGTGAGCTCATAGGTATGAATTTTGGGCATCGTTGTGAGGACACTAATTGTTGCATAGAATTCAGACCATAACTTCGACAAACCCAACTTCCTAACATCAGTAACATCGAAATCCTGCACAAGTGACCCATCCAAATGATGTCTTGGTCTTCGATATGATTTCTTTGTCCACCGCTCTAGGATGTACGGTTCAGGAATTTGTTGCACCCGCTTACCTGATAGATGCCAAATATGTGCTTGCAAAGAATTCCTTTCATCTCAAAGAGCTTGCAGGTACATGTCGTCTCATATGTGTCGGCATTATGGGTAACCTGTATTGAATAGCAGTTCATTCAAATATTCTCTACATGTATAAGGACCAATTTAGTTGTATTTGGAAATGAAATCAAATAATAACCATTAAAAAGCGTTGAAATAATCAAAATTACGCTATAAAATAACTGCCAGGACACCATATATAGTTCACCTGGAATGTCGTCTGTTTCATTGAATCTTTGACCTCGACATACTCTATACTCTCGGCTAACCTGAAACCACCCACACAACATGAACAAATAGACTCTTTAGCCTCCTCTTGGAACTCGTAAAACAGGGCATGTGTGTAGATCTTAGAAGCGTGTTTTTCAAGCCCTATTGGTGCGACGGTTTGCGGTAATGAGTTGTCACTTGCGTTATCAAGTGATTTCTGATTGTGACGTTGCTGGTCCATTGCAGATTGAAAACGCATCCAAAACTCAACTAGCGTACCATTCACACTCTCGAACCTCTTAAAAAAACTGTTCTCGCTCTCGGACCGTTGTGTCGTCCTTAAAATACAACCCAAATTCAGATCCCTCGAGTAGGCAGGTATCCATTTCTTTCTAATACTATAGATGTCTGTTAACCAGGTGTTGCTCTCTAATTCGAAGTCCTCAATCACTCGACACCATTTCTCTTCAAAATCTGACGGCTCTAAGTCAATATCCCATACAATATTTGCAAGGCGATCAACGAAGTCCGTATCCCTACAAATTGTGGAACCGACTTTACCAGTTAGCTTAAGCATGATATGCCACATACAATTCCGATGTGTTGCTTCCTTGAATTTATTCTCCACAGAATTTTTAATGGCAGCATCTTGGTCAGTAATAATGCACTGAGGTTCTTTCCCCCCCATACAATCCAAGAATTTCTCGAATACCCAATCGAACGCGAGGTCATCCTCATGAGACAACAAAGCAGCACCAAAAGTAACAGACTTTTTGTGGTTGTCCACGCCGGTAAAGGGAGTGAAAACCATAAAGTACTTGTTAGTACCGTAAGTCGGGTCAAAGGAGATGGTGTCCCCGAATATGGAATAGTTGTTCCTCGCTTGTGCATCTGCCCAAAATACTCTACACAAGCAATTTTGACGATCAAGTTGATATGCAAAGTAAAACCCATCTTGTGTCTCCGAAAGATTTTTAAGGTAATTTATGAATAACTGAGCGTCTTGGAGACCTATAAAACACTTAATATCTCTTTTGAAATTCTTCAAATCTGTGAGGGTGGCACCAATATTAGCATAACCATTGGACTGCTCTTTCAGTATCCTAAATGTCTTTGTAGCACCAATATTCAGCCTACAATTATTGACAATGGTCTGCTTGTGATAAAGGGTAAGGTGTCTATAAACCTTCTCAAACTCTTGATTCTGGATGGCACAAAGTGGGTGATTATGGACTTCGTTGAATTGATCCACCTTATACCCTCCTAGCACATAAGAAAACTTTATGCTTGCTTGGCAGCCTGTCCTGGTTAACTTCGTCTTCTTCCCTTCTATTTTTTGTTGCCCTTTTTTCTTCTTTTTTTCACTATCATCGTCGTTGTCAATCATTATCAACTTGTTACTTTTAGCCTTGAATCCTTGTTTGTTGCAAACAACATACTCCCTCCGATTCACAAAGATCTTCCCCTTTGTTTAATATATGTGAGGTATATTTTAATTAAAGGGGAAGATCTTTGTGAATCAGAGGGAGTATTTGTTTTGTATGACCCCATCATGGAACGTATCCTGGTTGTGTTTCCTAGGAGTAAAACCACAAGCTTTCGCGTAAACATCGTAAAACTCGAAGGCATGGGGTAAACTTCCAAATACTTGCCCAATTCTAGGCTTGAATTCAGCTGGAACTTCTCTAACCCATTCCTCATTGCCATCTGTAGTGTAACTCAATGAAAGCGTTCCACTGTAGTTAATGTGCTCTTGTGCAGATGACATTATATATTTGTCTGTCATTCAAAAATCGACAACATAAAAATAAGTCTATTTGTCTAGATAACATAAATTTTCGTTATTACATAGTAACCTAGTAGTAACTATAACTGCAGAAGTTATATAATACAAATACAGTAAACTAGTATTTCGGAAATAATTATGTTAACTAACAAGTTATTGTTTCATATTATAGTAGTCGAGTAGTTATTCTATGGTATGACAACAATTATTCTAAATTGTAACATTGATTATAGTTACGCAGTTTGTGTACAAGTATATTTCATGGTTATTCTATAGTTACGCAATTATTCTACTGTAAAATAACAATTGTTCTATAGTACAGTAACAATTATTCTAACAATAATGCAGTGCAGTTGATACAGGTTTAAGAATTTATCTGTCAAAACAGTAGGGATAAGTAAAACTACTGTTATTGATACGTTATCATTATCTACACCATCGAAACAGTACTTATCCCATTAGAATGTTTCAGAATTCACTATTTCGTTAATTCACTATTTTGATGAAAGTTGGTTCGACAACTTGCGGCAAACAATCGAATTGAAATTGGATTAATTGAAATCGGATTTTAAATAATAAATTAATGAAATAGTGATTTTAAATTTTGTTTGAAATTGGGTTTTAATTTTTGGATTGAAATTGGTTTTTAAATAGTAAAATTTAAACGACTGAAATTGAATTTTAAATTATGACAATTAAATTTCACCCAACTATTAGTTACTCTAACAATTATTCTATATTACAATGACAATTACTACACTGTACAGTAACAATTATTCTAAAGTACACTAACAATTATTCTAAGCTAAACTATACATTAAACGAAATTGAAGTTATGTACAATAACGTAATTGAACAAGAATATAGTACAACAATGCAATTGATTAAACTATACAATAACGACAATAAACCAAATTGTATAATTCCGAGCGTTGAATTAACTATAATTTCGAGCGTTGTATAAATTCCAATTTCGAGCGTTGAATTAACTATAATTTCGAGCGTCCAACTGAAAATTTGAAAATGCGAGCGTGTACAAAAATTGAAACGATGTGAACGAAATAACAGTTTTAGCATAATTTAATTTTGGAAAAACACAAATTGAAACGAGAATAACTCCGAATCGCACTGAAATTTTGGAAAAAATCTATTTCAAATCGTAATAATTTCTAAGTGAACAAAAACTTTCGTAAAAATCGATTTCTAATTGAACTGAAATTTTGGATAAAAAAATCTAATTGAAAGTCAAATAATTTCCAGCCTTGAAATAGAATCAAATAAGCGTTTAGATTGAAATTGGAATTTCAATTTCGAGAGTTGAAACTTAAGTTGAAATTTCATCCAGCTATTCTGACAAATATTCTATAGTACAACATCAATTACTCTATAGTGCAATAAAAAATATTCTATAGTACAATAACAATTATTTTAAACTATCCTATTTCGAATCGGAATAATTTTTGATTGAACTGATATTTCGGAGTAAATCAAATTCCAATTGGAATAATTTCAAATTGAACTGAAAGTTTAAAAAAAATCGAATTGAATGTGGAATTATTTCGAGCGTTGAAACTAAAATTGAAACTTCATCCAACTACTCTGACAATTATTCTATAGTTCAACAATAATTACTCTATTGCACAATAACAATTATTCTATAGTATATTGACAATTATTCTGAACTAAACTAAATAATAACGAAATTGAACAAAAATACAATAAAGAAATTGAACCAACCGTTCAATTAAAACAGTAAACGAAATTCTACAATAACAACAATATTTTGTTCAATTCTTCTTTAGTTTGACGGAATTGAAACAACGATAATTGCATCCGCACTACATATATTTATATAACGTCAACTTGAAATAAAAAAAACAAAATAGAATGAAAAAAACGAAATACCTTACGTACTTCAAAGACCAGAAATTGACGACACTGTCGCAATTGGCTCAAATTGACGATACGTGGATGGAATTTCACGTACTGTGAAAGTTGGGTTGGCTAATATTTTTTTTTGTGATTTTGGGGAGATAAGCGTATACAGGATTTGAGAAATATTTGTGTATCAAGTTATGTGTAACTGTCAGTGAAGGTGGATCTTTTTTTTCCTTTAATATAGAAAGCATCCAATCTCAGCCATTCATCTCATCAAAATCAAAGGCCACAAATGAAAGGTAAATTGTATGAGATTTGGGAAATGTAGGGGATCCTGCCTCTATATATATATATATATATATATATATATATATATATATTCCCACTATTTCTAAATGATCACAAACTAAATATCGTTTAATTAATTAAATTTTTTTTTCACATTTAGTGTCCGCAACAACTAGGAGATTATGAGTGTGGTTATTATGTTATGAAATAAATGTATAACATAACATATTACTACTCTAAAGCTAAGGAAGACAAATTTGAGAAGGTATTTCCTATTTTAAATTATAGGTTTATAGTGATCTTTTATATACTTTTCAATGTCAATTTTCTTAATATTATGTTAAATGTAGATTATGGCATATTCAACCATGACACTTGAGGACTTAGACAAAGTTAAAGAGGCGTGGGCGACAAAATGTTTAGAGAACATCTAGTGTATATTAGATTATTTTTATTGCTCCCTTTTGTGGTCTTTGTATAAAGATATACTTTTGGATGTGTTGTTGGTAAACATTGACACAATTGGTGTGTTGGATGATGACGATATATCTATGACATTATTGTTGATTTATCACAGACATTGTCTTGTCATCTTTTATATTTGAGTTGACATATAATTTATAGCGAGGTGCTGCCAAAATTTACCTACCTAAATATTTTTAATAATGGCGGTTGTTAGTTGAGAAATGACATCATAAATTACTTACAGTGGCAGTTTTCAGTTAAGAAACGATATCATAGATGACCTACAATGGCGGTTTTAAGTTGAGAGATGACACCATAGATGACCTAAAGTGGCGGTTTTAAGTTGAGAGATGACACCATAAATGACCTATAGTGGCAATTTTTAGTTGAGATACGACACCATAGATGACCTACGGTGGCGGTTTTTAGTTGAGATACGACACTATAGACGACCAACAGTGGCGGTTTTCACTTGAGATACGACACCATAAAAGTTCTACAGTGGCGGTTTTTAGTTGAGATACGACACCATAGATGACCTATGGTGGCGGTTTTTAGTTGAGTATGACACCATAGCTAACCTACAGTGGCGGTTTTCAGTTGAGAAACGACACCGTAAATGACGTACAGTGTCGGTTTTTAGTTAATAAATGACACTATAAATGACATACAATGGCGGTTTTAGTTGAGAAAGGACACTAAAGATGACCTATAGTGGCGGTTTTATGTTGACAAACGACACCATAGATGACCTATGGTGGCCGTTTTTAGTTGAGATATGACACCATAGCTGACCTACAGTGGCGGTTTTAAGTTGAGAAACGACACCATAAATGACATACAATGTCAGTTTTTAGTTAAGAAATGACACTATAAATGACATACAATGGCGGTTTTAGTTGAGAAAGGACACTAAAGATGACCTATAGTGGCGGTTTTATGTTGACAAACGACACCATAGCTGACCTATGGTGGCGGTTTGTTAGTTGAGAATCGCCACTATAGATAAGTTATTGTGGCGGTTGTACAACCACCACTTACCTATAGAGTCCCCACCAATCATGTCGCTCTAAAATCGTCACCGTAGGGTTATTTCAACCGTCACCGTAGGTGGTTTTTCTACTAGTGCGCGTCGTGGTCGCCGTATTCGATTTTAGGTGGGTCCGTCTCCTTAGTTGCGTGACTTGTTCGTCATATTGATGTTGCTTGTTTTCTGCTCTTGTTTATTATGTTTCGTGAGTCATTTTCATTCTTATTGCTATTGCTGCCGAGTTGGTTGTTGTTGGTGCGTTATTGATGTTATTATTTGTCGTGCGTGCTCATTCTTTTATCAATCGTCGATTCTCGTTCCTCTTTTTATTTCAATGAATTTCGATATGACACCTATTAGCAATACAAAGAAACCAAATTTAGCCAGAAGAATCTTAAAAATTTAGCAGAATATGGGACAATTTACGGTTTCACTTGGGTTCAGTGTTGCCTGAATAGACTGACAGTATGTTACATAAGTTACATGAATGCAATGACCTTTGTGAATTCATTGTCAACCTGCAACGATGAAACAGGTTACAGGTAGCAATTTCAAACATTGTGGACATGACATAGGTCCACCCCGACGCGGCCACGCGCGGGTTTTGGGGAGGCGAATGAATCTCCATGAGATGGTCAAATGGAAATTTAAATCGAAGTCGGAGTCGCCACCGAATATTATGGTTATTCGGAACCGTTCGAGCCCACTCTATGTCGTAGTGGGCCGTGTACAAAATACGGCCCATTTCCGATGTCAGAGTTTATTGGGCTCGTCTCTTTGCATATCGATATAGATGCCGACTTGAGCGGTTAATCGTATATTGAATGACTCTCGTTGCCAATGGTTTCGGACATCCGGAAACCACGGTTCTGAGTAAGGGGTGAGGGTACGTGTTGGGAAGTTCACTAAGAACACCCAACCCCGCCCGCACATTAGCGGCCTCTACTAGGATATCGAATGACGTTTTAATGCGCGCGTTAGTTGAACGATGAATGATATGCAAACATTGTTTTCCTAAGCATGTGAGGAATTGAACGGGTTGCTAAGTGGTTTAATGCATGAAAAATTAATTAACGTCAAAGTTGAATTTAGCATATGAGATTCGTTTTAGTATAATAAAACAAATGAAATAAGAAGGATGAATTTGCTACAAAAGATGAACAAAAGAGTTAGTATCGATTTGTAAATAATATAGCGAAATAAAAATACGAGATCGAGAAAATAAATATTAATCGAAATCTGAAAAATATTGTTGAAAAGACGTTGTTTTGTATAAAAAACGATGTTCGAAAAATAATAATAAAAAAGAACGAAAAAGGACGCGGCAGAGCAGCCGGCCGCGCGGCTCGCCCGGGACGCTGGCGAGTCGCGTGTCGGGCTGGTTCCGAGAGCGGTTTTTTTGGAAATTCAATTAAATCGCGTACGAATATTGTATGATCCATACTCAAGTTAATATTTTCGACATTCGTTATATTCGATAATTGACTACGAAATCAATATCAAATACTTGGAATAGTTTTAGAAAAGATGTAAATTTTAGAAATTGTTTCGTAGAATAAATAATAAAATGACCGAAAAAGTTAAAAAAAGGTTCGGGTTTCAGGCCCGTGCGCGAGCCGCCTGGGCGTGGCGCGACTCGCGTACGGGTCTGTCCGGTTTTTTATTTTTTGTTCGAAATTGCTAAATTTGATGAATCGCGTACAAAATATGAATTAATTTGTATTCGATTCATGTTTTCGATATTCGTCGTATCCGATATTCGATTATGAAATCGATATCGAATATTCGGAATGGATTAAAAAAAGGTTTTATAAAATTGTTTGAAAAAAAAGAATTTGAACGAAGAAAAGATGTAACGATTTTTGATATCGTCGAGATTTTAATATAATTCTTTTTGATACAATATTCGATTATAGAAAATCGATATCATATTTTTAAGAATGTTTGTTATGAAAATAGATTTTGTTAATATCGATATTAGAAATAAAATAAAAAAAGACGACACTTGACCCGTAAAAAGAGAACGGACGACGAGGAAGAGAAGAGAAGAAAAGGAGAAATCGGGTTTGATTACACCCTCAACCTACATGCTTTTATTAACTCGGATCGGGGCTCGTCGAAATGTGGCTAGGCACGGGAGCGTCGAGTGATGTTTGGTTCGGCTAGATGGCTCGGTTTGGACGAGAATCGGGTGAAGGGTGTCGGGTATCGGACCGGTTTCCTTCGGGTTTGTAATATCGGTTTTCTCGATGCTAAGGATAATTGATGTGAAAGGTTGTGTATTTCTGATGCTAATATTTGATGTCGATAATCAATGTGTGTGTATTGCTAATAAAATCGTGTCCCTAAAGTGTTGAATGGGAGGGCCTATTTATAGGGAGTTCCCGACCTTGATTTAGGAGAGTTTGACTACCGCCTAGGATAGGAAACGTAGGAATTTCAGAAGCATGAGAATTCCACTTTCTTGTGAAGGAAGAAAGGGAAACTCGGCTGATTTGTACTGTTTTGGCCGAGTGTTTTACACTTGGTCGGGTGTTCGAATCAGTTTTTGAATAGGATTCCTGTTTGAGCTAGAATTACCGCTTGAGTAAGAAGCTGAGGAAAATGAGAATTCCGTTTTCTTGTGAGGGAAGAAAAGGAGTCTCGGCTGGTTCATGCTACTCGGCCGAGTGACTGCACTTGGTTGAGTCGTTTGAATCGGTTTTCGGATAGGATTCCTACTTGAGATCGAATTCTACCCTTAAACGAACTTGTTTATTATTTTGTGTAGCTGATTTTTTGTGGAGTTTGGGTAGAAATGGGACGCGTGAGACATCACGGTCGGTCCACAAGTCTCGGGAAATATCTTTGACCGGGTTTTGACTCGGTCGCTAAAAGACGGTTTTACCCCTGGTGTCGGATTCGACCCAAATTAGTGTTATTTGACTCGAAAAGACCCACTGGGCCTGAATTTGAGGTTGGTTTTGTGAGATTTGTACTCCGTAAAATGCCTAGGCCAAATGCCATTGATTTCGAGCCCATTTCCGAGTACGTTAAAGCACGTTAGCGTCCGATCATCATCGGGTGTTTGTCGGAAACTACTATAGACACCTAGCGGTCAAAATGTGGGTGTCTACAGAGCCCCCACTCTGACTGAGGCTTGGACTGGGCGAAAGTCAGTGTAGCTACCAGGTCAATCAAGGATTAAAACCCGTTTGCTTCCGGTCGGGTCGTTTAAAGTCCATTAGACCCGCGTAAAGGGCCCGCCGGCCATGGATTAGCAATGTACCTGAACTGATGATGATAACTCCGTGGGAAATTAGACTTGTCGCATAAGACTTAAAATGGGCCTGTATGTGGGCTCATCTTGTTAAATGTCGTTGGGGAGTTATGCAAATTGCATGGTCCTGTTTGAGTCGTCCTGTACATATTTATGCAAAGTAGCAAAGTTTTGCACATAATATTAGAAAAAAATGACTCGTGCTGGGGAATAAAAATGATTTTTGCTGCATTTTGAAATCGAAGTCCTGAAAGCAACTCAAGTGCTAGGAAATAGGTTTTCAAAATTGAAAGGGTTGAAAAGAAATTTGCAGTTTAAATAGATTGAAATTTGACCTTGTCGAAAAGATTTTTTTTCAAATGGCAAAGTTTTCGCAAATTTTAAAATGAGAATTTGAAAAGAGAGGCCTACCGGCAGACTCGACTCTGGACGTGACATGACGAGTTGACAGACACGACTTAGACTCTCTAAGGGTTGGACCGTGACTTGGTAAGGAGGTGGGCCACCTAAGATGACAAGACTCTTAAGTTGCGCTATTCCGTAGCCTAGGCGAGTGACAACACGGTCGAATCCTCGGAATAGAAAGGATTTGCTATGGGGGGATTGCAATAGTCTGTAATGAGACTGTTTTGGCATGACAGGACTTTTAGCATTAGCAATGCCGTAGTCTAGTGCTCTTCTGGATTTTTGATTTTTGGGTACATTTCCAAGGTGGGTATTGCCTCGAGTCCTGATAGATTCTTGTCCTCGAGTGAGCCGAGTACTAGGACACACTGTAGAAAGGTGGCTAGATTTTTGAAATTATTTGGATTATGTGAATGGATGGAGAACTTCTGCTTAGGAGAAGCCCCCAGAATGACAAAGCTAACTGTCGAGAACATGACAGTGTCGTGACCGGAATGATGGTGCTTTTTGAATGTGTGTCAATGTGGGTGGTTGTGCCTCTGTTGAAAGGCTGCCTACGTATTCACATGTGGTGAAATCAAACCAAGCCGTAGTTCAGTGGATTATAGTGCCAAGTTTATTAGGGCTTTGTGTGTAACTAGCCATATTGACGGTGTAGGCTAGGTGCATTCCCAATGATGTCTTGATCAAAGGGCTAGAATGGTTAGGATATTGATCCTGTGACTGTGAGCGTTCTTCGGGATAGCCCCTAGAGGTGGTGTGAACTATTTGGGCATGTTCTATGCCGACCGCAGTTTGAGTTCCCGTGTTCGGGGTTGGTAACTGGTTTGAATGAGGAGAATTGGGATGGGATTTTAACGAGTTCTGTTCTTGGGGATTTTAACGAGTTCTGTTCTCAGGGATTTTAACGAGCTTTGCTCTCGAGGATTTTAACGAGTTTTGCTCTCGGGGATTTTAACGAGTTTTGCTCTCGGGGATTTTCACGAGTTTTGCTCTCGGGGGGATTTGACGAGTTTTGCTCTCGGGAGGATTTGACGAGTTTTGCTCTCGGAGGATTTGACGAGTTTTGCTCTCGGGGGATTTGACGAGTTTTGCTCTCGGGGGATTTGACGAGTTTTGCTCTCGGGGGATTTGACGAGTTTTGCTCTCGAGTTTGCGTATGGTGAATGTGAATCCTGTTATGTAAAGGGGAAGTCGAGTAAAATGGCTCGAACTTTGATCGGGATAAGTTTTGATAATGCGAGATCTGATTTCCATGTCTGGCCCTAATGGTTAGGGGTATCCTATGGAGCTTGAATCCTCAAAATTCCGGGCTGTCTCTGGCCTGGGTCTCGGGAAGGTCTTGAGGGTTGTAATGTGGGAAGGCTAAATGTGGTGTTAGTTGACCAGCTTGATTGTCTCTCCCTTATTTGATGGTATGAATTTTGACCGTACCCTGGTCATGGGGCTTTCACTTGAATTGACCGTTGATTATGGTCATGGGTTTTTGGGAGTTCTTTTTTATCATGGCCAGCTCTTTTGTTTTGGGCCTTTTGCTTTTTTTCTTTTTTTTCTTGGACTCTTGATTTTTTTCGTCCAGTTTTTTTTCCCTTTTTTATGTTGGTCAAACTAACACCCAAGGTAGGGATTGGTCAGTATTATTGGATGGGTGTTTATTGTGGGAAATGGGCTTGCCTCCCGTCTTGAACCCAAACTAGGAGACTACCTAGATTTGTCATTGGATTCGATACCGCTCCTGCTAAGGGTAGTTATGTGGCTTTCTATACCAGGCATGGAATAGGTAAAAGGAAAACACGGGCTTGGTTTCCTGCAGTCATTATAGATGTGCCTATAATAGTCACGTGCGTGTGCTCACAGTGTATGACGGTGTTCATCATGTTCTCGGAAACACATAAGGAAAGTATATATGAGAAATAGAAAAGCTGATTTTATTGAATTTTGAAAAAGAGGACAGAATACAATTGACTCTGACTCTGACTTTGAAGTTGAAATAAATAGTATATCCTAGACTCGGACTCAGACTTGGACTTAAATCAAATCCGGACTCTTGGATGCATAAGAGGTAGAGTGGATGCTTTGGTCATCGAGCCCTGTATAGTCCATGAGGGGCTTTGCAAGTGACAATGTTTCCAAAACGGGAGTCTTCCCGGCATCGAGGAAGTCTTGAATAAGGTGTTTCAGCTTCCAGCATTGTTCTGTATCGTGTCCCCTCCCTCTGTGGAATTTGCAGTAATGCTCGGCGTTCTATGCTTTGGAGCGTTTTTCCAAAGGTGGGTCGGCTGTTGGGCCTATAGGTAGTATTAGGCCCTTTGGAACCAATTTCTGGAAAGCAATGGTGTAGTACATATCCAAGTGGGTAAATGTCCTTTCCTTTGACCGGTTCTTGATTTTTGGAGAGGTGACTTGAGGGTTACCACTCTCGGCCTTGCCATCTTGAGGGTATCGGACAGTTTCGTAGGAGTGTTCACCCTTCAAATGACTCGGTTGGGTGATTGGCTGCCTTACCCGCTCTAGTTGTGTTAGACGGACTCGGGTTCTTACAAGGTCTTCTTCGATGGTGGTCACCCTGGCATTTAAGTTATCTAGGGCGGTATTGATTTTTGAGAAGATATTGTTAATGGAGCAAGACAGCATAAGCATACTCCCCTGGATATCCCCTTTCTCGACGGCGCGGGATTTGTTATGGTTTGGTAGTATCTCGTTCATGGGGTCCCTGATCGGAAGAAATGACAAGTGTTAGAACTCGCCTAAACTCGGTTTTGCGCAAATTCAAGAAAGAGAGTCAAACTAGGTACGGCCCGGGGGCGGGAATGACTAAGATTCTATGACCGGGCTACTTAAACGTTAATCCAGACAAAATAACGACTGTGACCTAGACTCGACCACGAGACTCGATCTGTACAAGGATAAGTCCGAAAATGGGGCGACCGTATTTGATCGTGCCGTGTGCTTGGACCAATCGTGGTGACCTAACCCTAGGTGACCCGAGTATTCGTAGCGTGGATACGACTCGAAGAAGGCATCATAAGGACGCCGGTGTAGGATGAACGAAGGGTACTCTCTAGGGTAACCGTGGTTGACTGCTCGGGTGGAGGACAGCCCCCCGAGTAAGGCTAGAGACTCAGATGGTGTGACATCTAAGTGACTCGAAAGTGGGGTACGTGAGACAACACGCGCAAGACATGACCCTTAGAGCAACCGTGATTGATCACTCTGCTGAAGGGTAGCCGCGAGTGGAGAAAAGCCTGAAAAGGAAATGACTCGGAAAGGACATGTCACCTAGACGGGTGACTCTTGAAAGGTGGGCCTCCCTTAGGATTCGGCGTGTGGGCCGAGTCCTGTTCGAAGGAGGGCCCACGTGAGATATTCCCCAGACCCTTGGACTCGATTGTGTAAACGGGCCTTCCTTCGTAGGAGTATGTCCTACGTAGGTAGGCCTTGCCTTAGTCAAATAAGGCGGACTGGGATAGGGAGGAAACTCGTGATATAAGATCGATGGAGTTTCGACGCTAAAGACTTTGACGACTTACGACCCGACACTGCTAAATACGGGAAGTCCTAAGAAGAGGAAGGTTTTGAAAAATAGATTTTTTTTTTTGGAAAATCTGAGAAGTCTCGGTGGATGGCCCAATTTTTTCGAAAAAACGGAAAAGTGCATCGGGCCACACTTTTGAAAGTTCGAAAGAAAAAAAAATCAAGTTTTGAAATGGGCAGAATACCGGCTGGAAAATAGGCTACTTTGAGTCAAATCGTAATTCCTAATTTCGGTAGCATTCCGGGGTTTTGAAAAGTTTAATATTTAGAATTTTGAAACTTGAGTATCGAAAAAAAGGAATTTCCGACAATTTGAAAATTGAAGATGAGATCCCGAAGATTTGAAAATCGAAAACGGCATCTCGAAGATTTAAAAATTGAAAGTGGCATCTCGAAGATTTTGAAAATCGAAACTGGTATCTCGAAAATTTTGAAAATCGAAACCGGTATCTCGAAAATTTTAAAATCGAAATTGAATTTTGAAAATTCGAAAATTGAATGGTGGATCGGAAATTCGAATTTTGAAATGGATAGCATGTCGGCTAGAAAATAGGCTTGTTTTGAGTCAAATCTTAAGTCTAAATTTCGGCAGCTTTCCGATTTTTTTGAAACTTGAATATTTTCGAAAAGCTGCATTTTTGGAATTTCGGAATTTTGAATATCGAAAATGAATTTCCAAAAATTTGAAAATCGAAAACAGGATCCCGACTTTTAAAATTGGCGAAAACGACGTCGGGCTTGAATTTTTGAAAAGCCATAAATTTTGGATTTTTGAAATGGATTTTTGAAAGCCCGAAGAGAAATTCGGGGGATGGCCCGGTTCTTTTTTCGAAGAAAAAAAAATTGAACCGGGTGACGGTTTTGCAAGTTCGAAAATAATTTTGAGTTTTAAATTGGGCATAATACCGGCTAGAAAAAGGGGTATTTTGAGTAAAATCGTAAGTCGTAAATTCGGTATATGTCCGGGGTTTTGAAATTGGATATTTTGAAAAGGATGCAAATTTTGAAAAATGACGGTTTTTGAAAAAGATGTGGATCAAGTAGCACATAGTCATGGAAACAGTATAATGACGCCATGTATGCTCTTAAGTTAAGTCTCGGTCAGTCTATAAGGGTCTATACCAGTGTACATAGCCTATCGAGAATCGGGGCGGACTCCCTAACTCGAGTTGAGCTTAGGACATGCCGTAAAACCCATACGAATCGGCTAATGGACACCTTTGACATAACCAATTTGGACTATATCAATGGTATAGTGGGACGTCGGTCACCAGTACCGGCCCGGGAAAAATGGGGTTATGCATGAACCATAAAACTAAAACGCGTATTGTACTAGTCAAACGATTTCTATTCGAGTCTCATCCTGAAGGATACCGAAGGTTATTAACTCATCAGTAAATCCCCAGCGGAGTCGCCAAATTGTGGACATGACATAGGTCCACCCCGACGCGGCCACGCGCGGGTTTTGGGGAGGCGAATGAATCTCCATGAGATGGTCAAATGGAAATTTAAATCGAAGTCGGAGTCGCCACCGAATTTTATGGTTATTCGGAACCGTTCGAGCCCACTCTATGTCGTAGTGGGCCGTGTACAAAATACGGCCCATTTCCGATGTCAGAGTTTATTGGGCTCGTCCCTTTGCATATCGATATAGATGCCGACTTGAGCAGTTAATCGTATATTGAATGACTCTCGTTGCCAATGGTTTCGGACATCCGGAAACCACGGTTCTGAGTAAGGGGTGATGGTACGTGTTGGGAAGTTCACTAAGAACACCCAACCCCGCCCGCACATTAGCGGCCTCTACTAGGATATCGAATGACGTTTTAATGCGCGCGTTAGTTGAACGATGAATGATATGCAAACATTGTTTTCCTAAGCGTGTGAGGAATTGAACGGGTTGCTAAGTGGTTTAATGCATGAAAAATTAATTAACGTCAAAGTTGAATTTAGCATATGAGATTCGTTTTAGTATAATAAAACAAATGAAATAAGAAGGATGAATTTGCTACAAAAGATGAACAAAAGAGTTAGTATCGATTTGTAAATAATATAGCGAAATAAAAATACGAGATCGAGAAAATAAATATTAATCGAAATCTGAAAAATATTGTTGAAAAGACGTTGTTTTGTATAAAAAACGATGTTCGAAAAATAAAAATGAAAAAGAACGAAAAAGGACCCGGCAGAGCAGCCGACCGCGTCGCTCGCCCGGGACGCCGGCGAGTCGCGTGTCGGGCTGGTTCCGAGAGCGGTTTTTTTGGAAATTCAATTAAATCGCGTACGAATATTGTATGATCCGTACTCGAGTTAATATTTTCGACATTCCTTATATTCGATAATTGACTACGAAATCAATATCAAATACTTGGAATAGTTTTAGAAAAGATGTAAATTTTAGAAATTGTTTCGTAGAATAAATAATAAAACGACCAAAAAAGTTAAAAAAAGGGTCGGGTTTCAGGCCCGTGCGCGAGCCGCCTGGGCGTGGCGCGACTCGCGTACGGGTCTGTCCGGTTTTTTATTTTTTGTTCGAAATTACTAAATTTGATGAATCGCGTACAAAATATGAATTAATTTGTATTCGATTCATGTTTTCGATATTCGTCGTATCCGATATTCGATTATGAAATCAATATCGAATATTCGGAATGGATTAAAAAAAGGTTTTATAAAATTGTTTGAAAAAAAAGAATTTGAACGAAGAAAAGATGTAACGATTTTTGATATCGTCGAGATTTTAATATAATTCTTTTTGATACAATATTCGATTATAGAAAATCGATATCATATTTTTAAGAATGTTTGTTATGAAAATAGTTTTTGTTAATATCGATATTAGAAATAAAATAAAAAAAGACGACACTTGACCCGTAAAAAGAGAACGGACGACGAGGAAGAGATGAGAAGAAAAGGAGAAATCCGGTTTGATTACACCCTCAACCTACATGCTTTTATTAACTCGGATCGGGGCTCGTCGGAATGTGGCTAGGCACGGGAGCGTCGAGTGATGTTTGGTTCGGCTAGATGGCTCGGTTTGGACGAGAATCGGGTGAAGGGTGTCGGGTATCGGACCGGTTTCCTTCGGGTTCGTAATATCGGTTTTCTCGATGCTAAGGATAATTGATGTGAAAGGTTGTGTATTTCTGATGCTAATATTTGATGTCGATAATCAATGTGTGTGTATTGCTAATAAAATCGTGTCCCTAAAGTGTTGAATGGGAGGGCCTATTTATAGGGAGTTCCCGACCTTGATTTAGGAGAGTTTGACTACCGCCTAGGATAGGAAACGTAGGAATTTCAGAAGCATGAGAATTCCACTTTCTTGTGAAGGAAGAAAGGGAAACTCGGCTGATTTGTGCTGTTTTGGTCGAGTGTTTTACACTCGGTCGGGTGTTCGAATCGGTTTTTGAATAGGATTCCTGTTTGAGCTAGAATTACCGCTTGAGTAAGAAGCTGAGGAGAATGAGAATTCCGTTTTCTTGTGAGGGAAGAAAAGGAGTCTCGGCTGGTTCATGCTACTCGGCCGAGTGACTGCACTTGGTTGAGTCGTTTGAATCGGTTTTCGGATAGGATTCCTACTTGAGATCGAATTCTACCCTTAAACGAACTTGTTTATTATTTTGTGTAGCTGATTTTTTGTGGAGTTTGGGTAGAAATGGGACGCGTGAGACATCACGGTCGGTCCACAAGTCTCGGGAAATATCTTTGACCGGGTTTTGACTCGGTCGCTAAAAGACAGTTTTACCCCTGGTGTCGGATTCGACCCAAATTAGTGTTATTTGACTCGAAACGAACCACTGGGCCTGAATTTGAAGTTGGTTTTGTGAAATTTGTACTCCGTAAAATGCCTAGGCCAAATGCCATTGATTTCGAGCCCATTTCCGAGTACGTTAAAGCATGTTAGCGTCCGATCATCATCGGGTGTTTGTCGGAAACTACTATAGACACCTGGCGGTCAAAATGTGGGTGTCTACAAACATACATCATTATTTTTAATTCAATAGTAGTAAATGAGGTGATTAAAGGGCACTTACTCTGGTTTCCTCCTTTACTTCCTTAACAGCTCCAGTAAATATTTTCTCATTCTGTAATCAATCGTCGATTCTCATTCTTCTTTTTATTTCAATGAATTCGATATAACACCTGTTAGCAATACAAAGAAATCAAATTTAGCAGAAGAATCTTAAAAATTTAGCAGAAGAATCTTAAAATTTAGCAGAAAAATAAGAACAGAAAAAAAGAAATACGACAATGGAGGTGAAAAAATATGACAATGGAGGTGAAGACCCGTATATTAATATGTGGGAGAAGGAGAAAACTATACAATTTTGAAAATGTATATAAGCTTGTTTAATACTCCATTGTGTTTCTCACTGCACATGGGACAATTTACGGTTCACTTGGAAGTTGTATGTATTCTTGTTCAATGTGAAATCTTTAGTTTTTTTTCCTCTTCTTCAATGTGCTTTGACTGCACAATTGCTTAACGGTCTTTTTTGTCCTTTCCAAGAGTGAATGCATTTATAAAACATAAACTAATTGAATATTAGCCAATCTTTTATTTTATATATTAAAGCCAAAGAAAATGGGAGCACCACATTCACCCACGTAGGCAGCCAACTAGACGATGACGTAGCAATGACATGGCGATGTGGTGGCGTGACAAATTAAAAAAAAAAAATAATAACTCCTATCATTAAAACTGCCATCTCAACTTCTTCAACCAAAAAAAAATAAAAAATAAAAATAAAACTGCCGGCAATAACCTCCTCAGCAGTTTCATATCAACCCCACTTCTTCAGTATAAATTAACTTCTATACATTCTTTCAAACAGAAAAAACGGTTGTACATCATACTATATACTCTACATCCTTTTCTGATTTACTTTCCTTTATTCCAGATTTTACAGTTTGCTTTTCTATTTTTTTAATCCGTAATATCAAACCGCCTAATGGCGTTCCACTGTCTTTTTCGAGCGCAAGTTTCTGTTTTCCATGTTGATTGCTTCCTGAACTATGATGATTTTGGTGTGTTTGATTGATTATTTGGTGGAGAATGTTTCACTGTGGATGGTTGTTGTGTGTGATTGTTGAATTGTGGAAAATTTTGCTGTATCGATAAACTAATTGAATATTAGCCAATCTTTTATATATTAAAGCCAAAGAAAATGGGAGCACCACATTCACCCACGTAGCAAGCCAACTAGGCGATGACATAGCAATGACATGGCGATGTGGTGGCGTGGCTAATTAAAAAAAATAAAAAATAACTCCTATCATTAAAACTGCCATCCCAACTTCTTCAACCAAAAAACAATAAAAAATAAAAAATAAAAAATAAAACTACCGGCAATAGCCTCCTCAGCAGTTTCATATCATCCCCACTTCTTCAGTATAAATTAACTTCTATACATCCTTTCAAACAGAAAAAACGGTTGTACATCATACTATATACTCTACATCCTTTTCTGATTTACTTTCCTTTATTCCAGATTTTACAGTTTGCTTTCCTATTTTTTTAATCCGTAATATCAAACCGCCTAATGGCGTTCCACTGTCTTTTTCGAGCGCAAGTTTCTGTTTTCCATGTTGATTGCTTCCTGAACTATGATGATTTTGGTGTGTTTGATTGATTGTTTGGTGGAGAATGTTTCACTGTGGATGGTGGTTGTGTGTGATTGTTGAATTGTGGAAAATTTTGCTGTATCGATTTTTTTTTGGCGTTATTTTGATGAATTTTTGTTGTGTAATTGGTTTGTAGTTTCAAAAGCAGTTGTCGATTTCAACTGTCGATGTTCGTGCTTCTTCCTCGGCGAAATGTGCTGCTGCATTGTCTGATACCCTTAGGTTTGTCATTTAATTCGATTTGATTTCATGCAATTTGTTGATTTTTTTTTTCCGTTTTATTGTAGTGAATATTGATTGGTGAGATGAATAATCGTTTTAATTAGTCGATTTATAGAGATAAGTGAGGAAATGAATGAAATCGGTTTGTTTTGTTGAGTGATAGTGATTAGTGTAAAAATTGAATCTTTTTGTTTCGTTGAATTACAACGATTAGTGTCAAAATTAAATCTTTTTGTTTCGGTGAACTATATATAGTGATTATGAAAAGAAAATGAGTGGTTTTGTTTTGTTGAATTATAGTAGCGATTAGTGTGAAAATTGAATCCTTTTTTGTTTCGTTGAATTATCGAGTAGTTATGAAGATAAAATGAGTCATTTTGTTTCGTTGGATTATAACTATTAGTGTGAAAATTGAATCTTTTTCGTTTCGTTAAATTATAAGTATATGAGTAGTGATTAGGAAGAGAACACCCAAATACTAAGCTCAACACAACTTCAATCCAGTTAAAAATGTCATCTTTTTTTCTTGATTATTTCCTTCACTTTTTTGTCAAACAAATTCTCAAGAAATGCTTAAATAACTTTAACTTTGAAGAGAAATTGGGTTAATAATCCAAGGTTTTGCTCCACTTCTTCTACTTCAGTAAAAAAGAACCACTTTTTGATAAAATGATATGAAGAAGATGAAGAGATAAGCTCTTTTCTTAACCAAATTCTAAAATGCTGCAAAATCTCAACATTGAAGACGAATTGGGTTAATAAATCAAGGGTTTTGCTCCAATTCTTCTACATTATCACAAGAATCAAACTTTCTGCAGAGATGAATCAAACTTTCAATAAAAAAAAATGCTTCAATGAAGGAGGAGGAGGGGAGGATGAGCTTTTTTTCTTAACAAAACTCACTGCAAAATCTAAACTTGGAAGTAGAATTTGGTTTAATAAACAAGGGTTCTAAAGAGCTTCAATGAATAAGATGAAAAGATAGAACTTTTTTTTGAGTTAAACTGACGAAAGATTCACATAATCAAATGGGCTAAAATGAAAGGTTATGGTTTATGGAAATGTAAAAGATTTTGATTCAACCAGCCTAATGCTAGCCGCTACGTATTTTTTTTCCCTAAAGACCACCACCTATGAACAATTTGAAGCAAAGTTTGAAGTGTTTTAGACGAAAATGATAAATGTAATGTAAGAAGGTTTGATTTTGGGATTTAAATTTTGAATGAGAATAAATTAGGATCAATTGTATTTTTGTTTCAAATGAACACACTATATCATGTGTAAGAATCGAACCTCGAAATTATAATTGGAGTAATAGTGCTTTTGGTTTTACGAGTTCAAATGAACACTCTATTTCATGAGTAAGAATCGAACCTCGACATTATGATTGGAGTAATAGTGATTTTACGAGTTGGTAATCAATCATATGACAAGGGAAAAAAATGTGGAAAGTTTGGGAGATAATTTTTTTTTTGAAGTCCGGAAAGTGGCGGTGGTGACAACGCGTTCTGGGCGGACAAACATGGGATTTTGAAGTTGGTTGGGTAGATTTAGAGATACGACCTACTTATCCAAGTAAACTTTCCTCGCCCTATCCTAATTTAGCATCATTACTTTCTTTTCTCAATTCAATATTTCATCCTACTTTCTTTTCTCTATTGAATAAATTTAACTTGCCATGTCCTGTATTTATAGTTAAACTCAATTTTTTTTTGCAAGATGTTAATAATTGTGAACGTCATAGAATATGAAATTGTGATTTTCCTACTCCCTCCATTTTTTATGTTTCTCCCCGCTTTTTAACATTTGTGAGGAGTATTTAATTGAAACGGGGAGAAACATAAAAAACAGAGGGAGTAATAAATTGTGAATGACGAGGGTTTATTGTGTCACTATGTTGATTTCGGTACATTATTTATTTCTTCTAAAAATGTTAATTTACGGATGGTCCTTCTATCATTTGAACTAAAACAATAAACCTATGAAGGTAGATAAGCGCAAAAGAAATAATGAGCGAAATATTTTGTATTGTGAGATCGTACCATATGAAAATTTGTACAAATTTTGAAGGAACAACCCCACAATTTGCGCCCCAAGTACTCACATAATTTACTCTTTGGCTTATGGATGCAATTGGGTAAGATTCATCCATGTTAATACTTTTTTTCAACCCATGCATTTGTTTACATTTTCTTTCTATGTGGATATTAAGAAACAACGACCTAATTACCCGTTTTTAAGTCCAGGTGACTACAATAAGTGGATGAGATTGAGAAGGTAGCCTACCATGGGTCGCCCGTCATATGGGCCCCGAGAAAGTTCGACTCGGAAGAAAAATAGAGGCCTGCGCGACAAGCCAGCCAGCAGAACCTTACTGGAAAGCCTCCAAGGAGCAAACTCAGTCGCTCCGAGCTCCTGACAAACCTCTCCCCTGCCTGGCAGGGTCGAGCCACCTGCTTTAGCTAAGCAGGATGAGCCCCCCTGCCTGCCAGTCCCCGGGAGACCTCCCTCTGGCAGGCGCAGGGGGCAGACGCTGAAAACCCTTACATCCATGCCTAAGGTAAGGAAGAGCAGGTGGACGAGGAGAACCCACGTGTCACCTCCTTGTCCTCTCATTTCTTCCTCTTTCTCTCTCTTCTCCTCTCTCTTGGGGGAACCTATAAATACTTCGGTATTTCCCACAAGAAAGGGGTTGAACTTTCTCTCTCAAGAATCTTACTCTAAAACCGCCACTTTACTCCTCACGAGTAAGGTTTGTCAAGGCATTTCACGGACTGACTTAGGCTTCGGAGAGGGTTTCCTCGGACACCTCCGAGGCCCTGTGCGCTCTGTGTGCAGGGAGCAGGCCGTCTTCGCCGGGAAGGTCCGATCATCAGAGTAAGAGGAAGGAGAGGCTCAGGAAGCAAAATCGATCACCGTTGAAGCAATATCAAATTCAGAGAACCCGAATTCAAGTCGGGTTAATTGTTTCCGTGACCGGAACAGTTACTTAGAGTAACAGGTACATTCAGTCACTATAACACAGAGTTTAGCAGCTTTGTTACATTGGTGATAGTCAAAATACAAATGTACATAACAAGTATCTAAAGAATAAAAACCATTAATTCGTAGTTAGAAAGAATATGACATGATTCATTAAACACATTATTTTTTTCGGCCCTTTTATTTGTTGGCTTGCTCTTGGGGCCGTCGATGATCTTTTGTCTCGCATCAACGTACTTATCTATATTATCCAACAACCGCGACCGCACCTTGTTCCTGTCTGCCATAGAAGTGTGACTGCAAGTTTAAATGGTTTGAATGAAAAAAATTGAGGGAGGAGTTTGAATGAAAAAATTGAATGGTTTGAATGAAAAAAAATTGAATGAAAAAAAGTGTGGCTGCCAATAGTAGTTTGAATGAAAAAATTGAATGTGACGAAACGTGATCAAGTGAGTTAGGCGGTTGGAGGTAATTAAGGGAGGAGGGAGGATTTTATTATATTTTTTCCAAAATATGTTAGTTATTACCTTAATTACTAGACTCAATCATCACCATCCATCCCATCTAAATCAATGGCTCTAAATAGGACTTATGGACTCAAAAAAAAAAAAAGAGGACTCACTTGATCTTTACTATATATATATATATATATATAGAGAGAGAGAGAGAGAGCAAGGATCAAGTGAGTCCTCTTTTCATCTTTGAGTCCGTAAGTCCTAATTACAACCATTGATTTAGACGGAGATGGAGGGTGGTGATTGATTTGAGTAATAAAAGAAGTAACTGACATATATGGTAAAAATATATGAAATCTCTCTCTTCCCTTAATTCTCTCTACAGAATCTTCCTCTCTCTTCTCATACACATTACCTCATAATTAAAAAAAATTTCATTCAAACTCACCCGCCCAACTACTGTACAACCTTTCACCCTTCATCTTCATAATTATTTCCTCTTCATAATTTTCAATTGTCATATTCAACAATCGTCATCTTCATAAGCTTCAAAATTTCTTCCTCAGCAACTTCGAAATTCAAACATTGTTGCAGTCATATTCAGTTCAATCTCTTCAACTATACCCAAGGAACGCATCGATCATCTTTCTATGATTAGAGTTTACGAAATTTTCAGAGTTTTAACCTTTTTGTGTGCTAATTAGTGATTGCATATTGTCATCTGGGTATTCGACTTACATTGAATTTGATTATCACTAATGGAATAACGCTGTTAAATTCTGTTACACAGACTAAGTGTTCCTGTTACTCTAAGGAACGACTGGTGTTACTATGAGAGTGAATGATGTTAACCTACAATACAAATCTGGTCTCATAATCAGCGTGTTACAGCGACACATTGTAGCTGTTACTTTAACGATTAAATGATGTTACTCTAAGTGATGAATGATGGTATTTTCATAATGGTGGTTAAACAACGTTGTTTTCATCAGTTACTCTGACGCATTATATATGTTACTTCAAGAAACCAATGTTGTTACTTTGGTAATGAATAGTTCTAACCTAAGAAAGAAGGTTGTTAACCTGCATCACTGTGTTACTCTAACGCAGTGTAGCTGTTACTTTAACGAACAAATCATGTTACTATAAGGAATGGTTGTTAACCTGCATTACTGTGTTACTCTGACTGTACTTGTTACTCTAAGTAACGAATGATGTTACTATGGCAATAAATGAAGTTTACCCAAAATACATGTGGTCTCATAATCAGCGTGTTACATTGACGCATTATTAGTGTTACTTTAATGAACAAATGATGTTACTCTAAGTAATTAATAGTGTTATTCTTTGTCTCATGGTTAAACAATGCTATTATCATCAATTACTCTGACGCATTATTTATCGTTCTTCAAAGAGCGACAATTGTTAATTTGTTAATGAATGGTTCCAATTCAAGCTATCCTCACTTACTTTGGTAATCATTTGTTTAAACAACGCTGCTGTCCTCAGTTACTTTAACGCATTAGGTCTGTTACTCTAACTAAATGCACATGTATTAAATGAAATATAGAGTTAATTGCTACGTAGCATAACACTACTCGTAAAAAAATGTGTACAAAAATCAGTTATTCTTGTAAACAAAAAATGGCAAATATTTTTATCATGACAAATCCGCAAGCCAAAGCGTAGATTTTGTAAAATTCCACTGCCTCATCAATTGTTCCGAATACTTGCTTCATGTATGGAGTGAAAGCCTCACACACATCTCTGCACAATCCTTGTGCATTCGGTTCTTTGTCAATGCTTCCTGCAAGAAATTAAAAACCTTACACCCATGGACATACGTGTTACTTCAACTCATAAGTTGTGTTACTTTAACTCTTAAAGGAAGTTACTTCAACGTCAGCGCCAAAAACCCTTTTCAATGTTACGTGTTTGTGTTACTCTAATTAGAATTAGGTATTACTGTAATTCATAATGTGTGTTACTTCAATGCCATGTCTGCTTCAACATAAATCAAAACAATAATATCAGTGAAACAATAATATCAATGAACCATTGTTATTAATCCATGATTAATCAAATGAATAAAATTTCACCTCTTCCAGTGTTATCCTGTGCGTTCGCATCTTTGCCAATACCACCTGCACAAAATTGAACAGCGTTACACCCATGCAAACCATTTGTTACTTCAATTCCGAAGTTGTGTTACTCTAACGAGTACAATACGTTACTTTAACATCATCATCAAAACCCTTTTCTTAACGTCCATTTGTGTTACTGTAATTGCAATTAAGTGTTACTTTAACTCAGAAGGCATGTTACTTCAACCACGTTTCTGCGTTAACAGAAATCAAAGGAATAGTATCAGTGGATATCATGGAAAATCTAAATAAAAAACATAAAACCCTGGAATCTATAAAGATCGAGAGAGCAATTAACCATTGATACGAAATTATGATGAATGAAATGACAATGAAAGCAATATAAACATGAAAATCGACGTAAAAAAAGAACGCAAATTGACGCACAATTTATCCATGAATAAAAATTGAATCAAAACGTTAAAGAAATATTGAAACTCACCATTGTTATACTCGATCAATTTCTTCTCAACAGTTGAAGAAGATGACGCGGTTATTGAATCCATTGTAACGGGATTTCAATAACAGAATTGATGAATAAACGTGAATGAAGAAAGGATTTTTTTGTGAATGAAGAAAGGGTTTTTTTTTTCGGGTTTGAATGAAGGTGAATGATGAATGAACGTGAATGGTGAATGAATGTGATCAAGGGAGTTATTGTTTCCTAAATTCATGGGAGCTATTTTAGGAACGTAATTTTTTTTTTTTAATGTAAATGCTAGGATGCATCTTGTTCATCCATCCTCATCCCATCCAATGGATGAGATGAGGACTTATGGACTCATATAGAGTAAAGGACTCATAAGAGCCTTACTCTCTATATATATATAGAGAGAGAGAGAGAAAGGATCATATAAGGGCCCATTGTCTTTATAAGTCCATAAGTCTCACTTCTAACCCTTAGATCAAAAAGCAATGGATGGTTGAGATTAGGTGAATTTATTTATTTTTCAAAAAAAAATAGATGTGCTTATTAAATTGACCTCTTTTTCTCCACCCTCAATATTCCCACCAAATTTATTCAACACTCTTCCCACCCTCTATTTTAATTAATCTGACAAATATTCATCCTTCATTAACACTCTTCTTTCTCCATCCTTCATTTCCACAATCTTTTTCCCTAAAAAATTCAATTGCTCCAGAATTATCTCTTCATCATCAATCTCCAAAATCTCTTCGTCATTTATGCAAATCAATGGTTGCTAATGAGGTTTGTTTATTTTTTTTGCTGTTATTAATTAATTTATTCATAAAAATTCAATTGATTTATTTATGCTTAATATTTTTCAATCCTTTAATTGATTTTTTTTGCATCTGAAGTTTAATTTGTTCATAAAACTTTAATTTTTTGCATTTGAAGTTTCAATTAGGGTTTCGGGATTTTTCATTTGAAGTTTAATTTATTCATAAAACACGTAAAAGTGAAGGAAAATATGAGTTTGCTAATCGGGATTTTTTTGTTTAATTTCGGATAGGGTTTTACAAATTGGGGGTTTTCTTGTTTAATGAGTTTGTGATTAGTTTACTGATTGCAACACAAATTTTACTGATTAAACTCAAATTTTACTGATTGTGATTGATGGTTTTTGTTGATTTAATTTCCGGGTTTGTTTGTTTGTTTGAACTAGGGATATGATTTTGGATGAATTTAATTTCTGGGTTTATTATTTTAATGATCTGGGTTTGTTGTTTGTTTGAATTTTTGTCCGTTTCTGGGGTTATTCTTCATTATGTTTTTGATTTTTATTGTCCGTTTACTCATTTTTCTTTTTTTTGTCATTGAAATTGTTTCTGTATTCATTTGTTTGTTTGTTTGAAATAGGGATGAATTTAATAACGATTTACACATATTTCAAGCATCTGAGTGGAAGGAGTTCGTGTTACTAAACATGACATCCATGTCGCGTTCTATTACCTCGTGGTCCGAATTAATGAGTTGGAGTTGATACCGACTGGACGAGCTGTGTAAATGAGTTGCTTTTTATATATATTTGTAACTTCAGTTCACATATTTTGTAACTTCAGTTAACATATTTTATAACTTCAGATCGTATATTGTAACTTCAGTCCATATATTTGTAACTTCGGTTCACATGTTTTGTAACTTCAGTTCACATATTTTGTAACTTCAGTTCACATATTTTGTAATTTCAGATAGTATATTGTAACTCCAGTCCATATATTTGTAACTTCAGTTCACGTATTTTGTAACTTCAGTTCACATAGTTTGTAACTTCAGATCGTATATTGTAACTTCAATTCTAATCAGTTCATATATTTTTGTAAATTCACTTCACATATTTTGTAACTTCAGTCCATATTTTTGTAATTTCAATTCACATATTTTGTAACTTCAGATCATATGTTTTGTAACTTCAGATTATATATTGTAACTTAAGTACATTTTCTGTAACTTCAATTCTAATCATTTCATATATTTTTGTAACTTCAGTTTACATATCATGTAACTTCGGTTCATATATTTTGTAACTTCAGGTCATATATTGTAACTCCAACCACGTTTTGTAACTTTACATTTAAAAAAATCTAATGAACCGACTTTACTTACACATGATTTTTGAAGCACACGAAAAATACAATAAATTATTTTAATAATTTATTGTGTAATTTCAATTACATTTTATGTAACTTTAGTAACTTATTAACAACCTACCGAGTAACTTCAGTTCATATGTTTTGTAACTTCAGTTCATATGTTTGGTAACTTCAGTTCAATAAAATTATACTGTAGCAATAACGAAAAATACAATAAATTACATATTAAAAATAACAAATAAGAAAGAGATAAATAAAATTATTTACTACGTTTATTTGAAGTTATACTGTATGCACTTGAAATCATGCAAAAAAAATACTCCTACAAAGAAACAAAATGGACGGTGATGAAGATGATAAAACGAAAACAAAACAAGAATGGGAGAAAATTAGATAAATTAAAGAATTCTGTTTTTTTTTTTAAATTATGATTGTATGAAAGAAAAGAGAAGATGATTATTGGTAAAAGAATTAATTAGTGTGTGGAAGTTATTGGTAGAAGAGTTAATTAGAGGTTAATTAGTGTGGTGGAAGGAGAGAGAAAGAATTAAGAATGGTAGTTATTGCTACATGGGGAGTGTGAATTAGGGTGGAGATTTGTGTTTTTAAATCAAATCTCAACCATACATCAACTCTCATCCAATGGCTTAAAAGAGGACTTATGCACTTATAGGGAGGGGTCTCCTTATAAGAACCTCTCTTTCTCTCTCTCTCTCTCTCTCTATATATATATATATATATATATATATATATAGAGAGAGAGAGAGAGAGAGAGTGAAGATCATGTGAGTCCCCTTTTTTTTTGAGTCCATAAGTCCTATTTAGAGCCATTGATCTAAAAGAGATGGATGGTGGTGATTGAGTGTTGTAATTAAGGTAATAACTACCATATCTTGGAAAAAATATAATAAAATCTTCTCTCCTCCCTTAATTACCTCCAACTAATAAACGTTCTCTTTCATCCCATTCAATTTTTTCATTCAAACACACCCGCCTAACAAAAACCCTTCAACTTCATCTTCAACTCAAGCAAAAGTAATCTTCATATTAGTATTGGCAGACAAGAACAGACGGTCCCAGACGCGAGACAGATCATCGACGGTCCCAAGACCAAGCCAACAAAGGGCCGGAAAAAATGACGTGTCTAATGAATTATGTCACCTTCTTCTGGCTATGAAATATTATGAATTATGTCACCTTCTTCTTCTGGTTACGAATTTGTTCATTCTGTTACAGTGATTGACTGTACCTGTTACTCTAAGTAACGACTGATGTTACTATGGGAATGAATGGAGTTTACCCAAGATACAAATGTGGTCTCATAATCAGTGTATTACACTGACGCATTGTAACTGTTACTTTAATGAACAAATGATGTTACTCTAATTGATTAATGATGTTATTCTACGTCTCATGATTAAGTTTCATTGATATTAATGGTGTGGTCTCATAATCACTTTCATTGATATTATCATCAATCACTATGACACATTATATATGGTTCTTTAAAGAACGAAAGTTGTTAATTTCCTAATGAATGATTCTAATCCAAGTTATCCTCAGTTACTTTGGTAATCATTTGTTTAAACAACGTTGATGTGCTCAGTTACTTTCATGGATTATGTCTGTTACTGTAACTCAAGAAAGGTGTTACTCCAATAGATATGGGATGTTACTCTAACCAAATACACATGTATTAAATAAAATAGAGTTAATTTTGGATTATGTCTGTTACTGTAACTCAAGAAAGGTGTTACTCCAATAGATATGAGATGTTACTTTCATGGATTATGTATGTTACTATAACTCAAGAAAGGTGTTACTCCAATAGATATGAGATGTTACTCTAACCAAATACACATGTATTAAATAAAATATAGAGTTAATTGCAACGTAGCACAGCGATATGTGTAAAAAAAATGTGTACAAAATCAGTTATTCTTGTAAACCAAAAAAAATCCTTAGAATGACCAAAAACACAACTATTCTCAAAACACTTGTTTCTCCTCCTCATATTTCTCAGTGTCTTCTTCAGTTTCCTCATCTTCGTCAACATAAAACAAAACAATAAAATCAGTGTCTTCTTCAGTTTCCTCATCTGCTTCAACATAAAACAAAACAATAATATCAGTGAAGAATACGTTAAACCTGGAATCTATACTAAAACGAGAGCAATGAACCATTGTTATTAATCCATGATTAATCAAATGAATAAAATTCCACCTTTTCCAGTGTTATCCCGTGCGTTCGCATCTTTGCCAATACCACCTGCACAAAATTGAACAGCGTTACACCCATGCAAATAATGTGTTACTTCAATTCCTAAGTTGTGTTACTCTAACGAGTACAATACGTTACTTTAACATCATCATCAAAACCCTTTTCTCAACGTTCATTTGTGTTACTGTGATTAAAATTAAGTGTTACTTTAACTCAGAAGGTATGTTATTTTAACGACGTTTCTGCGTTAATAGAAATCAAAACAATAGTATCAGTGGATATAATGAAAAATCTAAATAACAAACATAAAACCCTAAAATCTATACAGATCGAGAGAGCAATTAACCATTGATACGAAACTATGATGAATGAAATGACAATGAAAGCAATATCAACATGAAAATTGACGTAAAAAAGGAACGCAAATTAACGCACCATTTATCCATGGATAAAAATTGAATCAAAACGTGAAAGAAATATTGAAACTCACCATTGTTATACTCGATCAATTGATTATCAACAGTTGAAGAAGATGACGTGGTCATTGAGTCCATTGTAACGGGATTTCAAGCACAAAATTGATTGAATGAATGAACGTGATGAAGAAAGAGTTTTTTTTTCAGGTTTGAATGAACGTGAATGTTGAATGAACGTGAATGATGAATGAATGTGATTAAGGGAGTTATTGTTTCCAAAATTCAGGGGAGCTATTTTAGGAACGTAAATTTTTTTTTTAATGCAAATACTAGGATGAATCTTGTCCATCCATCCTCATCCCATCCAATGGATGAGATGAGGACTTAGGGACTCATCTAGAGTAAAGGACTCATAAGAGCCTTACTCTCTCTCTCTCTCTCTCTCTCTCTCTCTCTCTCTCTCTATATATATATATATATATATATATATATATATATATTCCCACTATTTCTAAATGATCACAGACTAAATATCGTTTAATTAATTACATTTTCTAAATGATCACAGACTAAATATCGTTTAGTTAATTACATTTTTTTTCACATTTAGTGTCCGCAACAACTAGGAGATTATGAGTGTGGTTATTATGTTATGAAATAAATGTATAACATAACATATTACTACTCTAAAGCTAAGGAAGACAAATTTGAGAAGGTATTTCCTATTTTAAATTATAGGTTTATAGTGATCTTTTATATACTTTTCAATGTCAATTTTCTTAATATTATGTTAAATATAGATTATGGCATATTCAACCATGACACTTGAGGACTTAGACAAAGTTAAAGAGGCGTGGGCGACAAAATGTTTAGAGAACATCTAGTGTATATTAGATTATTTTTATTGCTCCCTTTTGTGGTCTTTGTATAAAGATATACTTTTGGATGTGTTGTTGGTAAACATTGACACAATTGGTGTGTTGGATGATGAAGATGTTTCTATGACATTATTGTTGATTTATCACAGACATTGTCTTGTCATCTTTTATATTTGAGTTGACATATAATTTATAGCGAGGTGCTGCCAAAATTTACCTACCTAAATATTTTTAATAGTGGCGGTTGTTAGTTGAGAAATGACATCATAAATTACTTACAGTGGCAGTTTTCAGTTAAGAAACGATATCATAGATGACCTACAATGGCGGTTTTAAGTTGAGAGATGACACCATAGATGATCTAAAGTGGCGGTTTTAAGTTGAGAGATGACACCATAAATGACCTATAGTGGCGATTTTTAGTTGAGATACGACACCATAGATGACCTACGGTGGCGGTTTTTAGTTGAGATACGACACTATAGACGACCAACAGTGGCGGTTTTCACTTGAGATACGACACCATAAAAGTTCTACAGTGGCGGTTTTTAGTTGAGATACGACACCATAGATGACCTATGGTGGCGGTTTTTAGTTGAGATATGACACCATAGCTAACCTACATGGCGGTTTTCAGTTGAGAAACGACACCATAAATGACGTACAATGTCAGTTTTTAGTTAATAAATGACACTATAAATGACATACAATGGCGATTTTAGTTGAGGAAGGACACTAAAGATGACCTATAGTGGCGGTTTTATATTGACAAACGACACCATAGATGACCTATGGTGGCAGTTTTTAGTTGAGATATGACACCATAGCTGACCTACAGTGGCGGTTTTAAGTTGAGAAACGACACCATAAATGACATACAATGTCAGTGTTTAGTTAAAAAATAACACTATAAATGACATACAATGGCGGTTTTAGTTGAGAAAGGACACTAAAGATGACCTATAGTGGCAGTTTTATGTTGACAAACGACACCATAGCTGACCTATGGTGGCGGTTTGTTAGTTGAGAATCGCCACTATAGATAAGTTATTGTGGCGGTTGTACAACCGCCACTTACCTATAGTGTCCCCACCAATCATGTCGCTCTAAAACCGTCACCGTAGGGTTATTTCAACCGTCACCGTAGGTGGTTTTTCTACTAGTGCGCGCCGTGGTCGCCGTATTCGATTTTAGGTGGGTCCGTCTCCTCAGTTGCGTGACTTGTTCGTCATATTGATGTTGCTTGTTTTCTGCTCTTGTTTATTATGTTTCGTGAGTCATTTTCATTCTAATTGCTATTGCTGCCGAGTTGGTTGTTGTTGGTGCGTTATTGATGTTATTATTTGTCGTGCGTGCTCATTCTTTTATCAATCGTCGATTCTCGTTCCTCTTTTTATTTCAATGAATTTCGATATGACACCTATTAGCAATACAAAGAAACCAAATTTAGCCAGAAGAATCTTAAAAATTTAGCAGAATATGGGACAATTTACGGTTTCACTTGGGTTCAGTGTTGCCTGAATAGACTGACAGTATGTTACATAAGTTACTTGAATGCAATGACCTTTGTGAATTCAGTGTCAACCTGCAACGATGAAACAGGTTACAGGTAGCAATTTCAAACATACATCATTATTTTTAATTCAATAGTAGTAAATGAGGTGATTAAAGGGCACTTACCCTGGTTTCCTCCTTTACTTCCCTAACAGCTCTAATAAATATTTTCTCATTCTGTAATCAATCGTCGATTCTCATTCTTCTTTTTATTTCAATGAATTCGATATGACACCTGTTAGCAATACAAAGAAATCAAATTTAGCAGAAGAATCTTAAAAATTTAGCAGAAGAATCTTAAAATTTAGCAGAAAATTAAGAACAGAAAAAAAGAAATACGACAATGAAGGTGAAAAAATATGACAATGGAGGTGAAGACCCGTATATTAATATGTGGGAGAAGGAGAAAACTATACAATTTTGAAAATGTATATAAGCTTGTTTAATACTCCATTGTGTTTCTCACTGCACATGGGACAATTTACGGTTCACTTGGAAGTTGTATGTATTCTTGTTCAATGTGAAATCTTTAGTTTTTTTTCCTCTTCTTCAATGTGCTTTGACTGCACAATTGCTTAACGGTCTTTTTTGTCCTTTCCAAGAGTGAATGCATTTATAAAACATAAACTAATTGAATATTAGCCAATCTTTTATATATTAAAGCCAAAGAAAAAGGGAGCACCACATTCACCCACGTAGGCAGCCAACTAGGCGATGACGTAGCAATGACATGGCGATGTGGTGGCGTGGCTAATTAAAAAAAATGAAAAATAACTCCTATCATTAAAACTGCCATCCCAACTTCTTCAACCAAAAAACAATAAAAAATAAAAAATAAAAAATAAAAAATAAAACTACCGGCAATAGCCTCCTCAGCAGTTTCATATCATCCCCACTTCTTCAGTATAAATTAACTTCTATACATCCTTTCGAACAGAAAAAACGGTTGTACATCATACTATATACTCTACATCCTTTTCTGATTTACTTTCCTTTATTCCAGATTTTACAGTTTGCTTTCCTATTTTTTTAATCCGTAATATCAAACCGCCTAATGGCGTTCCACTGTCTTTTTCGAGCGCAAGTTTCTGTTTTCCATGGTGATTGCTTGCTGAACTATTATGATTTTGGTGTGTTTGATTGATTGTTTGGTGGAGAATGTTTCACTGTGGATGGTGGTTGTGTGTGATTGTTGAATTGTGGAAAATTTTGCTGTATCGATTTTTTTTTGGCGTTATTTTGATGAATTTTTGTTGTGTAATTGATTTGTAGTTTCAAAAGCAGTTGTCGATTTCAACTGTCGATGTTCGTGCTTCTTCCTCGGCGAAATGTGCTGCTGCATTGTCTGATACCCTTAGGTTTGTCATTTAATTCGATTTGATTTCATGCAATTTGTTGATTTTTTTTTTTCCGCTTTATTGTAGTGAATATTGATTGGTGAGATGAATAATCGTTTTAATTAGTCGATTTATAGAGATAAGTGAGGAAATGAATGAAATCGGTTTGTTTTGTTGAGTGATAGTGATTAAAAATTGAATCTTTTTGTTTCGTTGAATTACAACGATTAGTGTCAAATTAAATCTTTTTGTTTCGGTGAACTATATATAGTGATTATGAAAAGAAAATGAGTGGTTTTGTTTTGTTGAATTATAGTAGCGATTAGTGTGAAAATTGAATCCTTTTTTGTTTCGTTGAATTATCGAGTAGTTATGAAGATAAAATGAGTCATTTTGTTTCGTTGGATTATAACTATTAGTGTGAAAATTGAATCTTTTTCGTTTCGTTAAATTATAAGTATATGAGTAGTGATTAGGAAGAGAACACCCAAATACTAAGCTCAACACAACTCCAATCCAGTTAAAAGTGTCATCTTTTTTTCTTGATTATTTCCTTCACTTTTTTGTCAAACAAATTCTCAAGAAATGCTTAAATAACTTTAACTTTGAAGAGAAATTGGGTTAATAATCCAAGGTTTTGCTCCACTTCTTCTACTTCAGTAAAAAAGAACCACTTTTTGATAAAATGATATGAAGAAGATGAAGAGATAAGCTATTTTCTTAACCAAATTTTAAAATGCTGCAAAATCTCAACATTGAAGACGAATTGGGTTAATAAATCAAGGGTTTTGCTCCAATTCTTCTATATTATCACAAGAATCAAACTTTCTGCAGAGATAAATCAAACTTTCAATAAAAAAAATGCTTCAATGAAGGAGGAGGAGGGGAGGATGAGCTTTTTTTCTTAACAAAACTCACTGCAAAATCTAAACTTGGAAGTAGAATTTGGTTTAATAAACAAGGGTTCTAAAGAGCTTCAGTGAATAAGATGAAAAGATAGAACTTTTTTTGAGTTAAACTGACGAAAGATTCACATAATCAAATGGGCTAAAATGAAAGGTTATGGTTTATGGAAATGTAAAAGATTTTGATTCAACCAGCCTAATGCTAGCCACTACGTATTTTTTTTCCCTAAAGACCACCACCTATGAACAATTTGAAGCAAAGTTGGAAGTGTTTTAGACGAAAATGATAAATGTAATGTAAGAAGGTTTGATTTTGGGATTTAAATTTTGAATGAGAATAAATTAGGATCAATTGTATTTTTGTTTCAAATGCACACACTATATCATGTGTAAGAATCGAACCTCGAAATTATAATTGGAGTAATAGTGCTTTTGGTTTTACGAGTTCAAATGAACACTCTATTTCATGAGTAAGAATCGAACCTCGACATTATGATTGGAGTAATAGTGATTTTACGAGTTGGTAATCAATCATATGACAAGGGAAAAAAATGTGGAAAGTTTGGGAGATAATTTTTTTTTTGAAGTCCGGAAAGTGGCGGTGGTGACAACGCGTTCTGGGCGGACAAACATGGGATTTTGAAGTTGGTTGGGTAGATTTAGAGATACGACCTACTTATCCAAGTAAACTTTCCTCGCCCTATCCTAATTTAGCATCATTACTTTCTTTTCTCAATTCAATATTTCATCCTACTTTCTTTTCTCTATTGAATAAATTTAACTTGCCATGTCCTGTATTTATAGTTAAACTCAATTTTTTTTTGCAAGATGTTAATAATTGTGAACGTCATAGAATATGAAATTGTGATTTTCCTACTCCCTCCATTTTTTATGTTTCTCCCCGCTTTTTAACATTTGTGAGGAGTATTTAATTGAAACGGGGAGAAACATAAAAAACAGAGGGAGTAATAAATTGTGAATGACGAGGGTTTATTGTGTCACTATGTTGATTTCGGTACATTATTTATTTCTTCTAAAAATGTTAATTTACGGATGGTCCTTCTATCATTTGAACTAAAACAATAAACCTATGAAGGTAGATAAGCGCAAAAGAAATAATGAGCGAAATATTTTGTATTGTGAGATCGTACCATATGAAAATTTGTACAAATTTTGAAGGAACAACCCCACAATTTGCGCCCCAAGTACTCACATAATTTACTCTTTGGCTTATGGATGCAATTGGGTAAGATTCATCCATGTTAATACTTTTTTTCAACCCATGCATTTGTTTACATTTTCTTTCTATGTGGATATTAAGAAACAACGACCTAATTACCCGTTTTTAAGTCCAGGTGACTACAATAAGTGGATGAGTGAGAAGGTAGATTGAGAATTGAGTGTAAAGTTAAACCAATGAGAAAATTTAAAGAAGTGATCCTAATAACATGAAAAGGAAAATGAAAGAAATGGGTGAGATGGAGAGAGTAAATTCTAAGCAAACACATGTCTACTTTGGCAAATTGATGGTTGTTAATGGCTTATTAGGATACTATGCTACCTTTGTGCCGAAAACTAATTAAGTTCATGATTTTTATTAGTTGTTGGCGCCTTTTATGATTTTTTTTGTTTCGATGGTTGAAATTTTTCATTTGGTAATTAGTTATTGTTCATCAAATTTGTTTCTGTGATTATTGTAAATATTGTGAATGTCATTTAGATGCATACATGTTCCATAAATATGAATTCTTTTGATGACTATTGTAAATAAATTTGTTTTCATGAGTATTGTAATATCGTAAATGAGTCACCACTACTCTATTACTCCGTATAAAATTTGACATTCTTTATGTCTTTACCAAACAACCAAATTTGTCAATCATAATGTAATAGTGTCAAGTTAGATACAAAGTTGTTACATTAAGTGGTGATCGTTGAGTATCACAAAGATTATAGAAGGATCATTTATGTAAAAACGAAGAGCACTACATGCAATGACATAGAGAATATAAAATTTAAATCTTTTACATGTAAAACCAATTGATCTAAAGAAAGCATGCTATTTCATTTATAAAGAATGAAAAGACTCACGTCAAGACTAATGATACATTATTTAATATGAGTATTTAATATTATATCCAAAAACTCAAACATATTTAGAAAAAAATCAAATTAAAATAAAGGATAATTCTATGTCCGTCATTGTCCAACGAAGCCAACTATATACAGAGTAAGTAATAATTGGATCATTCTCAATTAAATTTAGTATAACTTGGAAAAAAAGTCAATTACACAAAAAAAAATATTTTTTTGGTAAAATGTAAGAGGTATATTAATCAATTAAAAAATAATTACACAAAAAAATTATTACTTTCACATAAGTATTTCTGTTTTTCATATCATGTCACACGAGTCAGGCGAGATGGTTACAGAATTCGATTATATCGGTCGAGTTAAAATAGGGGTCAAGTCATTTACGAGTCGAGTTATATTTTTATACGGTTTGAGTTAAGGCATAATACGGGTGAAAAATAGATTCGCCGCCTCATTTTGTTACTTCGTGAATTGTGAAAATATATTTTGTACTGATATTAAATCATATTTTGTAATATTCAATCATATTCGATATAATTAATATGAATATTATCATTATCTTAAATTAACAATTGAGCTCTTTTAAAATATTCTTTTCTAAAATTACTTTTTCAATTTATTTTTTTATAAATTACACATGACTTGAAATAACTTTATAAATTATTTGGAATATAACTATTAACAAGTAACTATTTTGTTTTTATAATGTTACGATAAATTTTTTGTTAAAACAATTTTTTTTGTCCATCACTTTATTTATTTTTTTATAACCATCTGTGCAATTTGCACGGGTCAAAACTACCCTTATTCAGCACGTGCTTATTTTTTTGTAATTTTATATGTTAAAATTAACAAAGGTATAAAATGTGAAAACAAAATGCGAGTAGGTAATTATGAGTCATAAAAATGATGTGTCCATCTAAAAGTTAATCTAATTCGAGGAGCCAAATATTTTATGGAGGTAGATAAGCACAAAATAATTGTGGAAAATAGTGTTGCATAAATTTCTAAATCATTTGAAATATATGTAGATACATGAGGATAATTAATAGTTGTAAATGTTTTTATTTTATGTTGTATAAACACAATTTTTTTAGAAACATCCGCGCAATTTGCGCGGGTCAAAACTATTAGTATATTTAATTGAAGATATTTACTAACTGCAAGTGTGAACGCAAATACGAAAACATCCTCATAAAGCTTCATTTAGGTCCAAGTACATGATTAAGGGGATTGTGTAAGAAGGTCCCCTATTTGAAAATCCTAGGTTTAAGGTATTGCCACCTCACTTTTCTTGGTCCCTTCTTTAATACTCCCTCCGTTTTTTATGATTCCTTACGTTTGACTTTAGCACAATAATTTAGGTGGTGTTGGAAATGTGTATTTCTTTGTTGAAGTTACTAGTTTACCCTTATATTTATTTAGAGTACTTTTGTTTCCACCAAATTTCTTCCCTCCATATATTTCATTTTGGCTCTAATTTTAATTTTTGGTCCCCAAAATTAGGCCAACTTTCAGATTTGGCTCCAAAATAATTAAATGAAAAATGAGATTTTCCCTCCGAAATGAAAATTTCATTAACAAAAGAGGAATTTTGAATCTTCCCTCCCAAATTGAACATACTACATTCTCCATTATAAATAGACTTACAACTTAAATCTAAATTCACAACACAAACTAAATGAACCAAATAATTCATAAGCATGTCTAATTTTACATTTAATACTAGCCTTCATCAAAATGAAAATGAAAATCAACTACAAACAACAACAAACAGCAGCTTACAACTTCCAGCAAACCAACCAACAACAACAAGCAGCAACCTTCTTTGTAGTCTTCAACATGCAGTAGAAAACCAACCTCCAACTGCAACAATCAGCCATCTTCAGCAGGCCAATCAGCCACGTACAAACAGGCAGCAGCAGCCCACCAACAATAGAAGTAGCCAGCAACGGCAAAGAAGGCCATCAAATGCACAACAAGCAACAAACATGTCAATTTTACATCAAAATGAAGAGCTTGTTGTGACTCTAAGGGAGTGGGTTAGGGGGAGTGAAACAAGCAGCAATCAAGTTCATGATGTTAACCCACAAGCACCAACACCAATAATTACTAAACAAAAAAGGTTGACAAATATGGAAAAAAAGGAGATTAGCCAACTAATGATCTTAAGGTATAAGAATGGAAAGCTTCAACATGGGTACATTAACCAACTTAGAAAGGATTTTGGTGTGAAACGACTTACCATTAGTCTAATTTGGAAGGAATCCAAGCACAAATCAAAGATGGTCAAGTGGTGAATGTGGATCGAAAATACAAAGGAAGAACAACAACATGCTTCATTGACCCCGAAAAGGTAAAATCTATTGATTTAAGTGATAGAATGTGTCTTAGAGATTTGGCCAATGGTTTAAATTTATCTCACACCACGGTTTGGAGATTAGTTGAAAAGGGTGAAATGAAAAGTCATTCTAGTGCCATTAGACCATCACTAACTCAACAAAACAAATTGGTTAGATTACATTGGGTTTTAGGAAAGATAAGTGCAAGTTCATTAGGTGGAAATCTAATCTATGATGAAATGTACAATGTTGTCCACATTGATGAAAAGTTCTTCTACATGACTAGAATTAACCAAAAGTACTACTTGTTGCCTAATGAAGAACATCAACATAGAACATGTCAATCGAAAAGGTACATAACCAAAATTATGTTTATGGCGGCCGTTGCTAGGCCTAGATATGATGAGGATGGTGGTGTCTTATTTGATGGGAAAATTGGCATTTTCCCTTTTATTTATGAAGCAGAAGCGTTGAGGTCAAGCAAGAATAGAGAAAAGGGAACATTAGAACTAAGACCTATTGAAAGCATTACAAAGGAAGTGGTTAAACAATGCGTACTTGAGAAAGTCATTCCCGCAATCAAAGCTAAGTGGCCCCTAGATGCAAGTAGAAAGATTTACATTCAACAAGATAATGCAAAACCGCACGTATCACCCAACGACATAGATTTTCTACGTGTTGCAAGGTCCGATGGGTTTGATATGGAGCTAGTTTGTCAACCCCCAAATAGTCCCGATTTAAACATTTTGGACTTGGGATTTTTTAGGTCCATTCAAACACTTCATCATAAAAAGTCACCTAAGTCTATAATCCAACTTGTGGATGCGGTTAGTAGGGCATTTGATGAAGTCGATAATGAGAAATTGAAATTTGTATGGATTTCCCTACATGCATGCATGAATGAAATTTTGAGAATTCAAGGTTGCAATTCATACTCAATACCACACCTTGGGAAGAAGAGGCTACAAAATTCTCAAGTTGATGAAACAAAAGTGAAACCGAACATTGAATGTCTACAAAGAGCACTACATGCATTGGAGAATGTGAACAACAACAATGAACAACATGAGAATGCATAAACATATGTTTCAAAGGAGATCTACTTTTGGGTTGAATGGGGTATTGGAGTCGAAGATCTACTTTTCGGTTGAATGGGGTATTGGAGTCGTCGTACATATTAGTAGTATGGAGATCTACTTTTGGGTTGAATGATTGTATGGAAGAAAAGAGAAGATGATTATTGGTAAAAGAATTAATTAGTGTGTAGAAGTTATTGGTAGAAGAGTTAATTAGAGGTTAATTAGTGTGGTGGAAGGAGAGAGAAAGAATTAAGGATGGTAGTTATTGCTACATGGGGAGTGTGAATTAGGGTGGAGATTTGTGTTTTTAGATCAAATCTCAACCATACATCAACTCTCATCCAATGGCTTAAAAGAGAACTTATGCACTTATAGGGAGGGGTCTGCTTATGAGAACCTCTCTCTCTCTCTCTCTCTCTCTCTCTCTCTTTATATATATATATATATATATATATATATATATATATATATATATTCCCACTATTTCTAAATGATCACAGACTAAATATCGTTTAATTAATTACATTTTCTAAATGATCACAGACTAAATATCGTTTAATTAATTACATTTTTTTTCACATTTAGTGTCCGCAACAACTAGGAGATTATGAGTGTGGTTATTATGTTATGAAATAAATGTATAACATAACATATTACTACTCTAAAGCTAAGGAAGACAAATTTGAGAAGGTATTTCCTATTTTAAATTATAGGTTTATAGTGATCTTTTATATACTTTTCAATGTCAATTTTCTTAATATTATGTTAAATGTAGATTATGGCATATTCAACCATGACACTTGAGGACTTAGACGAGGTTAAAGAGGCGTGGGCGACAAAATGTTTAGAGAACATCTAGTGTATATTAGATTATTTTTATTGCTCCCTTTTGTGGTCTTTGTATAAAGATATACTTTTGGATGTGTTGTTGGTAAACATTGACACAATTGGTGTGTTGGATGATGAAGATGTTTCTATGACATTATTGTTGATTTATCATAGACATTGTCTTGTCATCTTTTATATTTGAGTTGACATATAATTTATAGCGAGGTGCTGCCAAAATTTACCTACCTAAATATTTTTAATAGTGGCCGTTGTTAGTTGAGAAATGACATCATAAATTACTTACAGTGGCAGTTTTCAGTTAAGAAACGATATCATAGATGACCTACAATGGCGGTTTTAAGTTGAGAGATGACACCATAGATGACCTAAAGTGGCGGTTTTAAGTTGAGAGATGAAACCATAAATGACCTATAGTGGCGATTTTTAGTTGAGATACGACACCATAGATGACCTACGGTGGCGGTTTTTAGTTGAGATACGACACTATAGACGACCAACAGTGGCGGTTTTCACTTGAGATACGACACCATAAAAGTTCTACAGTGGCGGTTTTTAGTTGAGATACGACACCATTGATGACCTATGGTGGCGGTTTTTAGTTGAGATATGACACCATAGCTAACCTACAGTGGCGGTTTTCAGTTGAGAAACGACACCGTAAATGACGTACAGTGTCGTTTTTAGTTAATAAATGACACTATAAATGACATACAGTGGCGGTTTTAGTTGAGAAAGGACACTAAAGATGACCTATAGTGGCGGTTTTATGTTGACAAACGACACCATAGATGACCTATGGTGGCAGTTTTTAGTTGAGATATGACACCATAGCTGACCTACAGTGGCGGTTTTAAGTTGAGAAATGACACCATAAATGACATACAATGTCAGTTTTTAGTTAAGAAATGACACTATAAATGACATACAATGGCGGTTTTAGTTGAGAAAGGACACTAAAGATGACCTATAGTGGCGGTTTTATGTTGACAAACGACACCATAGCTGACCTATGGTGGCGGTTTGTTAGTTGAGAATCGCCACTATAGATAAGTTATTGTGGCGGTTGTACAACCGCCACTTACCTATAGTGTCGCCACCAATCATGTCGCTCTAAAACCGTCACCGTAGGGTTATTTCAACCGTCACCGTAGGTGGTTTTTCTACTAGTGCGCACCGTGGTCGCCGTATTCGATTTTAGGTGGGTCCGTCTCCTCAGTTGCGTGACTTGTTCGTCATATTGATGTTGCTTGTTTTCTGCTCTTGTTTATTATGTTTCGTGAGTCATTTTCATTCTTATTGCTATTGCTGCCGAGTTGGTTGTTGTTGGTGCGTTATTGATGTTATTATTTATCGTGCGTGCTCATTCTTTTATCAATCGTCGATTCTCGTTCCTCTTTTTATTTCAATGAATTTCGATATGACACCTATTAGCAATACAAAGAAACCAAATTTAGCCAGAAGAATCTTAAAAATTTAGCAGAATATGGGACAATTTACGGTTTCACTTGGGTTCAGTGTTGCCTGAATAGACTGACAGTATGTTACATAAGTTACTTGAATGCAATGACCTTTGTGAATTCAGTGTCATCCTGCAACGATGAAACAGGTTACAGGTAGCAATTTCAAACATTGTGGACATGACATAGGTCCACCCCGACGCGGCCACACGCGGGTTTTGGGGAGGCGAATGAATCTCCATGAGATGGTCAAATGGAAATTTAAATCGAAGTCGGAGTCGCCACCGAATTTTATGGTTATTCGGAACCGTTCGAGCCCACTCTATGTCGTAGTGGGCCGTGTACAAAATACGGCCCATTTCCGATGTCAGAGTTTATTGGGCTCGTCCCTTTGCATATCGATATAGATGCCGACTTGAGCGGTTAATCGTATATTGAATGACTCTCGTTGCCAATGGTTTCGGACATCCGGAAACCACGGTTCTGAGTAAGGGGTGAGGGTACGTGTTGGGAAGTTCACTAAGAACACCCAACCCCGCCCGCACATTAGCGGCCTCTACTAGGATATCGAATGACGTTTTAATGCGCGCGTTAGTTGAACGATGAATGATATGCAAACATTGTTTTCCTAAGCATGTGAGGAATTGAACGGGTTGCTAAGTGGTTTAATGCATGAAAAATTAATTAACGTCAAAGTTGAATTTAGCATATGAGATTCATTTTAGTATAATAAAACAAATGAAACAAGAAGGATGAATTTGCTACAAAAGATGAACAAAAGAGTTAGTATCGATTTGTAAATAATATAGCGAAATAAAAATACGAGATCGAGAAAATAAATATTAATCGAAATCTGAAAAATATTGTTGAAAAGACGTTGTTTTGTATAAAAAACGCTGTTCGAAAAATAATAAAAAAAAAGAACGAAAAAGGACGCGGCAGAGCAGCCGGCCGCGCGGCTCGCCCGGGACGCCGGCGAGTCGCGTGTCGGGCTGGTTCCGAGAGCGGTTTTTTTGGAAATTCAATTAAATCGCGTACGAATATTGTATGATCCGTACTCGAGTTAATATTTTCGACATTCGTTATATTTGATAATTGACTACGAAATCAATATCAAATACTTGGAATAGTTTTAGAAAAGATGTAAATTTCAGAAATTGTTTCGTAGAATAAATAATAAAACGACCGAAAAAGTTAAAAAAAGGTTCGGGTTTCAGGCCCGTGCGCGAGCCGCCTGGGCGTGGCGCGACTCGCGTACGGGTCTGTCCGGTTTTTTATTTTTTTTCGAAATTGCTAAATTTGAGGAATCGCGTACAAAATATGAATTAATTTGTATTCGATTCATGTTTTCGATATTCGTCGTATCCGATATTCGATTATGAAATCGATATCGAATATTCTGAATGGATTAAAAAAAGGTTTTATAAAATTGTTTGAAAAAAAAGAATTTGAACGAAGAAAAGATGTAACGATTTTTGATATCGTCGAGATTTTAATATAATTCTTTTTTATACAATATTCGATTATAGAAAATCGATATCATATTTTTAAGAATGTTTGTTATGAAAATAGTTTTTGTTAATATCGATATTAGAAATAAAATAAAAAAAGACGACACTTGACCCGTAAAAAGAGAACGGAGGACGAGGAAGAGAAGAGAAGAAAAGGAGAAATCGGGTTTGATTACACCCTCAACCTACATGCTTTTATTAACTCGGATCGGGGCTCGTCGGAATGTGGCTAGGCACGGGAGCGTCGAGTGATGTTTGGTTCGGCTAGATGGCTCGGTTTGGACGAGAATCGGGTGAAGGGTGTCGGGTAACGGACTGGTTTCCTTCGGGTTTGTAATATCGGTTTTCTCGATGCTAAGGATAATTGATGTGAAAGGTTGTGTATTTCTGATGCTAATATTTGATGTCGATAATCAATGTGTGTGTATTGCTAATAAAATCGTGTCCCTAAAGTGTTGAATGGGAGGGCCTATTTATAGGGAGTTCCCGACCTTGATTTAGGAGAGTTTGACTACCGCCTAGGATAGGAAACGTAGGAATTTCAGAAGCATGAGAATTCCACTTTCTTGTGAAGGAAGAAAGGGAAACTCGGCTGATCTGTGCTGTTTTGGCCGAGTGTTTTACACTCGGTCGGGTGTTCGAATCGGTTTTTGAATAGGATTCCTGTTTGAGCTAGAATTACCGCTTGAGTAAGAAGCTGAGGAGAATGAGAATTCCGTTTTCTTGTGAGGGAAGAAAAGGAGTCTCGGCTGGTTCATGCTACTCGGCCGAGTGACTGCACTTGGTTGAGTCGTTTGAATCGGTTTTCGGATAGGATTCCTACTTGAGATCGAATTCTACCCTTAAACGAACTTGTTTATTATTTTGTGTAGCTGATTTTTTGTGGAGTTTGGGTAGAAATGGGACGCGTGAGACATCACGGTCGGTCCACAAGTCTCAGGAAATATCTTTGACCGGGTTTTGACTCGGTCGCTAAAAGACGGTTTTACCCCTGGTGTCGGATTCGACCCAAATTAGTGTTATTTGACTCGAAACGACCCACTGGGCCTGAATTTGAGGTTGGTTTTGTGAGATTTGTACTCCGTAAAATGCCTAGGCCAAATGCCATTGATTTCGAGCCCATTTCCGAGTACGTTAAAGCACGTTAGCGTCCGATCATCATCGGGTGTTTGTCGGAAACTACTATAGACACCTGGCGGTCAAAATGTGGGTGTCTACAGAGCCCCCACTCTGACTGAGGCTTGGACTGGGCGAAAGTCAGAGTAGCTACCAGGTCAACCAAGGATTAAAACCCGGTAGCTTCCGGTCGGGTCGTTTAAAGTCCATTAGACCTGCGTAAAGGGCCCGCCGGCCATGGATTAGCAATGTACCTGAACTGATGATGATAACTCCGTGGGGAATTGGACTTGTCGCATAAGACTTAAAATGGGCCTGTATGTGGGCTCATCTTGTTAAATGCCGTTGGGGAGTTATGCAAATTGCATGGTCCTGTTTGAGTCGTCCTGTACATATTTATGCAAAGTAGCAAAGTTTTGCACATAATATTAGGAAAAAATGACTCGTGCTGGGGAATAAAAATGATTTTTGCTGCATTTTGAAATCGAAGTCCTGAAAGCAACTCAAGTGCTAGGAAATAGGTTTTCAAAATTGAAAGGGTTGAAAAGAAATTTGCAGTTTAAATAGATTGAAATTTGACCTTGTCGAAAAGATTTTTTTTCAAATGGCAAAGTTTTCGCAAATTTTAAAATGAGAATTTGAAAAGAGAGGCCTACCGGCAGACTCGACTCTGGACGTGACATGACGAGTTGACAGACACGACTTAGACTCTCTAAGGGTTGGACCGTGACTTGGTAAGGAGGTGGGCCACCTAAGATGACAAGACTCTTAAGTTGCGCTATTCCGTAGCCTAGGCGAGTGACAACACGGTCGAATCCTCGGAATAGGAAGGATTTGCTATGGGGGGATTGCAATAGTCTGTAATGAGACTGTTTTGGCATGACAGGACTTTTAGCATTAGCAATGCCGTAGTCTAGTGCTCTTCTGGATTTTTGATTTTTGGGTACATTTCCAAGGTGGGTATTGCCTCGAGTCCTGATAGATTCTTGTCCTCGAGTGAGCCGAGTACTAGGACACACTGTAGAAAGGTGGCTAGATTTTTGAAATTATTTGGATTATGTGAATGGATGGAGAACTTCTGCTTAGGAGAAGCCCCCAGAATGACAAAGCTAACTGTCGAGAACATGACAGTGTCGTGACCGGAATGATGGTGCTTTTTGAATGTGTGTCAATGTGGGTGGTTGTGCCTCTGTTGAAAGGCTGCCTACGTATTCACATGTGGTGAAATCAAACCAAGCCGTAGTTCAGTGGATTATAGTGCCAAGTTTATTAGGGCTTTGTGTGTAACTAGCCATATTGACGGTGTAGGCTAGGTGCATTCCCAATGATGTCTTGATCAAAGGGCTAGAATGGTTAGGATATTGATCCTGTGACTGTGAGCGTTCTTCGGGATAGCCCCTAGAGGTGGTGTGAACTATTTGGGCATGTTCTATGCCGACCGCAGTTTGAGTTCCCGTGTTCGGGGTTGGTAACTGGTTTGAATGAGAAGAATTGGGATGGGATTTTAACGAGTTCTGTTCTCGGGGATTTTAACAAGTTCTGTTCTCAGGGATTTTAACGAGTTTTGCTCTCGAGGATTTTAACGAGTTTTGCTCTCGGGGATTTTAACGAGTTTTGCTCTCGGGGATTTTAACGAGTTTTGCTCTCGGGGGGATTTGACGAGTTTTGCTCTCGGGAGGATTTGACGAGTTTTGCTCTCGGAGGATTTGATGAGTTTTGCTCTCGGGGGATTTGACGAGTTTTGCTCTCGGGGGATTTGACGAGTTTTGCTCTCGGGGGATTTGACGAGTTTTGCTCTCGAGTTTGCGTATGGTGAATGTGAATTCTGTTATGTAAAGGGGAAGTCGAGTAAAATGGCTCGAACTTTGATCGGGATAAGTTTTGATAATGCGAGATCTGATTTCCATGTCTGGCCCTAATGGTTAGGGGTATCCTATAGAGCTTGAATCCTCAAAATTCCGGGCTGTCTCTGGCCTGGGTCTCGGGAAGGTCTTGAGGGTTGTAATGTGGGAAGGCTAAATGTGGTGTTAGTTGACCAGCTTGATTGTCTCTCCCTTATTTGATGGTATGAATTTTGACCGTACCCTGGTCATGGGGCTTTCACTTGAATTGACCGTTGATTATGGTCATGGGTTTTTGGGAGTTCTTTTTTATCATGGCCAACTCTTTTGTTTTGGGCCTTTTGCTTTTTTTCTTTTTTTTCTTGGACTCTTGATTTTTTTCGTCCAGCTTTTTTTCCCTTTTTTATGTTGGTCAAACTAACACCCAAGGTAGGGATTGGTCAGTATTATTGGATGGGTGTTTATTGTGGGAAATGGGCTTGCCTCCCGTCTTGAACCCAAACTAGGAGACTACCTAGATTTGTCATTGGATTCGATACCGCTCCTGCTAAGGGTAGTTATGTGGCTTTCTATACCAGGCATGGAATAGGTAAAAGGAAAACACGGGCTTGGTTTCCTGCAGTCATTATAGATGTGCCTATAATAGTCATGTGCGTGTGCTCACAGTGTATGACGGTGTTCATCATGTTCTCGGAAACACATAAGGAAAGTATATATGAGAAATAGAAAAGCTGATTTTATTGAATTTTGAAAAAGAGGACAGAATACAATTGACTCTGACTCTGACTTTGAAGTTGAAATAAATAGTATATCCTAGACTCGGACTCAGACTTGGACTTAAATCAAATCCGGACTCTTAGATGCATAAGAGGTAGAGTGGATGCTTTGGTCATCGGGCCCTGTATAGTCCATGAGGGGCTTTGCAAGTGACAATGTTTTCAAAACGGGAGTCTTCCCGGCATCGAGGAAGTCTTGAATAAGGTGTTTCAGCTTCCAGCATTGTTCTGTATCGTGTCCCCTCCCTCTGTGGAATTTGTAGTAATGCTCGGCGTTCCATGCTTTGGAGCGTTTTTCCAAAAGTGGGTCGGCTGTTGGGCCTATAGGTAGTATTAGGCCCTTCGGAACCAATTTCTGGAAAGCAACGGTGTAGGACATATCCAAGTGGGTAAATGTCCTTTCCTTTGACTGGTTCTTGATTTTTGGAGAGGTGACTTGAGGGTTACCTCTCTCGGCCTTGCCATCTTGAGGGTATCGGACAGTTTCGTAGGAGTGTTCACCCTTCAAATGACTCGGTTGGGTGATTGGCTGCCTTACCCGCTCTAGTTGTGTTAGACGGGCTCGGGTTCTTACAAGGTCTTCTTCAATGGTGGTCACCCTGGCATTTAGGTTATCTAGGGCGGTATTGATTTTTGAGAAGATATTGTTAATGGAGCAAGACAGCATAAGCATACTCCCCTGGATATCCCCTTTCTCGACGGCGCGGGATTTGTTATGGTTTGGTAGTATCTCGTTCATGGGGTCCCTGATCGGAAGAAATGACAGGTGTTAGAACTCGCCTAAACTCGGTTTTGCGCAAATTCAAGAAAGAGAGTCAAACTAGGTACGGCCCGGGGGCGGGTGATGGTAGGATTTGTCGTGGATCCCGCCACCAATTGATTAACCGGCTAGCACCTAACGGTAGTTAGGGTAAGTCGGGTCGTGTCCACGGAGACGGTATTGCAATGTTTAGACTAAATCGGCCTAGAACTAGACTATGCTACCAAACAAACACAAAGAGCTACTAATTGAAGAATTAAGATGAGAGGAGAAGAAGGAAGTAGGCTAATGATGAACTATGATGAACTGGACTAACAAATGCTAACCAAACACAAGCCAACTAGCAAACTAAGGGAATGAGTCTAACTAATAAGATGAATCAAATATGGAAAGAAGTGGGTTAGGTCGGGTTCATAAGAATAGTAGGGTGATCGGGTTGGTTATGGGTATGGGTGTCTCCTAGTGCTAGAGTCGGTCCGGGCTCTCGCAACTTAGACCAATGCCAAGGTAAGTCCGGGCTCTCGCAACTTAGACTATCCTCAACATTCTACAACATGACCACAAACAAGACAAACAATGAGTAGAGGAAAACTAGCATGAGAAGCATGGCCACTACAACTCAAACAAGCATTTCGACAAACACATGGTGTGCCAAGTATGTGACTAACAATAAAGATTCACCCTTTACCCCTAATCAAACCCTAATCACCCATGTTCTACCCTTAATCCCCCTACTAACCCACAAGTAATCTACTCACTCATAATCAAAGAAAAACTAGCAACAATAAGAAGAGAACATAACATCATAACCCTAACATTCATCATCAAGAACAATAACAATCAATAACAACAAACACTAATTAAAGATTCACACTTGATTCAATAGCAAAGAATAAGAGTAAAGAAAGATTATACCAACACTAGATGAAGGAAAAGATGAAATCTTGCATAAATAAGAAACCCAAATAATCTCCAAGGTTGTCAATCTTGGATGAGTCTTCAAGCACCTTCTTAATACAAGAACTAATTAACTAGGATTAACTAAGAATTAAAGGAATATTAAACTAATGAGAGAAGAATTTAATCTAGGGTTTATGAGATGTAGAGAGGCTTAAGATAGTCTAAACTAAGGTAAGATCCCTAAAACAATACAAGAGGGAAGTATTTATATGGTTACAAGTGGGAAGGAATCGAAAGAAAACACGCGGAGCTGCAGCAGCACATTCCCGATCGGGAAAGGAAATCCCGATCGGGAAACCTCAACTTTCCCGATCGGGAATACTTGGACCCGGTCGGGATTGTTCCACAGTGGGCGTCTTCTTTGTGCACCTAATCCCGATCGGGTTTTAGGCCTTCCCGATCGGGATGAGTCTTGTAGGCCTCCAATATGAACTTTTTGGTCCCTCCTTGCTTCTCATGGGCTTCCCATCGATTCTCGGGACTCGGGATCGGGTCTCGGAGGCTCGGGATTGGGTCCCAAGGTCTCGGGGTCGATTCCAAGGCATCGAATCATCGTTCCTTTACTCCGTTGGCTCCAAAATGCGTATGTATAGAGTCGGAATCGCTCCAACTCTTCCAAATCGGTCTCGGGAACCTGAAACGAACTAAAGGAAGCATAAGAAGCCCCTAAACCGCTCCCAAGGAGCGATTCTACAAGGAAAATGGGACCAAAATACTACGAAATAGGCACTACATCTACAATAATCAACTCCCCCACACTTAACCCTTACTCGCCCTCGAGTAAGCACATACTAGCTACTAAACTAGCCGAATGGGTATTAGCGCACCCTACGCCCTTTCAACTCACGCGAGTGCACTTAGAGGAAAAGTGCACTCCGCAAGGCAAGTCGGGTCTTGCAACAAAACTGTGGATGCTACCGGACACAAAACACATAAACAAACAAACACATAAACAAACACACAAAAAGTTGCACCCAAAAGAAAAACAAATACCGCTTCCCTCTAAAAGCAGTGAAAGAAGCACCGGTTTAGGACTCGAGGCAGGCGACAACGTTCCCAAGCTAGCAATACAAACCAAGATGGACTAAACCCTAATAGTATGACGACAAAGCAATAAAAACGTTGGTAACTTACCTAGGTTCCTCCTAACCTTCTAAGAACGTACTACGGGACGATCGGCGGAGTGGGAAGTGAAGAACCACGGTGTTAGTCGACACTGTAGGTAAGTGAGACCCCGCCCCTCTAGCAAAGAGCCAAGAGGGTCGTCCCATGCCCGAAACCGCCTAACTAGTCCAAGTAAAAAGTGAAAAACATGCAAAATGAGGGAAGACCGACTAATGCCGCTATCATCCTTCCTAGGGACTCGGTCCTTTGGTAGGCTCTTCACGGCAAAAGTCGGAAAAAGGCTTATTTTGAGAGGTAGGGGTTATTTTTTTGTGAATCGGGTTTTCTTTTGGCATTTTTCTCTTTTCTTTTGCGTTTTTGCCTTGTTTTGCCATGCCATTCTTTTTTTTTTCTTCTTTTCTATTTTCTTTTTGGATTTTGTGCCTTTTATTTTTCTTCATTCTTTTCTTTCTTTCATTTTATTTATTTTTCTTTTCTTTGCCCCTTTTGGCGAAATTTGGCTTTTTGGCATTTCTATGTATGACAAGAAAGGGAGAATTCAACAAATTGCAACTTATTGTGTGGACATGTGTGGGAGATAGGTAAATGGGTAAGTCGGGGGTCGCGATCCCTCTTCAAACCCACAAAAAGTGGAGAACTTGGACTAGTCAAGCAATTCCGAACACGGTCACCTAGGGAACGGGACTCGGCAACCAAGGCCTTTTCACACCGTGGGTGGTCATAATGGTCAAAATGCAAATCCCGTAGTAAATCCCTAGTAAGCTAGGTGGACTCAAGGTAAAGGACCAACGAAATCATTGATTTAGGGTCATTCTACTAGATTAAAGTCCAAGACTCGATTTATACAACTAGGAAGGGAAAGTAAACACTCGCACACTAGCCTCTAAACCGGGTTTTCGAAAACCATTTACACACAAGACATACAACAAAACACAAGACAAAGACTCAACGAAAACGAAAGAAAAAGAAACAAAAGCAACAAAGCAAGAACAACACAAAACGAACACATACATAACACAAACACCACCCATATCTTCCAAATGAGCAACCAACCAACATCAAACTTTACAAAGCTCCTCCCGAGCACACCACATCACAATCCTTATCCAAACTTCACAAGAAATAAGGAGGGAAAGGGATAGAAGATGTTACCGGATGTCTTGAAAGCTTTCCAAAACTAATGGTGATTAGGCAACCTATAAGGAAAAGGGAGGCAAAACACACAACAAAACAAATATACGACACAAAAGAAAAACACACAAAAGGAAAATCTTTTTGATTTTTGTGAAAATTTTCAAATTTTTAGGGTTTTTTAAAGATTTTATCGAAAAACTACAAAAATAAAGCTAACTATGCTGGAATACCACTCCCCCACACTTAAGTCGAGCCATGTCCTCATGCTCGACCGTAGTGCATGGGAGCACAAAAGAAACTACGAAAATAAAGCTAGAAATCAAAAAGAAAATTGGAGAAAAGGGTAGAAAGCGTCCGGCCGGGGTGTAGTCAAGTCACCTTGGGCCGAGACAAGAAAAAGATATGGATGGGGGAAGAAAACAAAAAGAAGGAAATAAAAGGAAAAGGGAGGGGAGGGCTAGGTGTAATCAAGTCACCTAGCCCGGATTCCGCCTAAATCCGACTAAATCCAACGAAAAGGTGAAAATCTTGAAAATTTTGGATTTTGAAATGACTCTCGATGTAGTCACGTCATCGAGAGTCGGGAGCAAGCACACCAAGGCCTCGAAGGCCACCATGACACAAAGGATAAGAGGGAAGGGGAATAAACAAAGGAAGACATGCTATATAAACGGAAAAGAGAGGATAGTTGCCGTACCGTACGGTTACCAACTCACTCGCTCCATCGTCTCATAAGTCAATATAATCACTTAGCTTGTCCATGTCGTCGTTATTCCTCTCCAATTGCGATCCGGTTCCATGGTTGGGGCACAAAGGCAAAATGAGGCGGGTTTTGATGTGAAAGTCGGTTTTAAGTGAAGAGAAGATGAGGTGAAAATGTGTAAAGAAGGTGCAACGGTCATATAGTGAGAGTAAGGACATGTAGGGAGGTTGGGAGGGGGTATACAATGGTTGGGTGGACTCAAAAGACGAAGAAAAGGCCAAAGGAGGACAGGGGGTCCTTCCCGGTCGGGATGGACAAATCCCGATCGGGTTTCCCCACCATCCCGAACGGGAAAGAACAATCCCGATCGGGAATGGCACAGTAGCCAGTCTAACTTGCACCTCCAACCCGAATGGGAAGGAAAAATCCCGATCGGGTTTCCCACCATCCCGAACGGGAAAGAACAATCCCGATCGGGAATGGCTCTTCTAGGCCGGGAAGAGTCTCCTAACCCTCTATAGCTCCTAAAAGCTTGCTCCAAGCTTCAAAAACCCACTTCCCTTCACACAATACAAACTCAAACAATGACCACTCCTCCCTAGGAGGCATTTTCACTTCACACCTATCACAATAAACTCAAATAACACATCAAATTCCCTCCCTCACAACGCTCATCAATCATCCAAATAATCAAGAAATTCACCAAACAAAACAAACTACAAGGGAAAGAGATATATACAAAGAGACGGTTCTTGTGGAACTCCGTCAAACCAAGGTGGTACTTTCTTCAATTCTTTTTCAACACCCAAAACTAGTTCTATCTCCATCAAGGGCACGAAGAAACAAGTCGAAGGCCCTAGCAAAGTCTTCAATCAAGCTAGTAACATAAGCATCCACAAACCAAGGCTCTTCACGACCTTGTCTCGACGTTCCCGGGGCATCCCGATCTACTAAGTTCAATGGCTTGAACTTGTACTTTCGATCCTTCGGTATATACCCAAACGTCCACCTATCCTCATGTGGCCCCAAGGGAGGCTCATCTTCATCCTTTTTGCTCTTCAACTTGTCATTAAACCCATAACATGGGCTCTCATCCTCCTCCAAATCGGAGTCATCATCCTCATGTACATACGAGTACTCCTTCAAGCTTTGTCCCGGTTTACTCCCTAGATCGATGCCTTTAGTAGATTGGATCATGTTGCATGACTGATCATTAGTAGGCGAAGTGTTACCTTGAAGGTCAAACACTAACTTCTCTTCGCCTAACTCGAATGTGATCCTACCATTCTTCACATCAATCATAGCACCGGCGGTGTGTAGAAATGGGCGTCCAAGAATAATGGGAGTGATTGCATCTTCCCGCATATCGAGCACGATGAACTCAACCGGAATGAAGAATTTACCGATTCTCACCGGCACATCCTCTAGCATCCCCAATGGTCGGTTGAATGAACTATCGGCCATTTGGAGCGTTATAGAGGTACTTTTAAGCTCCTTCATCCCAAGTCGGCAACAAATGGAGTAGGGAATAATGCTTACACTCGCACCCAAATCACATAATGCCCTTTCGATTTTGTAGTGGCCTATGGTGCAAGGGATCGAAAACCTACCCGGATCCTTCAACTTTGGAAGCGTAGAACCTTGAATGAGCTCGCTCACCACCCTTGTGAACGCGACGGTCTCTTCCTTGTCGACGGATCTCTTCCTAGCCAAGATTTCTCTAATCAATTTTCCATATGCCGGGATTTGGGTAAGTAATTCGGTGAACGGGACACTAACATCCAACTTCTTCACAATACTAAGGAACTTGTCATATTGAGAATCTACCTTAGTCTTCATTTGCCTTGATGGGAAAGGCAACTTGATTTGGTATTTATTTTGCTCAACCGGGGTGGACTCTTCAAATGACACTTTCTTTTTTTCCTTGTCTTTTGCTTGAAGTGGAGGAAGCTTGTCTTGTTGGGGTCTCTCAACCTCCCATAAGACTTGCTCCTCTATTGGATTATCAAGGCTTGAGCTTTCTTGCATTGGAGATGCCTTTTTCTTTGTCGGTTCTTGCAGTGGCTCTTGCTCACTAGGGAATGGAGGGGATTCATAAGATGTACCTCTCCTTGTGGTGATGGCATTTACATGCTCAAATTTCGGTGTTTCGCCTTGAGAAGGTAGTTGTCCTTTTTGTCTTGAGGAACTCCCCGAAGCAAGTTGAGATACTTGAGTTTCAAGCATCTTCATACGGGCATCTCTTGTCGCGTTTTCCCCTTGAATATAAGCAAAGAGCTCTTGATGGTTTCTTGTTATGTCCATTTGACTCTTTTGCATATCCATCATAGATTTTTGAATATCGAATCCCCGTGGTGGAGATGATGGATTATGCGGAGTATCGGTGAGGGCTAATGGAGTACCATAGTCATGAATAGGAGACCGGCTCCTAGGCTTGCTTTGTTGTTGATTGCCTTGAGTTGCTTGATGTTGATGGTTCCCTTGGAACCCATGAGAATTGCCTTGATTAAGGCCTTGGTTGTTGCCATGGTTGTGGTTTTGATAGCTTTGGTTGAAGTTCCCTTGTTGGAACCCTTGATTGTTGTTGAATGAACCTTGGTTACTTTGCTTGAAGTTGTTGAAAGGCCTTGGGTTGCCTTGGTAACCTTGGTTGTTGTCCCTTAAGGGAGGTGGGACATAAGGACGATATTGTTGTTGGTGTTGAAAAACTTGTTGTTGAGGGACTTGATTGGAAGCTTGGTATTGATTAGAATAGGAAGCACCTTGCTTAAATGCTTGAAAGGCATTCACTTGCTCAATACTCCCTCTACAATTCATAGGGTCATGACCAACGATTCCACAAGTGTCACACATGCCATAATAAGGCAAAGGAGGTGCAAATCCCAAAGCATTCACTTCATGAATTGAGGCTTGGTTGGAGGAACCGATGCTTTGGACTTGAGTGAGGTGACCTTGAAGCTTCTTGTCAATGGATTCCATGTGTGTCTTCAATTGAGCCCCAAGGTCAATGCTTAATTGGGTTATAGCATCAACCTCGTGCCTACCTCCTCGATTTGCCTTCCTAGGCCTTGAATATTGCGAATTATGCACCGCCATCTCTTCGATTCTCGCCCATGTTTGGTCATCATCGACCTCGGTGAACCTACCATTGGAGCCCATGTTTAGTATAGTTCTTGAGTCCTCATAGAGACCGTTCCAAAATTGTTGGACTAAGAACCATTGTGAAAGTCCATGATGGGGGCACGATCTAACCAAAGACTTGAACCGCTCCCAAGCTTCATATAAGCTCTCTTCATCCCGTTGTTGGAAACCGGTGATGGAGGCCCTAAGCAAATTAGTCTTCTCCGGAGGGTAGAAAGTTTGGTAGAATGCCAATGCAAGTTTCTTCCAAGTGTCGATGCCCATGGTTGCCCTATCGAGACCTTTAATCCATTGCTTCGCTTTTACAATTAATGAAAATGGAAATAAAACCCATCGTATTTGATCTTGTGTGACTCCGGGTTGAGATTTAGCGTCACAATAATCGGAGAAGGTCTCCATATGTTGGTGTGGGTCTTCGGTGGGCAAACCACTAAATTGATTCCTTTCCACAAGTTGTATGAAGTGGGTCTTGGCCGTAAAATTACCGGCATAAGCGGCCGGTAGAGCATTGGGTCCCGGCAAGACATCTTCCGTAAATGTAGAGTGGGAGGAAAACTTCGGCATTATTGGATGTAAGGGAGAAGATGGTGTAGATGGAGTTGAAGTAGATGTAGAAGGGGAGCTAGGACTAGAATCTCCAAAGGGATTGGTGAAATTCCCTCCGGCCGTCTCTCGATATGCTTCCTCACTATCGCTTCCTTGAGCTTGTTCTTGATGGGTATTGCTTGCACTTGGTTGAGAGATCCTAACCCGGTTAATCGTCCGTTGGCGAAAAGCTCGAAAAAGCCTCTCCGGCTCTGGATTAAAGAGAAAGGATTTGTCTCCCCGTCTAGGCATACACTACACACTAGAACAAACGTGAGAATACCTAGTGCTTTATGGGCACTAGGTAACGACAATAAGCAAGCACAACTAGAGACAAAGAGAAAAGAAAGCTAAGGAAGCAAGAAAACTAGAGAATATTCACAAGAGATGATAGAAGGGCACAAAGGAGAGTAGCTAAGTATAGAAATGAGCAAACAAAGTCTAAACAATGCACCGTCCCCGGCAACGGCGCCAAATTGATGGTAGGATTTGTCGTGGATCCCGCCACCAATTGATTAACAGGCTAGCACCTAACGGTAGTTAGGGTAAGTCGGGTCGTGTCCACGAAGACGGTATTGCAATGTTTAGACTAAATCGGCCTAGAACTAGACTATGCTACCAAACAAATACAAAGAGCTACTAATTGAAGAATTAAGATGAGAGGAGAAGAAGGAAGTAGGCTAATGATGAACTATGATGAACTAGACTAACAAATGCTAAGCAAACACAAGCCAACTAGCAAACTAAGGGAATGAGTCTAACTAATAAGATGAATCATATATGGAAAGAAGTGGGTTAGGTCGGGTTCATAAGAATAGTAGGGTGATCGGGTTGGTTATGGGTATGGGTGTCTCCTAGTGCTAGAGTCGGTTCGGGCTCTCGCAACTTAGACCAATGCCAAGGTAAGTCCGGGCTCTCGCAACTTAGACTATCCTCAACATTCTACAACATGACCACAAACAAGACAAACAATGAGTAGAGGAAAACTAGCATGAGAAGCATGGCCACTACAACTCAAACAAGCATTTCGACAAACACATGGTGTGCCAAGTATGTGACTAACAATAAAGATTCACCCTTTACCCCTAATCAAACCCTAATCACCCATGTTCTACCCTTAATCCCCCTACTAACCCACAAGTAATCTACTCACTCATAATCAAAGAAAAACTAGCAACAATAAGAAGAGAACACAACATCATAACCCTAACCCTAACATTCATCATCAAGAACAATAACAATCAATAACAACAAACACTAATTAAAGATTCACACTTGATTCAATAACAAAGAATAAGAGTAAAGAAAGATTATACCAACACTAGATGAAGGAAAAGATGAAATCTTGCATAAATAAGAAACCTAAATAATCTCCAAGGTTGTCAATCTTGGATGAGTCTTCAAGCACCTTCTTAATACAAGAACTAATTAACTAGGATTAACTAAGAATTAAAGGAAGATTAAACTAATGAGAGGAGAATTTAATCTAGGGTTTATGAGATGTAGAGAGGCTTAAGATAGTCTAAACTAAGGTAAGATCCCTAAAACAATACAAGAGGGAAGTATTTATATGGTTACAAGTGGGAAGGAATCGAAAGAAAAGACGCGGAGCTGCAGCAGCACATTCCCGATCGGGAAAGGAAATCCCGATCGGGAAACCTCAACTTTCCCGATCGGGAATACTTGGATCCGGTCGGGATTGTTCCACAGTGGGCGTCTTCTTTGTGCACCTAATCCCGATCGGGTTTTAGGCCTTCCCGATCGGGATGGGTCTTGTAGGCCTCCAATATGAACTTTTTGGTCCCTCCTTGCTTCTCATGGGCTTCCCATCGATTCTCGATACTCGGGATCGGGTCTCGGAGGCTCGAGATTGGGTCCCAAGGTCTCGGGGTCGATTCCAAGGCATCGAATCATCGTTCCTTTACTCCGTTGGCTCCAAAATGCGTATGTATAGAGTCGGAATCGCTCCAACTCTTCCAAATCGGTCTCGGGAACCTGAAACGAACTAAAGGAAACATAAGAAGCCCCTAAACCGCTCCCAAGGAGCGATTCTACAAGGAAAATGGGACCAAAATACTACGAAATAGGCACTACAACTACAATAATCAGCGGGAATGACTAAGATTCTATGACCGGGCTACTTAAACGTTAATCCAGACAAAATAACGACTGTGACCTAGACTCGACCACGAGACTCGAGCTGTACAAGGATAAGTCCGAAAATGGGGCGACCGTATTTGATCGTGCCGTGTGCTTGGACCAACCGTGGTGACCTAACCCTAGGTGACCCGAGTATTCGTAGCGTGGGTACGACTCGAAGAAGGCATCATAAGGACGCCGGTGTAGGATGAACGAAGGGTACTCTCTAGGGTAACCGTGGTTGACTGCTCGGGTGGAGGACAGCCCCTCGAGTAAGGCTAGAGACTCGGATGGTGTGACATCTAAGTGACTCGAAAGTGGGGTACGTGAGACAACACGCGCAAGACATGACACTTAGAGCAACCGTGATTGATCGCTCTGCTGAAGGGTAGCCCCGAGTGGGGAAAAGCCTGAATAGGAAATGACTCGGAAAGGACATGTCACCTAGACGGGTGACTCTTGAAAGGTGGGCCTCCCTTAGGATTCGGCGTGTGGGCCGAGTCCTGTTCGAAGGAGGGCCCACGTGAGATATTCCCCAGACCCTTGGACTCGATTGTGTAAACGGGCCTTCCTTCGTAGGAGTATGTCCTACGTAGGTAGGCCTTGCCTAAGTCAAATAAGGCGGACTGGGATAGGGAGGAAACTCGTGATATAAGATCGATGGAGTTTCGACGCTAAAGACTTTGCCGACTTACGACCCGACACTACTAAATACGGGAAGTCCTAAGAAGAGGAAGGTTTTGAAAAATAGATTTTTTTTTTTGGAAAATCTGAGAAGTCTCGGTGGATGGCCCAATTTTTTCGAAAAAACGGAAAAGTGCATCGGGCCACAATTTTGAAAGTTCGAAAGAAAAAAAAATCGAGTTTTGAAATGGGCAGAATACCGGCTGGAAAATAGGCTACTTTGAGTCAAATCGTAAATCCTAATTTCGGTAGCATTCCGGGGTTTTGAAAAGTTTAATATTTAGAATTTTGAAACTTGAGTATCGAAAAAAAAGGAATTTCCGACAATTTGAAAATTGAAGATGAGATCCCGAAGATTTGAAAATCGAAAACGGCATCTCGAAGATTTAAAAATTGAAAGTGGCATCTCGAAGATTTTGAAAATCGAAACTGGTATCTCGAAAATTTTGAAAATCGAAACCGGTATCTCGAAAATTTTAAAATCGAAATTGAATTTTGAAAATTCGAAAATTGAATGGTGGATCGGAAATTCGAATTTTGAAATGGATAGCATGTCGGCTAGAAAATAGGCTTGTTTTGAGTCAAATCTTAAGTCTAAATTTCGGCAGCTTTCCGATTTTTTTGAAATTTGAATATTTTCGAAAAGCTGCATTTTTGGAATTTCGGAATTTTGAATATCGAAAATGAATTTCCAAAAATTTGAAAATCGAAAACAGGATCCTGACTTTTAAAATTGGCGAAAACGACGTCGGGCTTGAATTTTTGAAAAGCCATAAATTTTGGATTTTTGAAATGGATTTTTGAAAGCCCGAAGAGAAATTCGGGGGATGGCCCGGTTCTTTTTTCGAAGAAACAAAAATTGAACCGGGTGACGGTTTTGCAAGTTCGAAAATAATTTTGAGTTTTAAATTGGGCATAATACCGGCTAGAAAAAGGGCTATTTTGAGTAAAATCATAAGTCCTAAATTCGGTATATGTCCGGGGTTTTGAAATTGGATATTTTGAAAAGGATGCAAATTTTGAAAAATGATGGTTTTTGAAAAAGATGTGGATCAAGTAGCACGTAGTCATGGAAACAGTATAATGACGCCATGTATGCTCTTAAGCTAAGTCTCGGTCAGTCTATAAGGGTCTATACCAGTGTACATAGCCTATCGAGAATCGGGGCGGACTCCCTAACTCGAGTTGAGCTTAGGACATGCCGTAAAACCCATACGAATCGGCTAATGGACACCTTTGACATAACCAATTTGGACTATATCAATGGTATAGTGGGACGTCGGTCACCAGTACCGGCCCGGGAAAAATGGGGTTATGCATGAACCGTAAAACTAAAACGCGTATTGTACTAGTCAAACGATTTCTATTCGAGTCTCACCCTGAAGGATACCGAAGGTTATTAACTCATCAGTAAATCCCCAGCGGAGTCGCCAAATTGTGGACATGACATAGGTCCACCCCGACGCGGCCACGCGCGGGTTTTGGGGAGGCGAATAAATCTCCATGAGATGGTCAAATGGAAATTTAAATCGAAGTCGGAGTCGCCACCGAATTTTATGGTTATTCGGAACCGTTCGAGCCCACTCTATGTCGTAGTGGGCCGTGTACAAAATACGGCCCATTTCCGATGTCAGAGTTTATTGGGCTCGTCCCTTTGCATATCGATATAGATGCCGACTTGAGCGGTTAATCGTATATTGAATGACTCTCGTTGCCAATGGTTTCGGACATCCGGAAACCACGGTTCTGAGTAAGGGGTGAGGGTACGTGTTGGGAAGTTCACTAAGAACACCCAACCCCGCCCGCACATTAGCGGCCTCTACTAGGATATCGAATGACGTTTTAATGCGCGCGTTAGTTGAACGATGAATGATATGCAAACATTGTTTTCCTAAGCATGTGAGGAATTGAACGGGTTGCTAAGTGGTTTAATGCATGAAAAATTAATTAACGTCAAAGTTGAATTTAGCATATGAGATTCGTTTTAGTATAATAAAACAAATGAAATAAGAAGGATGAATTTGCTACAAAAGATGAACAAAAGAGTTAGTATCGATTTGTAAATAATATAGCGAAATAAAAAAACGAGATCGAGAAAATAAATATTAATCGAAATCTGAAAAATATTGTTGAAAAGACGTTGTTTTGTATAAAAAACGATGTTCGAAAAAAAAAAAAAAAAAGAACGAAAAAGGACGCGGCAGAGCAGCCGGCCGCGCGGCTCGCCCGGGACGCCGGCGAGTCGCGTGTCGGGCTGGTTCCGAGATCGGTTTTTTTGGAAATTCAATTAAATCGCGTACGAATATTGTATGATCCGTACTCGAGTTAATATTTTCGACATTCGTTATATTCGATAATTGACTACGAAATCAATATCAAATACTTGGAATAGTTTTAGAAAAGATGTAAATTTTAGAAATTGTTTCGTAGAATAAATAATAAAACGACCGAAAAAGTTAAAAAAAGGTTCGGGTTTCAGACCCGTGCGCGAGCCGCCTGGGCGTGGCGCGACTCGCGTACGGGTCTGTCCGGTTTTTTATTTTTTGTTCGAAATTGCTAAATTTGATGAATCGCGTACAAAATATGAATTAATTTGTATTCGATTCATGTTTTCGATATTCGTCGTATCCGATATTCGATTATGAAATCGATATCGAATATTCGGAATGGATTAAAAAAAGGTTTTATAAAATTGTTTGAAAAAAAAGATTTTGAACGAAGAAAAGATGTAACGATTTTTGATATCGTCGAGATTTTAATATAATTCGTTTTTATACAATATTCGATTATAGAAAATCGATATCATATTTTTAAGAATGTTTGTTATGAAAATAGTTTTTGTTAATATCGATATTAGAAATAAAATAAAAAAGACGACACTTGACCCGTAAAAAGAGAACGAACGACGAGGAAGAGAAGAGAAGAAAAGGAGAAATCGGGTTTGATTACACCCTCAACCTACATGCTTTTATTAACTCGGATCGGGGCTCGTCGGAATGTGGCTAGGCACGGGAGCGTCGAGTGATGTTTGGTTCGGCTAGATGGCTCGGTTTGGACGAGAATCGGGTGAAGGGTGTCGGGTATCGGACCGGTTTCCTTCGGGTTTGTAATATCGGTTTTCTCGATGCTAAGGATAATTGATGTGAAAGGTTGTGTATTTCTGATGCTAATATTTGATGTCGATAATCAATGTGTGTGTATTGCTAATAAAATCGTGTCCCTAAAGTGTTGAATGGGAGGGCCTATTTATAGGGAGTTCCCGACCTTGATTTAGGAGAGTTTGACTACCGCCTAGGATAGGAAACGTAGGAATTTCAGAAGCATGAGAATTCCACTTTCTTGTGAAGGAAGAAAGGGAAACTCGGCTGATTTGTGCTGTTTTGGTCGAGTGTTTTACACTCGGTCGGGTGTTCGAATCGGTTTTTGAATAGGATTCCTGTTTGAGCTAGAATTACCGCTTGAGTAAGAAGCTGAGGAGAATGAGAATTCCGTTTTCTTGTGAGGGAAGAAAAGGAGTCGCGGCTGGTTCATGCTACTCGGCCGAGTGACTGCACTTGGTTGAGTCGTTTGAATCGGTTTTCGGATAGGATTCCTACTTGAGATCGAATTCTACCCTTAAACGAACTTGTTTATTATTTTGTTTAGCTGATTTTTTGTGGAGTTTGGGTAGAAATGGGACGCGTGGGACATCACGGTCGGTCCACAAGTCTCGGGAAATATCTTTGACCGGGTTTTGACTCGGTCGCTAAAAGACGGTTTTACCCCTGGTGTCGGATTCGACCCAAATTAGTGTTATTTGACTCGAAACGACCCACTGGGCCTGAATTTGAGGTTGGTTTTGTGAGATTTGTACTCCGTAAAATGCCTAGGCCAAATGCCATTGATTTCGAGCCCATTTCCGAGTACGTTAAAGCACGTTAGCGTCCGATCATCATCGGGTGTTTGTCGGAAACTACTATAGACACCTGGCGGTCAAAATGTGGGTGTCTACAAACATACATCATTATTTTTAATTCAATAGTAGTAAATGAGGTGATTAAAGGGCACTTACTCTGGTTTCCTCCTTTACTTCCTTAACAGCTCCAGTAAATATTTTCTCATTCTGTAATCAATCGTCGATTCTCATTCTTCTTTTTATTTCAATGAATTCGATATAACATCTGTTAGCAATACAAGGAAATCAAATTTAGCAGAAGAATCTTAAAAATTTAGCAGAAGAATCTTAAAATTTAGCAGAAAAATAAGAACAGAAAAAAAGAAATACGACAATGGAGGTGAAAAAATATGACAATGGAGGTGAAGACCCGTATATTAATATGTGGGAGAAGGAGAAAACTATACAATTTTGAAAATGTATATAAGCTTGTTTAATACTCCATTGTGTTTCTCACTGCACATGGGACAATTTACGGTTCACTTGGAAGTTGTATGTATTCTTGTTCAATGTGAAATCTTTAGTTTTTTTTCCTCTTCTTCAATGTGCTTTGACTGCACAATTGCTTAACGGTCTTTTTTGTCCTTTCCAAGAGTGAATGCATTTATAAAACATAAACTAATTGAATATTAGCCAATCTTTTATATATTAAAGCCAAAGAAAATGGGAGCACCACATTCACCCACGTAGGCAGCCAACTAGACGATGACGTAGCAATGACATGGCGATGTGGTGGCGTGGCAAATTAAAAAAAAATAATAATAACTCCTATCATTAAAACTGCCATCCCAACTTCTTCAACCAAAAAAAATAAAAAATAAAAATAAAACTGCCGGCAATAACCTCCTCAGCAGTTTCATATCAACCCCACTTCTTCAGTATAAATTAACTTCTATACATCCTTTCAAACAGAAAAAACGGTTGTACATCATACTATATACTCTACATCCTTTTCTGATTTACTTTCCTTTATTCCAGATTTTACAGTTTGCTTTTCTATTTTTTTAATCCGTAATATCAAACCGCCTAATGGCGTTCCACTGTCTTTTTCGAGCGCAAGTTTCTATTTTCCATGTTGATTGCTTGCTGAACTATGATGATTTTGGTGTGTTTGATTGATTATTTGGTGGAGAATGTTTCACTGTGGATGGTTGTTGTGTGTGATTGTTGAATTGTGGAAAATTTTGCTGTATCGATAAACTAATTGAATATTAGCCAATCTTTTATATATTAAAGCCAAAGAAAATGGGAGCACCACATCACCCACGTAGGCAGCCAACTAGGCGATGACGTAGCAATGACATGGCGATGTGGTGGCGTGGCTAATTAAAAAAAATAAAAAATAACTCCTATCATTAAAACTGTCATCCCAACTTCTTCAACCAAAAAACAATAAAAAATAAAAAATAAAAAATAAAACTACCGGCAATAGCCTCCTCAGCAGTTTCATATCATCCCCACTTCTTCAGTATAAATTAACTTCTATACATCCTTTCAAACAGAAAAAACGGTTGTACATCATACTATATACTCTACATCCTTTTCTGATTTACTTTCCTTTATTCCAGATTTTACAGTTTGCTTTCCTATTTTTTTAATCCGTAATATCAAACCGCCTAATGGCGTTCCACTGTCTTTTTCGAGCGCAAGTTTATGTTTTCCATGGTGATTGCTTGCTGAACTATGATGATTTTGGTGTGTTTGATTGATTGTTTGGTGGAGAATGTTTCACTGTGGATGGTGGTTGTGTGTGATTGTTGAATTGTGGAAAATTTTGCTGTATCGATTTTTTTTTTGGCGTTATTTTGATGAATTTTTGTTGTGTAATTGATTTGTAGTTTCAAAAGCAGTTGTCAAATTTGGACAGGTTCCTCTCACGAAAAAAAAAATAACTCCCTCTTCTCTCCAAAAAGAAACCCCCAAATCAAAACCCTAACTGACCACCATCATAGCCGCCGCCACCTTTTTCCTTCCTATCCTTCCATCCTTGCCGGAGATGGGATTTTAAACCCCATCTCCGGCCACATGATCGTTCTACACCTTTGTATGTCTTCTCCGTCGCCCTCCTTCTGATTATATGCATTGGGTCCGTCACCAGTTTCTCACTCTTTTGTTTTAGTGTTGCGTCGGTTCGAGTCTCGTCTGGTCGTGCTCTTCCCCTCCGATCGTCGGCGTTTTCTTCCGGTTGCACTCTGCCTCCCTCTCCCGGATGTCGACTCCCCCCTCCCCTCCCGCCGGTCGTCTTCCCCGGCCATTTTGGCTTTGGGGGAGCGGGTCTTTGGTCTTCTCTTCTCCGTTGTCCTTGTCTGTTGTTTGCTGAAAGTTTGGCAGCAACTTTTTCTTTCCCTTATTAAGATCTAAGTGGCATGGTCTTATCTTCAACTCTCAGAGATGTTCCCCCTTCCCTCGCCCCCCTCCCCCATCTCTGGTTTGTTGTTGATTGGTCTCTTTGTTTCCCTTTTGGTCCCGGTGTTGTCTTGCATGGCTGGCTAGGTGTTTCCCCCTCCCCTCGCCCCCCTCCCCCATCGTAGCCCTATGTAAGACTGAATAGGATTGTTTTCTTTTATGGGTTGTTCTTTTTTTGGTGTGAGGGGCTTTGATTTGTGTCCGTCGTTGGTGGTCTGTGTCCGACTGTCGATCTTGTCGTTCTTTTCGGGTGGTTTGGCACGACCTTCTTTCTCGCTCCGTCTTTTGTCTTGTCGTTCTTTGTTGTGGGTGGTGACCGGTTCTCAATTTGCATGTGATTATTGGGATTGTTTCTCGGAGTGGATTTCATTGTTGTGGATCGATCGGTGTTTGGATGGTTTGGATTTGGGTTGGATTTTGGTTTGTGTGGTTGGCTGTGATGGTGGATTCCTCTCAATCATAATGATGCTTCTAATTTATTTACTGTTGTTCGTAATGCTAGCAATAATCTCCTTTAGGAGTTTTTATCACAAGTTATTTTTCCTTTTTCTATGTTGTAGTTTAATTGTCCGTTTTGGAATAAGTTTGGCCCTCGGGTGTTATGGGTGTTTTGGTTCTTTTCTAGACTCTTTCTCTAGAGTGGTGGTGCTCTATAGGAAGGTCGTTGGGTGGCGCGAACTCCGTTTCGTTGTTTGGGTTTGCTCTTTGATTTGCTGGCCTTGTTCTAGGCGTGTTCGACTTCCAAAATGCAGGAGTTTTCACTCCACTGATGACAGGTCTTCCAGGCTTGTTTTCCTCGTTTCCCTTCTACGTCTTCATGGCGTAAGTGCATTTTGTGTGTGTCAGTCGTCCTATCAGCGATCGTATGGAGTTTACAACTTGAATGATGCTATGGTGGATGCTAAAGCTCGAGCCCTTTCTACTGATCTCCGTCAGCATGCTTTGGCCCTTGGACTTCGTAGCTCCTTTGTTTTTAGTTGTTATTTAAGTTTAATTATGTTCTTGATGTATTATGTTTCCCCCCAACCCCTTAACTACAGAGAGCACTATGAACACGAAGTAGTGTTGACTCTGTTCTTATTGTAGGTTGGTTTTGTCTTGGCTGGCAAAAAAAAAAAAAAAAAAAAAAAAAAAAAAGCAGTTGTCGATTTCAACTGTCGATGTTCGTGCTTCTTCCTCGGCGAAATGTGCTGCTGCATTGTCTGATACCCTTAGGTTTGTCATTTAATTCGATTTGATTTCATGCAATTTGTTGATTTCTTTTTTCCCGTTTTATTGTAGTGAATATTGATTGGTGAGATGAATAATCGTTTTAATTAGTCGATTTATAGAGATAAGTGAGGAAATGAATGAAATCGGTTTGTTTTGTTGAGTGATAGTGATTAGTGTAAAAATTGAATCTTTTTGTTTCGTTGAATTACAACGATTAGTGTCAAAATTAAATCTTTTTGTTTCGGTGAACTATATATAGTGATTATGAAAAGAAAATGAGTGGTTTTGTTTTGTTGAATTATAGTAGCGATTAGTGTGAAAATTGAATCCTTTTTTGTTTCGTTGAATTATCGAGTAGTTATGAAGATAAAATGAGTCATTTTGTTTCGTTGGATTATAACTATTAGTGTGAAAATTGAATCTTTTTCGTTTCGTTAAATTATAAGTATATGAGTAGTGATTAGGAAGAGAACACCCAAATACTAAGCTCAACACAACTCCAATCCAGTTAAAAATGTCATCTTTTTTTCTTGATTATTTCCTTCACTTTTTTGTCAAACAAATTCTCAAGAAATGCTTAAATAACTTTAACTTTGAAGAGAAATTGGGTTAATAATCCAAGGTTTTGCTCCACTTCTTCTACTTCAGTAAAAAAAGAACCACTTTTTGATAAAATGATATGAAGAAGATGAAGAGATAAGCTCTTTTCTTAACCAAATTCTAAAATGCTGCAAAATCTCAACATTGAAGACGAATTGGGTTAATAAATCAAGGGTTTTGCTCCAATTCTTCTACATTATCACAAGAATCAAACTTTCTACATAGATAAATCAAACTTTCAATAAAAAAAATGCTTCAATGAAGGAGGAGGAGGGGAGGATGAGCTTTTTTTCTTAACAAAACTCACTGCAAAATCTAAACTTGGAAGTAGAATTTGGTTTAATAAACAAGGGTTCTAAAGAGCTTCAATGAATAAGATGAAAAGATAGAACTTTTTTTGAGTTAAACTGACGAAAGATTCACATAATCAAATGGGCTAAAATGAAAGGTTATGGTTTATGGAAATGTAAAAGATTTTGATTCAACCAGCCTAATGCTAGCCACTACGTATTTTTTTTCCCTAAAGACCACCACCTACGAACAATTTGAAGCAAAGTTTGAAGTGTTTTAGACGAAAATGATAAATGTAATGTAAGAAGGTTTGATTTTGGGATTTAAATTTTGAATGAGAATAAATTAGGATCAATTGTATTTTTGTTTCAAATGAACACACTATATCATGTGTAAGAATCGAACCTCAAAATTATAATTGGAGTAATAGTGCTTTTGGTTTTACGAGTTCAAATGAACACTCTATTTCATGAGTAAGAATCGAACCTCGACATTATGATTGGAGTAATAGTGATTTTACGAGTTGGTAATCAATCATATGACAAGGGAAAAAAATGTGGAAAGTTTGGGAGATAATTTTTTTTTTTGAAGTCCGGAAAGTGGCGGTGGTGACAACGCGTTCTGGGCGGACAAACATGGGATTTTGAAGTTGGTTGGGTAGATTTAGAGATACGACCTACTTATCCAAGTAAACTTTCCTCGCCCTATCCTAATTTAGCATCATTACTTTCTTTTCTCAATTCAATATTTCATCCTACTTTCTTTTCTCTATTGAATAAATTTAACTTGCCATGTCCTGTATTTATAGTTAAACTCTATTTTTTTTGCAAGATGTTAATAATTGTGAACGTCATAGAATATGAAATTGTGATTTTCCTACTCCCTCCATTTTTTATGTTTCTCCCCGCTTTTTAACATTTGTGAGGAGTATTTAATTGAAACGGGGAGAAACATAAAAAACAGAGGGAGTAATAAATTGTGAATGACGAGGGTTTATTGTGTCACTATGTTGATTTCGGTACATTATTTATTTCTTCTAAAAATGTTAATTTACGGATGGTCCTTCTATCATTTGAACTAAAACAATAAACCTATGAAGGTAGATAAGCGCAAAAGAAATAATGAGCGAAATATTTTGTATTGTGAGATCGTACCATATGAAAATTTGTACAAATTTTGAAGGAACAACCCCACAATTTGCGCCCCAAGTACTCACATAATTTACTCTTTGGCTTATGGATGCAATTGGGTAAGATTCATCCATGTTAATACTTTTTTTCAACCCATGCATTTGTTTACATTTTCTTTCTATGTGGATATTAAGAAACAACGACCTAATTACCCGTTTTTAAGTCCAGGTGACTACAATAAGAGGATGAGTGAGAAGGTAGATTGAGAATTGAGTGTAAAGTTAAACCAATGAGAAAATTTAAAGAAGTGATCCTAATACCATGAAAAGGAAAATGAAAGAAATGGGTGAGATGGAGAGAGTAAATTCTAAGCAAACACATGTCTACTTTGGCAAATTGATGGTTGTTAATGGCTTATTAGGATACTATGCTACCTTTGTGCCGAAAACTAATTAAGTTCATGATTTTTATTAGTTGTTGGCGCCTTTTATGATTTTTTTTGTTTCGATGGTTGAAATTTTTCATTTGGTAATTAGTTATTGTTCATCAAATTTGTTTCTGTGATTATTGTAAATATTGTGAATGTCATTTAGATGCATACATGTTCCATAAATATGAATTCTTTTGATGACTATTGTAAATAAATTTGTTTTCATGAGTATTGTAATATCGTAAATGAGTCACCACTACTCTATTACTCCGTATAAAATTTGACATTCTTTATGTCTTTACCAAACAACCAAATTTGTCAATCATAATGTAATAGTGTCAAGTTAGATACAAAGTTGTTACATTAAGTGGTGATCGTTGAGTATCACAAAGATTATAGAAGGATCATTTATGTAAAAACGAAGAGCACTACATGCAATGACATAGAGAATATAAAATTTAAATCTTTTACATGTAAAACCAATTGATCTAAAGAAAGCATGCTATTTCATTTATAAAGAATGAAAAGACTCACGTCAAGACTAATGATACATTATTTAATATGAGTATTTAATATTATATCCAAAAACTCAAACGTATTTAGAAAAAAATCAAATTAAAATAAAGGATAATTCTATGTCCGTCATTGTCCAACGAAGCCAACTATATACGGAGTAAGTAATAATTGGATCATTCTCAATTAAATTTAGTATAACTTGGAAAAAAAGTCAATTACACAAAAAAAATAATTTTTTGGTAAAATGTAAGAGGTATATTAATCAATTAAAAAATAATTACACAAAAAAATTATTACTTTCACATAAATATTTCTGTTTTTCATATCATGTCACACGAGTCAGGCGAGATGGTTACATAATTCGATTATATCGGTCGAGTTAAAATAGGGGTCAAGTCATTTACGAGTCGAGTTATATTTTTATACGGTTTGAGTTAAGGCATAATACGGGTGAAAAATAGATTCGCCGCCTCATTTTGTTACTTCGTGAATTGTGAAAATATATTTTGTACTGATATTAAATCATATTTTGTAATATTCAATCATATTCGATATAATTAATATGAATATTATCATTATCTTAAATTAACAATTGAGCTCTTTTAAAATATTCTTTTCTAAAATTACTTTTTCAATTTATTTTTTTATAAATTACACATGACTTGAAATAACTTTATAAATTATTTGGAATATAACTATTAACAAGTAACTATTTTGTTTTTATAATGTTACGATAAATTTTTTGTTAAAACAATTTTTTTTGTCCATCACTTTATTTTTTTTATAACCATCTGTGCAATTTGCACGGGTCAAAACTACCCTTATTCAGCACGTGCTTATTTCTTTGTAATTTTATATGTTAAAATTAACAAAGGTATAAAATGTGAAAACAAAATGCGAGTAGGTAATTATGAGTCATAAAAATGATGTGTCCATCTAAAAGTTAATCTAATTCGAGGAGCCAAATATTTTATGGAGGTAGATAAGCACAAAATAATTGTGGAAAATAGTATTGCATAAATTTCTAATTCATTTGAAATATATGTAGATACATGAGGATAATTAATAGTTGTAAATGTTTTTATATTTATGTTGTATAAACACAATTTTTATAGAAACATCCGCGCAATTTGCGCGGGTCAAAACTAGTAGTATATTTAATTGAAGATATTTACTAACTGCAAGTGTGAACGCAAATACGGAAACATCCTCATAAAGCTTCATTTAGGTCTAAGTACATGATTAAGGGGATTGTGTAAGAAGGTCCCCTATTTGAAAATCCTAGGTTTAAGGTATTGCCACCTCACTTTTCTTGGTCCCTTCTTTAATACTCCCTCCGTTTTTTATGATTCCATACGTTTGACTTTAGCACAATAATTTAGGTGGTGTTGGAAAGGTGTATTTCTTTGTTGAAGTTACTAGTTTACCCTTATATTTATTTAGAGTACTTTTGTTTCCACCAAATTTCTTCCCTCCATATATTTCATTTTGGCTCTAATTTTAATTTTTGGTCCCCAAAATTAGGCCAACTTTCAGATTTGGCTCCAAAATAATTAAATGAAAAATGAGATTTTCTCTCCGAAATGAAAATTTCATTAACAAAAGAGGAATTTTGAATCTTCCCTCCCAAATTGAACATACTACATTCTCCATTATAAATAGACTTACAACTTAAATCTAAATTCACAACACAAACTAAATGAACCAAATAATTCATAAGCATGTCTAATTTTACATTTAATACTAGCCTTCATCAAAATGAAAATGAAAATCAACTACAAACAACAACAAACAGCAGCTTACAACTTCCAGCAAACCAACCAACAACAACAAGCAGCAACCTTCTTTGCAGTCTTCAACATGCAGCAGAAAACCAACCTCCAACTGCAACAATCAGCCATCTTCAGCAGGCCAATCAGCCACGTACAAACAGGCAGCAGCAGCCCACCAACAATGGAAGTAGCCAGCAACGGCAAAGAAGGCCATCAAATGCACAACAAGCAACAAACTTGTCAATTTTACATCAAAATGAAGAGCTTGTTGTGACTCTAAGGGAGTGGGTTAGGGGGAGTGAAACAAGCAGCAATCAAGTTCATGTTGTTAACCCACAAGCACCAACACCAATAATTACTAAACAAAAAAGGTTGACAAATATGGAAAAAAAGGAGATTAGCCAACTAATGATCTTAAGGTATAAGAATGGAAAGCTTCAACATGGGTACATTAACCAACTTAGAAAGGATTTTGGTGTGAAACGACTTGCCATTAGTCTAATTTGGAAGGAATCCAAGCACAAATCAAAGATGGTCAAGTGGTGAATGTGGATCGAAAATACAAAGGAAGAACAACAACATGCTTCATTGACCCCGAAAAGGTAAAATCTATTGATTTAAGTGATAGAATGTGTCTTAGAGATTTGGCCAATGGTTTAAATTTATCTCACACCACGGTTTGGAGATTAGTTGAAAAGGGTGAAATGAAAAGTCATTCTAGTGCCATTAGACCATCACTAACTCAACAAAACAAATTGGTTAGATTACATTGGGTTTTAGGAAAGATAAGTGCAAGTTCATTAGGTGGAAATCTAATCTATGATGAAATGTACAATGTTGTCCACATTGATGAAAAGTTCTTCTACATGACTAGAATTAACCAAAAGTAGTACTTGTTGCCTAATGAAGAACATCAACATAGAACATGTCAATCGAAAAGGTACATAACCAAAATTATGTTTATGGCGGCCGTTGCTAGGCCTAGATATGATGAGGATGGTGGTGTCTTATTTGATGGGAAAATTGGCATTTTCCCTTTTATTTATGAAGCGGAAGCGTTGAGGTCAAGCAAGAATAGAGAAAAGGGAACATTAGAAGTAAGACCTATTGAAAGCATTACAAAGGAAGTGGTTAAACAATGCCTACTTGAGAAAGTCATTCCCGCAATCAAAGCTAAGTGGCCCCTAGATGCAAGTAGAAAGATTTACATTCAACAAGATAATGCAAAACCGCACGTATCACCCAACGATATAGATTTTCTACGTGTTGCAAGGTCCGATGGGTTTGATATGGAGCTAGTTTGTCAACCCCCAAATAGTCCCGATTTAAACATTTTGGACTTGAGATTTTTTAGGTCCATTCAAACACTTCATCATAAAAAGTCACCTAAGTCTATAATCCAACTTGTGGATGCGGTTAGTAGGGCATTTGATGAAGTCGATAATGAGAAATTGAAATTTATGGATTTCCCTACATGCATGCATGAATGAAATTTTGAGAATTCAAGGTTGCAATTCATACTCAATACCACACATTGGGAAGAAGAGGCTACAAAATTCTCAAGTTGATGAAACAAAAGTGAAACCGAACATTGAATGTCTACGAAGAGCACTACATGCATTGGAGAATGTGAACAACAACAATGAACAACATGAGAATGCATAAACATATGTTTCAAAGGAGATCTACTTTTGGGTTGAATGGGGTATTGGAGTCGAAGATCTACTTTTCGGTTGAATGAGGTATTGGAGTCGTCGTACATATTAGTAGTACGACATGGGGTATACAGTAGCTTTTTTTATGGCTTAGTTGAAGCCCATTTTGTGAGTAATACATGCACATGTATATTTTTGTAAGTTCTACCCCCATTATCATTTTGGTTAATATTAAGTCATTTATGATTAAAACTATTTAAACAATTTGACAGTATAGAATTTGAACAATTTAACATGCATATTAATTTTGTACCTCCTCAAATTCAAGTTGAACAACTTGTAGTACGACATGGGGTATCAATTTGAACAATTTGATCAATAACAAACAAGAAAACATGTCATCTTTTGTTGAACAAACACCAACACAAACCCACTGAACTCACTCTAACTTTCTCACCAACACCAACACAAAAAAGATGTTCTTTTCTCAACAAACAAACACAAAAAAAAACAGTAAAACAACTCAACATTCAGAGGATTTTGATTCATACTCGTATATACCTCCTCATCGGAGTCGGAAGTCAGAATATATACCTGCCTAGACGATTTTTTTAGTAGGAGATCGAGAGGAAACCTCCTCGTCGGAGTCGGAACTCAAAGGCAACCCCTTTCTTTGTCTACGCCAACGTTTATAAGCATATCTATTCCAACCCGAGTCCGTATCAAGCGATCCATTATAGATAACCTCTCTACCATCATTGACATATCTCACATAATCACCGTCCTCGCTCAAGTGACAGTATTTATATCCTCTGAAACCCGGCCTAGAGTAAGTAAAAGCCGATTCAGAGGACATTTGCAGAGATGGATTCGCATCGTCAGTGTCAGCCTCGCCCTCACCTTCGTTCTCCGAAGTTTTAAATAACTCGTCTGGATCAATATCATCAACTTTCATACCCTTCCAAAACCTCTCACCTCCCCGGATCTCCACCTTAGCATCATCATCAACCACATTTTTGGTGACTGATTTCACAGAAACTTCATCCAAAAGAGGAGTAGATGCGCCATCATTTTTTACTGGATCCGCCGTTGGAGATTGGAGGGGGGTTGATTGACGAAAAAGGAGGGAGATGATAATGATACAGTTTAAGATTTGGGGAGAGCAAAGAGGCAGATGAGAGGGAGAGTAAAGAGGCAGATGGGAGGGAGAGTGACAGGAGTGACGAGAAATTAGGGTTTGGGTGGGTGAAATTATGAGAATTAAATAAGGGTAATATAGTCACTTACTAACCAAATAAATGATCAAATAAGAAAATGTATGGAATTAAATGAAACGGATGTAAAAGGAAAACGTATGGAATCAAATGAAACGGAGGGAGTATAAAGAAGATGTTTATGTCATTTTTTGTCATTTTACAAAGTAGTTAAACAATCCGCTAATCTAAAACAGCTAATTATCAAACATTATTTAAAAATATCTGCTGATTAAATCTGTCAGTCAAACCTGTCAATTGATTAGGTTAGTCAAATTTATTTTCTAAATCAGATTTGCTAATATCATTCCGCTGTTTACCAAATATGGTCCTAGTATGAGCCATTATTTGTCTTCATGCTCTTCTTCCCCTAATAACCGAATATTATTATAACATACGAGTCGATATTAAGTTGAAAATAATAAATCAAAATGACGCAAGTTCGAAATGATCTGATCCAATTCAAAGTCAACCAAATTTTAATAGCCCGACCAGTTGACCCGTTTGGGAGGTGTACTAATGAGTAGTTTGTAATGAGTAACAAACCGTTTGTGCCAGATAGTTTCCCTTTTCTTTGGTTGTGTTTTTGAACCTTTGATTACCCTGTACCATCAATAGAGATGAGTTGAAGATGTTGAATTCATGTGGATTTGTACTCGATAGTTTCCTCTTCTGTTTTTCCTTCTTGGGTTTGCTTCCAATAGGAAGAAGCTTGAGTAGCAGGTAAGTGATCATTTATTTATTGAATACTCCTAATTTAATATGGGCTCATGGATTGTCTTCTTCTTCTATGATTAGTATTCAAAATGTATTACTCCAGTAATTAAAATCACAGAAATAAGTCTACTGAAGTTGTGGGAAAACACAGCATGCTGCTAAGTGTATTGAAAGAGGAGTTCACATACCCTGTAGATTCCAGCCCATTCAGTAGTTGCCATGCATCTACCATTGTTGAGGTAACATTCTTTACATTAACTCTCTGATTTTTGTTATTATGCTATCACTTTCGTTGTAGCTGGAATTCTGGTGTGTTTATTAGGTTGACAAGGATCATTTTCTGGTTGCTTATTTTGGGGGAACAGCAGAAGGGGCACCAGATGTGAAGATATGGTTGCAAACATACAAGGTACCCCCAACTCCGCAAAGATGATTATTGGATTACCCCCTCCCTCGTATTTTAATTGTCCCGGAGATTAAGTACTGGTTATGGAAACGAGATAGACATCCAAAATACGCTATATTTCTTACGCAAAATTAGGACGAAACATTATATTTATTTAATATCGCAAGTGATTTTTGTGGTGTGGGTTGATTGGGATGTACATTGCTGATGGTCAGGATGGTTGTTGGAGCTCTCCTGTCATTGCGGATGAACAGCCATCAGTTCCAATGTGGAACCCTGTTCTATTCAAAGTACTTGATCACTTGATTCTATTCTACAAAGTTGGCCCTAGTGTTCAGAAGTGAGTTTGCAATTTTTTTTAATGCTCAGTAGCGGTCCTTTATGCAATTTCGGACACAATTTTCATGATGTGTTGTGTACTGCGTGTAAACAGTTTCTCCGTGTTGTTAATATAGGCGTACTATTTGCCTCCCTTTCTAAAAGATATTTTTAGGTGCTAGGGTAATGTTGTTGTTGTTGTCCCTGTTATGATTTATGACATGTAGTCTCCTTTTGGTTGATTAATTTGGGAGTAAACTGATACGGAGTATAAGCTTGTAAGCTATACTAAGATTCCGGTCTTCTTATAAGACAGGCGTACAATTTAAACCGGTTTTCTACTCTATACTCTCTCTGTCCCAATCAATAATTATTATTATTTATTGCTGGGAGAAAATGGGTGATTTTGGACCACATAACACACATTAGCTCCACTTGTACATGGAAGATGGCACACAAAAATCTACGAAAAATGGAAATAGATAAATATTGAATAATACACTCTAAAACGGAAATAGATACTCCGTTACATTTATCTAGAACGGAGAGACTAAGGATTAAGTACTACAGTATTTAAGACATGTCAAATAGCTTGCGTACGCAATTAGGTGTTGGTTTGCGTTAGGTGGTATAGGACACATCGATAAGAACTTGTATGTCATGTTATGACATCTTATACTTCGGATTCACCGCTGGACTTGATAACAATACTGTAATCTATTCTGTAAACAATAGTGCAAGTTTGTGGTGGGTTCAACGACTGTTAAGGGTATGGGTAGGTTGATTAAGTGGATCATAAGTGAAATGATGTTACCTGATTTCAGTTTGTGGTGATAGTTTTTTCGAAGGTAAAATTGTGCATCTTCAGAAAATAAATAAATAAATAGGATGTTTCTAGTGTGCTTCTATGTATTCAGATATCAAGCTGATTGGCTAGTTTTAGTTACTTAATGAACCTTAATCATATTTGAAGGCCAGAGTTTCAATCTCAGGAAATTTGTCTTCTAAGATTCAAATCACTACTTTAGCTATCCATGAACCTTTTTGAATGGTAATTTTATCAGTTGGTCAGGTTGCCTGAAGCGTTCATTTGATGGTGGATTTACATGGACAGAAAGAGAACAATTTCCTGCTGGTATTTTGGGACCAATAAAAAATAAGGTTCTGATCAAATCCTACCCCTACTTTATACTGGTGTGCTGTCCATTTTTTCAAGTTAAGCCAAAGAGTCAGTCTTTGTGGTTCTAGCTAGATTATGATGGAAATCATAGCATAACGCAAAATGACTCGCTGGACTCATTGTTAAATAGCAGAATCATCGATGCTACTTTAGACGCAGTTTCCGATTTTGGTCATATAGAAATAGCCTCACCGTATTGCAAACATCTCGGTAATGTCATGTGCATCTTACCCCTCCTTACCTTGGGGATTTGCAGCCCAGGAAACTCTTTAGTAAAGTATTTATTGTATTCATTTGCTGACGATGTAACTTGAGAGTTCTGTCTTATTTCAGCCTATTTTGGTAGATGATGGTCGAATGATTTGTGGGTCTTCTGTCGAAAGCTGGAATGCCTGGAGCGCTTGGGTTGAGGTCAAACATTTGGAAACCCTACACATAGTTTGTTGTAGAACATACGATGGGAATCATTCTTGTCCTTGCCCCCTGATTGTCAGCTTTCTCTGAACTTATGTCCAGGTAACCTCAGATTTAGGTAAAACATGGACAAAATATGGGCCAATATACATTCCTGAAGAGACTATGAGTGTAATTCAACCAGTACCATACGAGACAGCCAATGGGAATTTACGAGTTTTGTTACGATCGGTTCACAATGGAGTGTGCATGTCAGAATCCCAAGATGGTGGACATACTTGGAGCCACGCAAAGCCAACTCAGCTCCCAAATCCGAATTCAGGTTGCATTGCATTCTAAATTTTTGCTGCACTGTCTTGGTTATAATAAAATCACGACTTATTTTCTACTTGTGTCTATTGGCGAAAACAAAAACCTCATTTGGCTTGGCTTCATGTCTTCTTACACTTAATAATACAATAATCTTGTCAGAACTCTACTGCATGTTTCACTTCTCTTAATAGGGTCCCTCTGATATCTTAGTTCTTTTCTTTTTTTGACTATTATTCCAACGGACCAAGAAATGCCACTGTTGATGGTTTTTGTGAGTTGTAGTGAAACATTTATGTAGAAACCCATGTGTTTTGTGAAAGAATTCAGTCACCATGAGTCATGACTATCGACAGGGAGATTTCAATCGAAACCACACCAAAACTCATTAGCATTTGTCTGTTTGAATAGTGAATACGAAACAATCGACTAGAGCTTTTGATCGTTCGTCAAGATTACACACCTATAGGTCTGTTCTCAAGTGCATATTGCATAGATACATAAATACGTTAAAATGTTACTCCCTCCATCCCAAAAAGATGTTCCCATAATCCCATTTGAATATTACATTCCTCACATCAAAATAAAAGTGAGAACATCATAGTGGGATGGAGGGAATATGTCGTATCTTGTCAGTCAATATAGTTTAAACACCTGTTTTGTTTACTGAAACAGGAATTGATGGGGTGAAGTTGAGGGATGGGCGTCTTGTACTTGCTTACAACACTGATTCCCGGGGAATACTAAAGGTAGCAATATCCTATGACGATGGTGACTCATGGATTGACGCTTTGACTCTTGAAGATGGTACTTCCGAGATGGAATATTCATATCCAGCCGTCATCCAAGCCAATGATGGATCAGTCCACATAACCTACACCTATAACAGAACTCAAATCAAAGTAATCTTCTTTCATTTTTATTTCAGGTTTCTTCCACTCGTTTTGTATCTAATTCAATGTTTGGTGCAGCATGTTGTCCTTCAATCCAATGAAAGTCATCTACAAGAAAAGCATGTTTGATCTACAAATCCACTAAACTGTCATCATTGCTAAAAGAAAGTCTGAGACTGCGGGACACCTGAAGCTTTCAAGCTCGACCCTTTATCTTTTCCTTCGTATCATTTACTATTGTGTCTGTCCATCTTTTTCTCCACCTGTATTTTTTTCAGTATTTTCTTAGTCACTTAAGGTTTTCTAATAATGATTCATGTCAATCAACCACGCATTGTTTGGGATAGAGAAGCTTGTTGTTGTTGGTTTAATAAATCATTTGAATTGATACTATTTGTAAGAGAAGGTAATTTTGTTTGTCTATTTCATAAATCGATTATACTATTTATACAATGCTTAGAGACTCTCTTCTACTTCCTACAGACCAAGGTACAAGGAGATACATAAACGCAACTACAAAGAACTAGACATCCCTACTTTAATAAAGTAATGTCTTTTAAAGGCACCGTATTAATCCTCACATTTTAAAGCTGACGTCGCGGTCTCACAAATATTTGGGTAGTTTTATATTACCTATTAGAGGAAGACATTAACTATGGTTAAAAAGAAAGATATAAATTAACTCAATCAATCTTATTTATCTTAAGCAAATCAAATGTGTGTCTAAAAGAACCACAATTTTCCCAATCACTACCCTTAACTTCTCATTAAGCTTATATAACCCCCCACTCAGCTTAACCACCCAACTTTAACAACTACTCATAACCGCCTAGAACATGGTTACACAAACAAAAGATGAATAGTTTAAATACCACCGTTAGGAGTCATGTATACTAAACTACAAAAAAAACATTGAAAATAAGTAAATGCAATCATAAGCAAGGAAATTTCAGTAAATAAGTTAAACAAAGAAGTATTTGGTGCATATTTAATAGGAAGAATTGTGTGAAAATAAAAAAAGAAAAACTTCAACAACGATTAAAAAGGAGATTACACATCTCTTGAGCTACTGACGGTGGATAAAAAGGTTTTTGCCCTTTTCTATTTTAGTAAAAGTAATGTCAAATAAAGCATTCATATTCATCCTCACTGAAAAACGATGATGCGTCGTCACCACAATATTTTATGGATTAAAATATTAATTTGGGGAGAAGTTGCCTAATGTACAACAATAATTCAATAATCGCTTATTAAATTCAAATGAGACCGCCCATACAAATTAGCATCCATAACTACACCAATTATCATGAATACAAAACAAAAAACTATAAAATCAATTGATATAGTGAAATAAATTCCTACAAATTTTGTAAGAATACCATCAACATTTTACAGTTTGTTTATAATAATAAATAATTTAAATGCAATTCATGCAATTTTCGCACGGGTTAACATTTTTAAAATTTTATAATAAAGTGATATGGCATGAAGATTTGAAGTAAGAAAATACAAATTGAAAATAAAATCCGTTAACAATATTCAAGAATTATATATATTTTACCCTTTTTGTTAAATATACGAAATTTTTTGAGATGTTACACGAGTAAATACAACCTTCAATTTGCTATAAAAATGAAAATATCGATAAAAAAAGTATTTTAATGTATTTGTTCGATTAACATTTTACGTAAATCTAATTCTCTACTATATGAGTTAAGTTATGAATCAAAACTAATTATTTAATTATTCTAATTCCGTAAACTTTTTTTTCCATACAACGAAGTACGTAGTACAGAGTAATATTTAATACAACCCCGTGATTTTTCACGGGGATTGATACTAGTATAGTACAAAGAACTAGGTTAGTCTAACAAGGGGAATGTATATACAATGAATCTATCATTAATCTATTACGCTCTGCAGTCAAAACGGGAGGGGCTGGACGTTGAGACTGGAACGAAAGTCATCGAACAGAGCTTTGGGAAGGCCTTTGTCGAAGATGTCAGCAAACCGATAGCGGGATGGGACGTGTAGATTAGAAAGCCTAACTGACCAAGCGCAACTTTCTCTCGAACAAAGTGGATATCTATTTCTATATGCTTGGTGCGTTGATGATTGACAGGATTGCCGACAAAGTAGATCACTGACGTTATCACAGTAGACAATGGTAGCTTTCGATTGAGGGCATCGGAGTTCAAGAAGGAGATTGCGGAGCCAACAAGTTTCAACGACAATGTTAGCCACGCGCCACGGTATTCGGCATTGGTGCTAGAGCGGGACACGATGGATGGATGTTTAAAGGACCACAAGACGATATTGTCGCCTAGATAAACATAATAACTAGAGGTGGAGCGGCGGGTGACGGAGCATCCTGCCCAATCTGCGTAAGAATAAGAAATGGGGGAGCTGGTGGTGGAGGGTCATATGGTGATGTCGTGCGATGTGGTACTGCAAATATAACGAAGAATGCTTTTGAGTGTGGCAAGGTAGGGTTCTCGAGAGTCGTGTATGAAGAGTCAGACCTGTTGAACCGCATAGGAGATGTTGGGGTGGGTAAAGGTGAGATATTGTAGAGCGCCTGCAAGACTGCGATATAATGATGAGAGGTCATATATAGGGGGACCGGTGGCGGAGCTAATATTGGCATGGCTTGAGTATCGATCGGTGTTTGAGAGGGCTTATAGGAAGACATATTGGCCTAAGTCAGGTTTCTTCGGCATATTTGGATTGGGAGAGGAAGTTCGACCCGAAAGCCATAACCAAATACAGTTGAGGATTAAAATGAAGTAGAAATACTACTATTTCGTGAATAAAATAGATAGGTCATGTTCTTTTATAAGCTCAATTTCAACTCATTTAAGTTCAGTTGAAGCAACTCATCTTTCATGAGTTCAGCTCATCTCTTGTAACTTTAGCTCTTATAAGTTTAACAAATATTAGTAGTTATTATATTGTTAATATTATTTATTTTACTATATTTATTATCATAACTAATACTATTATCACTCTTAGAATTATTCATGTTTGGGATCAAGCGATCGATATGTCGGAGTTTGACTTGATGGTTGAGGTATGTTGTGGTTGATTCATCATGGGTGTGGTCTTGCACAAAGAGCAATAAGGGCCTTAGAGGAGAACCGATGTGACCTCTTCGACGCTGAAGCTAACAATTGTGAGATGAGTGCAATAATTTTTTATTTTTTATTTTGGGAAAAGGTAAGCTTTGTATTAATATCAAATTGGAAGAATTACAAACTTTCCCGACACACCAAATTAGAGTCATACAAATACCAATACAAACTCTCAGTACTCCAAATATTGATCAACCATCCTATACTTATCCTGAGTTAATAGAAACCTATGCCTAGCCCGACACTCCACCTGTATCACCTTCAAAATCTGCTCCGGTCTTGGCATCCACTTCTCGTGTTTACTAAGATTTCTCACTCGCCATATATGATAAATAACAGCCACTATAGCACAACCAACTAATCTTTTGTGACCAGAATTATCAAATCGATAGCTGCTCCACCAATTCACCACATCCACAGGAGGAATGGTCGTATTAAGCCAGTTCGACACCAAACCAATTACTCTCCTGCTAAAAGAACACCGAAAGAATATGTGGTCCTGATTCTCATTCTCATTATCACACAACCAACAATCAGTAGCTAAATTAAGCCCCCAACGAGCTAATCTCTCATTTGTTTGCAGTCGATTATGCATCATTATCCACGCAATGAATGAATGTTTAGATAAAACTAATCTGTGCCAGACCACGCAACTTACTCCATCCAACGTCCTGTTTATCCATTCTCAACCAAGTATAGCCCTGCAGTACAATATAACCCCTACCATCCTGCAGCCAATCTTCATTCTCAAACCCAGACCTGAATCTATTGTATACAGTACAAATTCGCTTCCAAGACAAGCTAGATGTTGTAGAACTAACAATCACCTTCCAATCTTTACCCTTTCAAAAGTTGCTATGAATCCAACGAACCCATAAATGATCCTTTTTGGCTGCAATCCACCAAATATACTTGGCTATGCTAGCCAAGTTCCAATCCAGAGTATCTCTAATACCCAATCCACCCTTATGTTTTGGATAACAGACTTGATGCCAGCCAACAAGAGGAGCAGAGATGTAACTATAATGCCCTTTCCACAAGAAATTACGACAAATATCTTCTACCTTCTTAATCACCGTCTTGGGTAATAGAAACTCTAGCCCAATACGCATGTAAGTTCTGTAGAACTGCCTTGACTAACGCTAGTCTACCTCCATAAGACAAGTGCCTAGATCCCAACGCTCTGATACGATCTACAATATTTTCAGCCAAAATCGCACTATCCAGCACACCCAATTTTTTGTAAGAAATTGGAATGCCTAAATATTTGAATGGCAGGACACCCTTCCTCATACCAGTGACACGCAACACTTCTTCAACCTCCTTAACTCCATTCATATAAATTTCTGATTTCTCTTTATTCATTTGGAGCCCAGATACCTTAGAAAAGGTCAAGAACGCTCTCATGAGAATCGTAACTGACTCCTTATTCCCATACGAGAATAAAAGCAAATCATTGGCAAAGCAAAGATGAGTTAATTTCAACTATTTACACATTGAATGATGCTTGAACCCGTGAAAATCTTGCACTTCTTGTAGAATTCGTGATAGGTACTCCATACATATTGCAAATAGCAAAGGGGAAAGAGGATCCCCTTGACGAAGACCCCTCCTTCCTTTAAAATACCCAAAGCTATTCCCATTAATCACCAATGAGTAACTAGCAGTTGTTACACACTCTATCACCAATTCAATGAACTGACGAGGGAATCTCAAAGCCTCCATCATATCCCTAAGAAAAGCCCATTCCACCGAATCATAGGCTTTCCTCATATCAATCTTCATTAGGCACCTAGGAGAGCAAGATTTCCTCCCATAGAGCCTGACTAAATCTTGACAAATTAATATGTTCTCAACAATTTCCCTTCCTTGAACGAACCCACTTTGATTTTGACTAATAATATCAGGAAGAATGTCGCCCAATCTATGACATAAAATCTTCGCAATACATTTATGCAACGTATTAAATCACGCGATAGGCCAAAATTGAGACACATTATCAGGCATCGAGACTTTAGGAATCAAAGTTATTAAAGTATGGTTCACCTACCTTAGTAATTTTCCACTTCTCCAAAAATTCTGTACTGCTTCAACTACACTTGTACCCACAATACTCCATGCATCCTTGAAAAACTGACTTCAGTATCCGTCAGGGCCAACACTTTTATCGCCTGGAATAACAAACATACTCTCCTTTATCTCCTCAGTAGTCAAAGGTCTGATCAGCCATCTTGCCTGCTCATCGGACACAGTTTTTCCTTTCCTCACCACAGGCTTATAGACAGCAGAAACATCAACACTAGTCCCCAACAATTTCAAATAATACTCCTCAAATGCTGAATTAATCTGCTCAGGTTCAGTCCTCAATATATCATTCCCATCCTTAATGGACACCACTTTATTACTTGCTCTTCGTTTCTTAATACACGCATGAAAATACGCTGTATTATCATCACCCTCCTCTACCCATTGAACTTTTGCCTTTTGTCTAAGGAAAGAGTTAGTAGTCTTCTCAAATTTTAAGACTTCCTTAGCCGCACTCCTCTCATTCCTACTTAATTCCTCATTTAACGGGTCCAATTGAAGCTGCTGCTGCAAGTCTTCCAGCAGTATTTTAGCAATTTGCCATGTTATTTCCACCTCTGATAAATGTCTTCTATTAAGACTCCGAAATTCAGCCTTAGCCATCTTTAGTTTTTGCACCAATATGAACATGGGATTTCCATCCACCCGTCTTCCCCAAATCTCCTCAACCATACCTCCAAAATGTTCATCCAAGGACCACATATTATAATATCTGAAACTAGAGTTCACATTCATTCTCACTGCCTCAAGATAAACAATACATGGACAATGATCATAAAGTCCTTCAGGAAGAAAACAACCACTCATTTCAGGGAACCTCTCCAACCAAGCTTCATTATAGAGCACTCTATCTATCCTACTAAAGACTCTAGTGCCCTCTTCATGTTTATAGTTCCAAGTAAAAATAGAACCAGAAGTATGAAGCTCCATCAACTCACACTCATTGACACAATGTTGGAACCTTCTTATTTCAGCCCAAGTAGTAGGTGCTCCAATTCTTTCCCCTTGATGCAGAATATTGTTAAAATCACCCCATAAGATCCAGGCACCACTAGCTTGTTGCTTATAGTTTTTAATTATACTCCATAAACAATTACGCTCAGTTGGCTTATTAAACCCATACACCACCGTTAAGTGAAATTTGACATTTCTCCCCTTATCCCAAACTTTAGTAAAGATAGTTTGAGCAGTGACATATTCTATAGACATCTCATACCGAGCCGGTTGCCAATACCGAGCAGTGCAATTATTCCTCTTGTAGAAAGATAATCACTTTCTAGTGAGAGATCGAGTATTAGAAAGTTATCTCTCTTGCTTAAGCCTTTTATGTCGTGTATATTTATAGTGTTTCTCTTTCCACTTGCTGATTGGGTTTGCGTAATATAGGGGCCTATTTTTCTTTGAACGATAGTTAATTAGGGAGCCAATGTAAAAAATCCATGGCCCATCGATAGCCTCTCGGCGAGCTGTTTGTCTTTATTGGCGTCGCCATCGATTTATTGTACATTGATACTTGCGTCAACTTAGTTGTGTGGTCGAGTGATCCTAAGTCGTTATTAATGCTTTGCTTCTCTGTGAAGATGTTTTTTTCCATGCAAATTTACGCCAATGAAAAGTCTTTGAAAATGGTCTGTGATGGGAGGAAATTGCCGTGGTTCCCAACCAACAAATAGAGTCCAACTAATCCTAACGGGTAGCTAGGGTAAGTCGGGTCGAGTCCACGTACGGGGACGGTAGAAGGTGGTTTAGGCTCGGTTCCACCTAAAGACTTGACTAGGTCAACGAGCTAAGCTAAGATAACACAATGAAAGGGGGATAAGACTGTGACAGAATAAGCTAAGAAGGTGGAGAAATCAATTAAGAAAAGAGTAGGGTTAGGTCGGGTTCAGAAGTGTAGTAGGATAGTTGGGTAATCGAGGGTGTAGGTTTCACCTAGTCCGTAAGGGCGGTCCGCGCTCTCGCGTCAAAGACAAACCCGAATACCCATGCAAGATGCTACTCTAAACAAGAGGATTCAACCACAAATCAACCAAACAATGAGAAGAATGAAATAAGCAAGAGGAGCATTTGCAACTACTACTCTAACAAGCATTTCATCAAACACATGGTATGCACAAAGAGTGACTAGTGACAAAGATTCAACCTTTACCCACAATCAACCCAAATCACCCATAATCAACACATAATCCCCCTACTAACCCCACAAGATTCTACTCAATCATATCTAAACTAACACTAACCAAAACAAGAGGAAACATCAACATATCCATAACATTCATTAAGAAGATGAGACTAGCAATAACAATAAACTATGAACAAAGATTAAAACTTGAATAACAAAGAAAGATTAAGAGAAAAGAGGGAAGAAAGATTGTACCAACTAAACAAGAGAAGAAAAGATGAACACTTGCATAGAAGAAAACCCAAACATCAACCAAGGTTGTCAATCTTGGTGGAGATCTTCAAGAATTCCCATAATACAAGAGTTAAACTATGATTAAGGACTAATTAGAGACTAATCTACACTAATGTAAGCTAATCTAAAGTAGTCTAGGGTTTAGTGGGTAATGTAAAATAAAGCTTGGTGCTTAAAATAATACAAGAGGGGGGTATATATAGGGTTACAAGAGTGAAGGAGAAGAAAAGAAAGAGTCACGACTACAGCTGCTCCTTCCCGGCCGGGAAGGTGGTGGTCCCGACCGGAACGAGATGGTCCCGACCGGGAAGACTCTTGGTCCCGACCGGGATGAATAACACCGGGCGGTGTTATGCATAACACCGGGCGGTGTTAAGCATAATACCGGGCGATGTTATGCTCTTCCCGGTCGGGAAGGGTGATGATCCCGACCGGGATGGTCCATCAGAACGCGCTTCTTTCTTGGACTCCTTCCCGACCGTGAAGGCTACTCTTCCCGCCCGGGAAGGGTCTTGTAGGCCTCGAAGATGATCATAAAGGTCCCTATTTGCTCTTCATAGGCTTCTCATCGATTCTCGGTGCTCGGGATCGAGTCTATATCCACCCGACACTAATAGCAAAAACAAAAGAGCCCTACGAATACAAACCACCCATTACGACCTGAATCAAGGCCTACTGTACAAACGAACCCCACAAGGAGTCCTCCTTAGGTGCATAAACAAAAACCAATCCGAGAGAGTCATGGAAGAGGTACATGACGGAGAGTGCGGACCCCACATGAATGCACACCTACTAGCCCGAAAAATAATGAGACTGAGTTATTACTGGATTACCCTAGAGGCAGAGTGTCGACGTCACGTTCGACACTGCCATAATTGCCAAATATTCGCCAACATCCAACACCTACCTCCTTATCCTCTACACACTATAGCCACACCCTGGCCCTTCTCCACTTGGGAAATAGACATCATAGGGAAAGTACACCCATCCGGGACCGGCGGACATTGCTTTATTTTAGTAGTCGTCGATTACTTCACCAAATGGGTAGAAGCCGCCTCTTACACCGTACTAACCTCAAAACAAGTAGTCAAATTCTTACAAAACAACATCATCTGCCGTTATGGTGTACCTCATGAAATCATTAGCGACCAGGGGGCTCACTTCAGGGCCGACAACCAAAAACTCCTAGACAAATACAAAATCCAAAGACACAAATCCTCACTCTATAAACCGCAAACCGACAGGGCCGTAGAAGTAGCCAACAAAACCATCACCATAATCCTTAAGAAAATGATAGACAACTACCGGGATTGGCCAAACAAAATCCTCTTCGCCTTATGGGGATACCGAACATCCTATAGAACACCCACCGGAGCCACACCATATTACCTAACCTACGGTTCCGAAGCCGTTCAACCAATAGGGCTAGAAATATCACCACTGAGAATATTAGCCGAAAGTGGTATCCCTGAGGAAGAATGGAACCAAAAACGGTACGACGAGCTAGTACTCCTAGATGAACGTAGGATATATGCCCTATCCAACATACAAGCCTACCAACAACGCATCCAACGAGCCTTTAACAAGAGAGTGAAATCCCGAAACATACACGAGGGAAATTTAGTGATCAAATCCATTAGAGCACCTCTTCCCGTCGACCCTAGAGGGAAAGTCAAACCAAACTGGGCATGCCCCTACCTCACTAAGAAAATACTCTCGGGGGGGGGGGGGGGGGGGAGGGGGCGTGATCCTTATCGACCTAGATGGTCAAGAGTTCTCAACCCCGACCAACATCGATCAACTCAAACCATACCACCCATAAACACCCTGAAAACCACGTCCCAACCTCCGGCTTAGGGGGAAGCAAAAAACAACAACAACAACAACACAAAAAAAGAAAAAGAAAATCAAGTTCGCATCGATAAATGGCATAAACGAGTCTAAAGCAAAATCACCTACACTTTTCTAAAGAACTACGAACATGGTTTGATTCCGTCTAAAAGCGGATACGTAGGCAGCCCGTTCCCCGGGTACAACCGAAGAAAAAAGCAAAAAAAAATCGATTAATCGATCCATGTATAAACCGGGACTCCTTCTACGACCCGACCCCCGAGTGATTTAAAATGACGAAGCACAAACGACGAGCCGAGGACGGGGTGAAAACCCGAAAGGGCGCCCCGGGCAAAATGAAGAAACGAGTTGCGAGCCGTCGTAAAAATTAAAAAAAAAATGACGAGCCGAGGATGGGGTGAAAACCCGAAAGGGCGCCCCGGGCAAAATGAAGAAACGAGTGGCAAGTCGTCAAAAAAAAACAAAAAAAGAAAAAATACAAAAAAGGGTGAGATGAGGACGGAGTGAAAACCCGAAAGGGCGCTCCGGGTAAAATGAAGAATCGAGTTGCGAGCCACCACAAAAAAAAATGTGCTTCTCTTTAATAACAAAATTCGGTTAAATCGAGCCTTTATCGAGGCATTTACAACAAAAATCCGAAGTCCGGACATCCCGGAAGTTAACAACGTGTCAAAACCACACAAAAACTAGTACTAATACGCCACATATTATCAACTAGTATTACATAATATAAATGACTGGGCTCTACCTGTCCAACTCTTCCTCACCCTTACCGTTCGGGTGTGATCGCTTGCGTTCTTCCTCCACGATTTTCTGAAAGCAAGCTTCTAACGCCCTATCCAAACGTGAGTCCAGCAAATCCCACTTTCTTTGCTCTCGTCAGTCTTGGCCCGTTCAGATGAACTGGCTAAACTAGGATCGGTCCCGCTGTCTTTGGGTAGGCACCTGGTAACGGTCTCTCGAGTCACCTCCTCGCCTCTTAGTGGTACTGTCTTCCTAGCTTTTGAGTCAATATGCCCTGACGAGTATTCACGAACCCTTCGTCGGATAGAAGCATTGTCGGCCTGTCAAACACCCTCAATAACAACGGGACGCGAGAATTGCTGCTCCCAAGAAATCCTGAACTCTCTAAGCGAATCCCCCATCCATGGGTCAGAAGTAGAGACAATTTCAGCATCCTTTGGAATAGAAAGTTGGACACCCATTTGATGTGACAGCATGCCCGGGTAAACACGAACTTGATCCCTCATGGATAGTATTAGCAAAACCCATGTCGAAGACGAAAATGGAAACCTGATACGCCCACTAGTGTTCCACCACGGGATAGACAACCTGATGACCACATCCCCTTCAGCCAAATAGGAAAGCCAATCCTTTTCCTCGGGAATTTTACTCCATAACTGCACCATTTTCCGGCCCGTGAAATCCCTGTAGCTATAATCTTTGAAACACCGGGGAGGGATCACCAAACCAAGACGTTCCTGCAGCCAAACCTGTACAAACCACTACAAAACATCACAACCATAAAAATAAAACCAAAGGGGGGGGGGGGGGACAATACAAAAAACACACCTGTAAGATGATCCTAGAACCCCGAGAAGGTGTCCCCTGTAGCCGGACACTAGCATCAAGACCCAAAACAAGCTTACCCAAAATAAGCAAACAAGGTGACCGTCCATGTTCTATTGCCATCACCACATCCAAAACCTGGGGATTACCCCAACCTTCACGTGACCGCGCATCCTCAAAAAGATAATAACAAGCAATAACAATGTTAAAAGCAAGCCTACATGCCAAGGTCGAAAGGTGACGAGAGCCAACTTGTGAGAACGTCCTAGAAAGTAACTCTAAGTTAAGACCGTCCGTACCAAAATAACCTTTAGCCTCCTCTAACGAAGAAAGGTCCAAAAAGTGGTAAAACCGCTCCACATAAGCATCATCCCCATAAGGCACACAAGGTCGAACCGAGCTCCATCCGCTTATAGCATCTATGTCTTCGGGCAAAGGACAAATTTTACCCCAGGGAAAGCAAAAAAATGGTATTTCGGGTCCCAAAACCTAGAACATGCCCGCTAGAAGTTATCTTGCACCATGCCTCGACTAAGCGCAACAACCACCGATAAGCCATCATTTGAACTAACCTCGGGGTCACATTTCTTAAAAGAACCAGCTCATCCGGAAAGGACATTCCCAAAACCCGACATAACCCAAAATATAAGTGTGCTATACCCTATGGATATCCTAGTATGTCTAAAACGAACACCCACAACTCGTATATATAGCCCTAATCCCACAAGAATTAGGAAACAACGAAAAATTTCCATAACCCGGGGCCCTGACCGGATCGGCCCATGCGCCCGAATTTCCGGCCGCCCATGCCCAGGCGGTCTGAAGTCAAGTTGTCTCAGCCCAAGCGCCTATAGTCATGCAGGCGACAGCCCGAGCAACCCAAGGATAGAAATTTAAACCTCCATTATCACCGTGGCTATGATCTTCTACCCCGGACATCGGGAACGACCTCCCGAAATCACTAAAACCCGTCCGGAAAACCAAAATACCCACGCAAGGGCTGCGAGAACGTGGATCTACCCGTCGGACGAACAAGACTTAGACATTTTTTTTATTTTTTTAGGGGGATAAGCTACCCCACCTAGGCATGTCGTAGCCTTTTAACGATTACCGTCGAGTCACGTCCGTAGCCTAACAAGGCAATATTACGAGTATGTAAACAGTGGTCATGTAAAAAGTTGTCTACCTTTTTTTTTCAAAAAGTGCTCGGATTTTAAATTCCGATTTCATACTAAAGCTCATCTCCTAATATATGCGGTCAAAACACGTTAATGTTTTACGTTAACATTTCGTCCATCTCGAGTCAAAAAATTTTAATCGACGTGATATCCGATCCGATTCCTGGCTCAAGCTAACGCATTTCAAAACCCTCGAAAGAAACCATTTTCGTACTCTCATGCAACGCTAACGCACCTTAAACTGAGTCACATCGCAAAACGAATGAACGCAAAGGTAATTACTTGTCAATCTAGGTAAACAATTCGCCAAATGAAAACGCAAGACTAATCCAACCAATTCAAATACTAAAAATCTAAAACAAATATACAAAATATACAAATCCTTATACAAGTCAAGGCTAAGAAGGACCCCTAGAAGTCACGCCGACGACAATCACGATCTCACAAAGCTGGTTATCTAACCCTAGGTCCTCCAGGTCTATAAGAGGAGACTCACTACCGTCCATCCCTGACAGCATATCTAGAGTAGCTGTCTAGGGAATCCCTCCAACCTCCTCCGTAGCACCCGTAGCCTCAGCTTCAGCCTTAGCCTCCCTTTCGATCTGATGCCTAGCCTCACCCTGTGCTGAGGTCTCGCCCCGGGACCGAGCCAGATGCTCCTTTAGGAAAGCGATCTCCTCAGCTCGAAATTTCAGGAGTCGTTGTGCCTCAACCTCTCTCACCTCGAGCTCGGTCACCCGAGTCTCCAACTGCCCCACCATACCCGAGACATCCTGCAAATACACTTAAGCATTAGGAAAGTACACCAACAGCCTAGAAAGCCACCTTAGTCACGTAAAATCACCGATCGGGGTCCCGAAGTGTCACGGGAAACCCTCGAGGCGTAGGCCCTGAAGCATTTGGCAGCCTGCCACAAACACTGATGGCAAGCCGAGGAAACCTGAGAGTGCAACCATAGAAGTTAGGCAAACCGACCCTAATTCTTAGAACCCAAACGAAGAACAAAAAAAACTCACCCGGTATGATCTAGCTTGTTTTGTATGTGTTTACGATAGATATTTGAGCCAGATTTGGTGATTAAAGGTGCGGATTTAGAGTGGAAATCGTCTAATTGGGTTTATTAAGTAAATTATGCTTTATTGAAGAAAAGACGGTTTTTAGAGCTCTTAATTCCGTGATGTGTGATTTGGGCTCGGGACGGAGAATGTGAAGAACAAGCCCAACTAAACCGAGTACGTGAAAAGTCAAAGCGCAGCTCGGGGATTGAAGACGGAACTGCTTTGGGTCCGTGTCAGCTTATTAGTTCTTATTAGTTATTATTATTATTATTATTTTTTTTTTTTTTTGCAAAAAAATTATCATTTCATATCAATAGATGAAATTACAGTTTTAAGCAAAAAACACTATCACACTACGTACATCAATCATTAGATTGAGACTAAATGAGATAAAATCCTAACAAACTTAGGATTAGTACAATGAAACTGAAATCTGGCAGATACTGTAAACTTGACTTGATGAATAATCAAGGCAACAGATGACTCCAAATCAGTAAAGATCCGTTTATTTCTTTCCTTCCAAATTGCATTTACACTTGCAGCGAGACTGACCTGGAACCATACAGCCTTCCAATGCTTACTATGCCGCGTATTCGTTATCCATGTACCTGCAGCACGCATACTACGACCTGAATAGCAAATACCCATCCAATCTAACAAAGCTGACCAAATCTGAGCAGAAAAATCGCATTGGAAGAAGAGATGAGCATGGGTTTCCGCATCCTTCTTGCACAAACAGCATCTATTAACCATGTGGAACCCCCGCTTAGCATAAAGATCTGTAACAGGCAACTTGGACTGGTAAGCCAATGAAAAAATCACACTGTGATAGGGTTTAATAACTGCAGATTTGATCAGTCCCTTCGGAATCCTAGCAGCACCCGGACCATTAAACGTGGAATAAGCAATGGCACATGAGAATTTCCCTCTTTTCCTGCAAGATTCTAAGAAAATCTGAACCTGAGGAATAGACCCGAAAACTTGAATACAGTAATCTCGAACATTAATAATACTTTTCATTATCGCAGGGTAGTAATCCTTAACATCAATATCCCAAATAGAAATGCCATTCAACAGGTAATCAGCACACCATTTCGGCCAAATGCTCCCTGCTCCTGCAGACAGCTTCCACAACCATTGAGCCATAATAGCATTGTTCCAAGAAGCTAGATCCTTGACATTAAAACCTCCACTATCCCAAGGGGAACATACATCTCTCCATTTCTTAAAAATGAGCCTCCTACTGCCCTCCTGTATACCCCAGAAGAAATTTTTACACATTCGATTAATTGAAGAAATCACTCCTTTTGGCAATAGCATACAACCACACCAAAAATTCTCAATCCCAAATACCACTGAGTTCAATAGTTGGGCTTTCCCAGCATAAGAAAGATGATAGGTGGACCATCGAGAGAGAGCTCTCTGAATCTTGAGAATAAGAGGATCGAACAGTTTAGTGGTCAGTCTGGCAGTATTCAAGGGGACACCTAAATAGCGAAAAGGGAACTCCCCTAGACTGAAGCCTGACTCCTGCAAAATGACCTCTTTAACAGCCTGCTCCACACCCCCAAAGTAGATACAAGTTTTATCCTGGTTAGCATACAAGCCAGAAACACTAGCAAACTCGTTCAAAGTAGATTTTACAGCCATTACGGAAGGTAAGTCTCCTCTCACAAATATCATCAAGTCATCCGCAAAAATTAGGTGTGTGAGATTCAATTTGCAACATTTGGGATGGTAGGAAACATTAGGAAGAAGACATAGCTGCCTTAGCTTTTGTGAAAGGACTTCCATGCTCAATACAAACAAATAAGGGGATAAGGGGTCACCTTGTCTTATTCCACTAAAACCCTGAAAATAACCTGAGATTCCTCCATTTATCTTGAGCGAATACCATGGATTTTTGATACAGCCCATCACCCACTTTGTAAATTCAGAAGGAAAGCCAAAAACGCCAAACATATTCTCAATGAAACCGCATTGAAGGGAATCGAAGGCCTTTCGAATATCCACCTTAATCAAACATCTAGGCATTAGAAATTTCCTAGAATAACCTTTTACTAATGACTGAGTCATAAGAATATTTTCAAAAATATCTCTTCCTTGCACAAAAGCACCTTGTTCTTCTCCAATAAGAGACGGTAAGATATTCTTTAGCCTATTAGCTAAAATCTTAGAGACTGCTTTGTAAAAAACAGTGCAACAAGAGATAGGTCTATAATCCATAACTGAGCATGCTCCTGGTTTTTTAGGAATAAGAGAAATGAGTGTAGAATTTGCTTGTTTTGCCATTCTACCTGTTCTAAAGAAGCTATGAGCAGCTTTACAAAAATCCTTACCCACAATGGACCAAACAGATTTGAAAAACCCAGCGGAAAAACCATCCATACCTGGACTACTGTTGGAATCCATTTGGAAAACAACATTCCTAATCTCCAAATCAGTAACGGGAGAAATCAGAGCACTCATATTAGCTGGAGGAGAGATACCAGACCTATTCAGAGGAGAGACAGTAGAAGAGGACCCCAAAAGATTATTATAATAGTCCTTAATAAAAGCATCAGCTACATCAACAGGACCTTTTCTGATCTGCCCTGATTTATCAGCAATAGTCCCTATCATTTGAACCACTTTTCGCTCAGCAATTCTAGAAAAGAAATATTGAGATGAACAATCTGCTAGGTTGATATGCTTCACTTTTGCTCTTTGCTGCAACATGCTCAGTTCAGCCTGCTTATACACCTTATATGTAGCACACAAACCTTTTTCCTCCTGTAATAAATCAGTAGAAAAGGGAGTAGATTGAATCCTTTGTTGACAGGAAATTAAAGCCTCTTTTGAAGCCTGTACTCAAGAAGAAATTCCAGAAAACTCTGCCTTATGGAGGATAATAAGGGCTTTTTTAACGTTCTTCAATTTACCAAACAAACTAAACATTGGAGATCCAGAAATACTCCTTCCCCAAGCTTCCTTGACAGTAGTAATATAGGCTGGATGGGCGCACCAACTATTCAGGAAACTGAATCTTCGTCTGAAGGAGTAAGAAAGAGGAACTTCCACAATAATGGGAGAGTGGTCAGAAATTCCAGCCTCAAGAAAACAAGCAAAGGAGGCAGGAAAAGAAGAGACCCAACAAGGATTGACTAGAGCCCTGTCAAGCTTTGACCAAACCCTAGATTGGGACTCTTGCTTATTAGTCCAAGTTAGATCACAACCCGAACATTGCAAGTCATCCAGTTTACAAATACTAAGACAATTATTAAACTCCCATACATCCTGTAAGGACGGGGGATTAGGTCCAAGCTTCTCCTCAAGACTTCTGACAATATTAAAATCACCAAGGACGATCCAAGCTACATCAGTAGCCAAGGAAACCAAATCATTCCAGAGGGAGATCCTAGAATTTCCATCATTTCGAGCATAGATGGCACTAAACAGGAAACTCAAATTGTTCAGAAGATAGGTAGCAGCACAAGTTATATGCTGATCTGAAGAGCTCAAGTGAACAATAGAAACAGTGGCCGGATTATAGAAGACCCATATTCGACCATTATAATGCTGATCATAATTAGTAATCACAGACCAATTTTGAAACCACTTGTTAATGATCTTTGTTGCTTTAGCCTGCTTAACCCTAGTTTCAAGAAGAGCAAACATATCCAGCTTATTAGTTTTAGCAAAATCCACTACTTCACTAAGTTTTGTAGGACTGTTTAGTCCTCTAATGTTCCATGAAGCAACCTTCATTGTAGATATCAGGGGGGACAGGTTCCTCTTCCTTTCGTCTTCTACACTCAAGTGAACATCCTTGATGTATTGCAGGTTCCCCAATACCATTACAAGGCGAGAGATTACTTGGTGTATCCTCTAATTCACTAGACTCAGGACTCAAAATCTGAAAAGGATTATTGAGCATCACTGGCTTCACGGCCTCAGGCTGAAACACCTTAGCCGCTGATGAGTTCCTCTTCTTGATCACTTTAAAACTATCATCCTGATGAATTTCCTCTGACTGAGTAATGAGGTCATTAGTACCAGTAGAAGGCAGATCCTCCTTTACTGGCACTTCAGGTGACAAAGGAGGCATATCCACCCCCACCTTACTCATAGGAATCTCAACCTCAGCCTTCTTTTTTCTCTTCTTCTTACAAGCAGAGATAGTATGCCCTAATTTACCACATCCCTTTTACAATAGTATGGGATCCATTCATACTGAATTCGTTGGATTGAGTGATCACAATAGGGCGTATTAATCACCACATGACCAGGCAATTCCTGAGACACATCCACTTCAACCAAGACCCTAGCAAAGGAAATCTTGGCTTTAGTAGTAGTTGCTAAATCAGCACACATAGGCTTACCTATTTTACTTGCCATTTTCCCAAGCACAGTTTCTGACCAAAGGTAAGGGTCAAGATCTGGAAAGAGGATCCATATAGGCACAGTTGCTATCTTATCCATCTTAGTGGAGAAACCAGGAGACCATTCTTTAAGAATGAGGGTGTACAACCCTAATTTCCAAGGACCACCACGAAGAACCCCATCCATGGCTTCTTTTGAGCTAAAGAGAAAAGAAAACCACCCTTTCTTGAAATACTGGACTGTTGGAAGAGCAATAGGACCCCATTTCTCAACAACATACTTCTTCATGGTTTGAAGCGATGGACGGGACCCAATTACATTACCCATAAGAGTATTACTCCAAATTTTAAGTTCATCTTCAAACTCGTCAATGGCGATATCAATTTCAGGTGAATCGACAACTTCCTCAAAGAAAGGTAAATTCATTCCTAGAGGCTGAGAATTAGCAGCAATGTTCGCCCAATTCTTACGAGGAGGATGAGCATGCTCAGGTACCAAAACAGGGGTTTCAACAGAGGGAAAAACAGTCGCAGAAACAGGAACCGAAGTATCATTAATGGCAGAAGTATTGCCAGAAATGGAAGAATCAGAAGGATTAGTAACTATTCCAGAGGCCTGCATCGCATTGAGAATGACATCATTTAGAGAATTTTCCCGCTTAGCACTCTGAGTTTCTGTTAACACCAACGATATTATTATTATTATTATTATTATTATTATTATTATTATTATTATTATTATTATTATTATTTGTGGACATGACATAGGTCCACCCCGACGCGGCCACGCGCGGGTTTGGGTAGGCGAATGAATCTCCATATGAGAAGGATCGAATTGAAATTTAGGTCTATGTGGAGTCGCCACCGAATTTTATGGTTATTCGGAACCGTTCGAGCCCACTCTATGTCGTAGTGGGCCGTATACAAAATACGGCCCATTTCCGATGTCAGAGTTTATTGGGCTCGTCCCTTTGCATATCGATATAGATACCGACTTGAGCGGTTAATCGTATATTGAATGACTCTCGTGCGCCAACGGTTTTGGGCATCCGGAACCGAGGTTCTGAGTAAGGGGTGAGGGTACGTGTTGGGAAGCCCACAAAGGACACCCAACCCCGCCCGCACATTAGCGGCCTCTACTAAGAATTCGAATGACTTTATAATACGCGTGCTAGTAAAACGGGAAAAATAATATGCAAAGATTTATTTTCCCTAAACATGCGAATGTAATTGAAAGGGTTTCTAAGTCAATTTAATGCAACTAAAATTAACGTCAAAGTTGTATTTTAGCATGCGGGTTCATTTAGTATAATAAACGAATAATAATTAAATTGACAAAAGAAACAGAAAACGCGTTAGTAACGATATAGCGATATAACGAATAATAACGGTTTGCAAATATTGAATTGAATTGAAAAGATGCAAATATGAGGATGCATGATTTGAAAAGATAGTATACACGTGATTAATTATGCACATGTTGACCTAAGTCGTAAAATACTATCGAGTTTGAAAAATAGAATAATGTACGACTCGTGTTTGAGTCGTTATGAGGCCACTCGATCGAGTGGTCGATGGACTCGATCGAGTGGAACCAAAAAAAAAAATGATTCTGTTTTGCGTCAAAGACCGTACTCGGTCGAGTTATTGACTAACTCGGTTGAGTACATGGCCACTCGACTGAGTCACTGTGAGACTCGATCGGGTGGTGGTCATATTTAGCATTCTGTCTCGATTTTAGGGTGTCACTCGATCGAGTGACTAAGGCACTCGGTCGAGTGGCACCTGTACGAACTTGGTTCGTTTGCTATTTAATTGTTGACTTTGAAATTGCTTTTGATTTTTGATAATCGGACATAAATATTGCACAATTTATGTTCGACTTGGTTTTTTTATAAATCGCGAATTTTGTTGAACCGAATATAAATATTGTTGAATTTATACCCGATTCTAAAATTGAATACTCATCATATCCCATATTCGATTATTGAATCGATATGGGATATTTAGAGTGAAAAATAAAAAGGATGGATTAATTTTAGTCGCTTTGAATTAATTATCGTGATATGAATAAATCACGTTAATTAATTCATATGACTTGATTGTTAGATTCGATATCCAATTATGGAATTGGTATCGAATCTAAAATCGACGCTTTACTTGAATAGTAAAAAAAACTTGATTCCCTCGACTTTTCCGACATCGAAATAAATCCCTAGGGATTGTGATGTCGGATCCGTGTCAACGGGTTTCGACCCTTATTAAAAATTGACTTTAAAAAATTGATGAATGCAAAATTGATGATGATAACGAGAAGTAATAACGGAATCTTGTTTAAGTTGACTCATCTCAATAATCAAATAATCGGGGTACCGGGATAAGCGACCGTCAACGCTGTGTGCAGTACACTTGTATGTTCGTGTTTTCTTATCCCGATATCCTTCTTACTCGACACAAATCAATGAGTATTTTAATATTTTAATACTAAAGATATTATAGATATTATGATGCGATGACTAAAATAATAAAAAAACGAAAAAAAAACGAGGAAGAATGATGAATGTGCAATAATAATGATAAAATAACCGTAACACTAATAATAATAATACGAAATAATAATAATACGTAATAATAATAATAATAATAATAATGATAATAATACGTAACAGTAATAGTAATAATAATAATACGTAGTAATAATAATAATAATAATAATAATAATAATAATAATGCATAATAATACGTAATAATAATAATAATAAAAATACGTAATAATAATAATAATAATAATAATAATACGTAATAATAAAATATAGTAGTAATAATAATATATAGTACTAATAATAATATATAGTAGTAGTACGTAATAGTAATTAATAATAATACATAATAATAATAATGCAAAAAAACGAGAAAAGAGAGAAAAGGAAAGAAAAAGGGGTTTGTCACCCTCAACCTACATGTTTCAGTCTCGGCACGGACTCGTAAACGCGGCTTTAACACGGGAGTCTTCGAGGTGTATGGAGGCTAAGTTGTGGTGGCTCGGATTGAATTCCTAAAACTAGGTTTAGGGTTTGCTAAGGTCGGTTTTCCTAGGGTTTTTTTCTAGGGTTGGTAAAAACGTAGTATGTGTGTAGGATGCTAGGGTTTTTTGTGTGATTGTAGATTAGGGTTCTAGAGATGTACTAGGGGTTTTAGGGTTGTGAGAAGTTGTGTAATTGTGTTGCATGGGGTTGCTTATATAGGCAAAGCTAGGGCACTTTGGTGTCTAGGGTTTTGTGCCTTGACGGACTTGATTTGATGGCCCGTTTGGAGGTGGATCGTGGGTGAGCTACTCGGAAACGGCTTTGACCGGATTTTAATCCGGTAGCTAAAAGTCGGTTTTATTTCCGGTGTCGGTTTCGACCCAAATTAGCCTTATTTGATTGGAAACGGCCCGCTGGGCCTGGATTTGAGGTTGATTTTGCGAGATTTGTACTCCGTAAGTGTGTTAGCCAGCGATTAATGGATTTGAGCCCGTATCCGAGCGCATAGAAGCACGTTAGCGTCCGATCATCATCGGGTGTTTTTTGGAAACTGCCATAGACACCTGGCAGTCAAAATGCGGGTGTCTACAGAGCCCCCACTCTGACTGAGGCTTGGACAGGGCGAAAGTCAGAGTATCCACCAGGCCAATCCAGGATTGCAACCTGGCGGACTTCCGGCCGGGTCGTTTATAGTCCATTAGACTTGCGTGAAGGGCTCGCCAGCCGCAAGCTAGAATTCATACCTGAGCCGATAACTCCGTGGGGAATTGGACTTGTCGCGTAAGTCCTGGGTGCGCCTGTATGTAGACTCATCCTTTGAAATGCCGTCGTCGGCTTCCGCTGGGGAGATATCGTGGGTTGCACATCCCTGTTTGAGTCGTACCTGTATAAGTCACATAAAATGCATGCAACACGTAGGTAGTAAAATGACTCGCGCTGGGGAAAGCGTGATTTTGAAATTATGAATTTTTGAAATTTTGAAATTTGAAATCTTGAGATCTTTGAATTTTGGAAACTTTGAGATTTTTGACTCCTAACAAAGATTAGGAAAGTTCGGGATGGAGATTTCCATGCTAGTATTGATACTAGGATTGTGGTTCGATTCCTATTGAGATTAGGAAATTTTCCTAAACGGTTTGCAAGGCTAATGCTATATATAGACCCTTCTTGCTCTTGATTTTCTTCACAAGTCCCATCACAAAACAATCTCTTCTTAGAAGAAAGTCCCTTTGGTTCCCTTAAGGCAAAAAGAAATTCTCTTTATCTTTTAAGAAGTTTAGCCATGGGTATCGATAGGTTGAGTGTGATGTTGCAGGAGTGGTCCCGTCGCTTTAGGGATGCAGATAGGGTGGCTTTGAATCAGACGGGGATAACCCAATTGTACCCGTTCCGTCAGATGGTGGTTGACCGCTATTTTCTGGATGCTTGCTTGGCTTATTGGGATGACATATATCATGTCTTTGCTTTCCCTCGGAGCGAAGTCTGCCCTTTGCCTGAGGAGATTGCAGCTATAGGAGGATGGAACCCGATACTCCGTCCCGCCGTCCCGTACTCGATCTATGATCCGAGGAGGAAGTTGAGAGAATTTCTAGGGCTTTCTCACAACGAGGTGTCCCGTATGATGGATGGTGATAAAATTTCTCTGATCGACTTGGCTGAGAAATTTATGAACTCTCTCGATGTTCGGGTTAGGCCGGCTTATAGCCGTAGAGCTTTCTCCTTTTGCATGCTCCATGTATACGCTTTCGAGGGTCATATGGACTTGTTATCCTACATGGGAAGTACCCGTCTTCTGACTGTAGTGGATCTGATGGAGACTGAGCACAGCCCGGCTTGGTTGATCACGGGCGAGATTATCCAAGGATTGGACGATCGCAAAAGGGACTCATCCATTCGTCTCACTGGGAGCACCCGTTTGTTGCAAGTATGTCACTTGACCTCTTCTTTCAATTTTTCGTTTTTTTGATTTTTTGCAAAAAATTTTTTTTACTGCAGGGGGGTACTCGATCGAGTCACCCAGGCACTCGGTCGAGTACCCTCGATGAACCTCTCCTAATCTGTCTTCGGAGGTGCCACTCGATCGAGTCACCCTGGCACTCGATCGAGTGCCCTCGTAAAGAGCCTCCTGTTTACGTTCAGGGGTACCACTCGACCGAGTGTCCCGAGCACTCGACCGAGTGGCCTTAGGCGAGCGCCTATTTTGCCTTGGAATCTCATGCTTTTGTTTCCTTTTGCAGATTTGGCTATATGAGAGGCTATTAGTGATAGATCCTCCACTTGATGCGGGCAACTATCGTCATAACCAGGTGATGACGAGAAGGCGGGCCATTGACTTTTCTCGTCAGATTACGCAGAAGTACTGGGACGAGGTTTTGTCTTTTCATGGCGGCCCGTTAATTCGATGGGTAGTTCCATGGTGGCCCATCTACCTTTGGAGTGGCTTGGACCCGAGGGACAGAGCCTGCTATCAGGTGATCCTTTCTTTCAAGCAGACGGTTCATCTCTGTCCAGATCGCATACTAAGGCAGTATGGATGGACCCAGCGAATCCCTGAAGTTGAAGCAGTTGTGAGTGACCCTACCCAGTTGACTGATGTAATGTGTGATACCTGGATGCAAAGATGGTACACACGGCATACTTGGCCCATTGTCAAATCTCGCCACTCAATCTGGGTTTCAAATTCTTATACGAAGTGGACCAAAGCAGGAGATGCTAAGGCCCGAGCCGCTTTGAAAGTCGATGAAGCCTTCGACCTGCTGAGAAGGGAGCAAGCTAAAGACAACAGGGGGTTCTTTGATGAGGGAGACACTCCAGCTACCCTAGTCCGTCTAATGTCAGGGCGGAAGAAGAAGACTAAGACTCAAGCTGAAGGGTCTAGTGCTAAAGGTGCTTGGGGGAAAGTGAGCCCCCAGATGGACTTGGAAAGGAGACTGAGCCCAAGACTACCCGTGCAGGACCGACTTGGCCCACGGGATAGACTGCCTGAGCATGTGCGGGCCCGACTTGGGCCGAAGACCGTGATTGAAGACCCATCGTCAAAGAAACGGGTTCGGGCTAAGGAGGTTCCACTCGTGATTCGGGAACGCTCACCACCACCCCGAAGACCTCAGGCTCCACGCGACCCGAAGGACAAGGGGAAAGGGAAGATGCCCGGATACTAGTCTCCTTATTTTATTATTTGAATATTATAATTATTTTTGTGGTGTGATTTTTTGTGTGAATGCCGTTTTTTTTTTTTTTTTTTTTTTTTTTTGTAATCCCGAGTTTATCGAGATATTAATAAAAGACATATTATTGAACACCGTTCCCGTCTTTTGTTTATTGCAGTGGTTGTACCCTTTCGAGGGGTTGCCTACGTATCCGCAAACGGCGGAATCAAACCTAACGTAGTTCAAAATTTGATTTGATTGATTTTTTTTGCAATTTTCGAAATACATCAGGATTATTAATTCAAGATGTGCGACAGTAGAATAATTAATTCTAGCTTATTGGCTTGTCTATAATTTTTGAAAATTTATAAAAAGACAAATTTTTATAAATTTTTTGCAAATGACATTGAGATGGGGTTTAGGGGTAGTAGCGCTTCAGCTGGTCTAAGTTGGTTGGGTTGACAAACTCGTTCCCGTCCAAATCTGTCAGCATCACCGCTCCTCCTGATAGGACCTTCTTGACTAAGTATGGCCCAGCCCAGTTGGGTTTGAATTTACCCCTTGGGTCAACCGGTAGTAAGGCACGAACCGATTTTAGGACCAGATCCCCTTCCTTGATGTTCCTGGGCCTAACCCGTTTGTTGAAAGCCCGTTGGATCCTTTTTTGATATATTTGAATGTTGTTGAGAGCCCGGGATCGCCGTTCGTCCAAAAGGACTAGCGAATCGTATCGGGCTTGGACCCAATCTGCCTCAGGTACTTGGCTTTCAAGTAGGATCCTAAGGGATGGCACCTCTAGCTCGACTGGTTGGACCGCCTCCATTCCGTATGTCAAGTAATACGGGATTGCCCCGGTCGCGGTGCGGATTGAGGTTCGATATCCCCATAGGGCAAAAGGTATTTTGTCGGGCCAGTCCCGATAATTTTCAGCCATCTTTTTAAGTATGGTGACAATTGTTTTATTGGCCGCTTCTACCGCTCCATTTGTTTGAGGTCGGTAAGGCGAAGATGTATGCCTTTGAATTTTGTATTTTGCCAGCAATGCGGCAGTTTCAGCTTGAAAGTGGGTCCCGTGATCGCTGATGAACTCGTGAGGGATCCCATACCGGCATATTATTTTATTTTGGATAAATTTGGCCACGAAGACACGGTATGACTCGGCTTCGACCCATTTGGTGAAGTAGTCGATGGCCACCAAGATGAAGCAATGACCTCCCGTTCCGGAAGGATGCACCTTTCCAATTATGTCAATACCCCATGTCGAAAATGGCCATGGTGATGGCATGGTATATAATAGGGAAGATGGCATATGCTGTACATTGGCGAATATCTGACAGTTATGGCAGTGTTTGACATACAACTGACAGTCTGTTTCCATGGTGTTCCAATAGTACCCGAGCCTCATGATTTTTCGGGATAGCATATGGGCGTTCATATGCGGGCCGTTTTCACCATCATGGACCTCGGCCATGACCTTTTCAGCTTGCATTTTGTCGATGCATTGGAGCAGAGCCCCTTGTGCCGTCTTTTTGTACAATTGCCCGTCATCAATTCGAACAAATTGGGTTGCTAATCTTCGTAGGGCCTTTTTGGCCCGATTTTCAGCTTCCGGGGGGTACTCTCCCGTTGTCAGGTAGGTTAGGACAGCTTGATACCAAGGCTCCGGGTCAGTTATCTCAATATCCTGAATGGCGTGGATGTAGGCTGGCTCGGACCGTCTTTCGACACAGATTGGCATGCTGGTCAGGTGATCCGGGATGTTCAGTAAAGATGCTAATTTGGAAAGTGCATCTGCAAACTGATTCTCTTCCCGGGGCAGATAAATGTATTCTACCTTTTGAAATTGCTTCTCTAGAACCCTTACCCGTGCTTGGTAAGCCACGAGATTGGCGTTCCGAGTTTTCCATTTCTGGAGTGCTTGATTGATGACTAATGATGAATCACCGTGGACCCGGAGGTTTGTTACCCCTAAATCAGCGGCGGCTTGCAACCCGTGAATGCATGCTTCGTATTCGGCTGCGTTGTTGGTCACGTCGAAGTCCAACTAGATGGATAAGGGAGTGTGTTCCCCTCGGGGTGAAATTAACAGGATTCTGACCCCAAATCCTCGGAAGTTGGATGCCCCATCGAAATATAAATCCCACACTTCCGTATCGGTGTGGAATATGTCTTCATCAGGAAAGGCCCATGTATCGGTGTGGCCTTCTTCGGATATTGGGCCGTCAGCGAGGAACTCGGCAATTACCCGACCTTTGATGGCTTTTAATGGTACAAATTTGAGGTCGAACTCGGATAACATTAAAGTCCATCTTGACATCCTGCCGTTGAGGATGGGCTTCTCAAATAAGTACTTGATAGGATCCATCTTGGATAACACATGTACCTCGTGACTGAGCATGTAATGTCGGAGCTTTTTAGTGGCCCAAACCAATGCTAGGCACGTCTTTTCGAGCATTGTATATTTGCACTCATATTCGAGGAACTTTTTACTGATGTTGTAAATAGCCCGTTCTTCTGAATCGACTGTCTGGGCCAGCATAGCCCCCATGGCCGTCTCCGTTGTCGTTAGGTATAACGACAAAGGTAGACCGTGTTGAGGTGGCATTAGTACCGGCGGAGCAGACAGCACCTCCTTGATTTTGTCAAAAGCCGCTTGACATTTGCCGTCCCATAGCACCCGTTCTCCGATTTTTAGCTTCTTGAAGATGGGTTCGCATACCATGGTTAGTTTCGAAATGAACCGGCTGATGTATTGGACTTTTCCGAGAAACCCCCTTATTTCCTTTTCGGTTTTGGGTGGTTGCATCTCGGTGATGGCCTTGATTTTAGCTGGGTCGACCTCGATGCCGCGTTGGCTAACGATATGGCCCAGTAATTTGCCCGACGTTACCCCAAAACTGCATTTTTGTGGGTTCAGTCTCATGTTGTATTTACGTAGCAGGGTGAAGAATTTTCTTAGGGCTGAAATGTGCCCGCTTCGGTCCTTGGATTTGACGATCATGTCATCCACATAGACCTCCACTTCCTTATGCATCATGTCGTGGAGTAAGGTAGTGGCGGTCCGTTGATAAGTGGCCCCGGCGTTGATAAGCTCAAATGGCATGACGGTGTAACAGTAAGTACCCCAAGGTGTAATGAAGGTGGTCTTACCCATGTCCTCTTCTGCCATTTTAATCTGATTGTACCCGGCATATCCGTCCATGAACGATAGAAGGGCATGATCGGCCGTATTATCCACCAGTATGTCGATGCGTGGTAACGGAAAATCGTCTTTTGGGCTTGCCTTGTTAAGATCCCGGAAGTCCACGCAAACCCGCACCTTGCCGTCCTTCTTGGGTACCGGCACGATGTTTGCAACCCAGTCTGGATATTCAGACACTTGTATAAAGCCTGCTTTAAATTGTTTATCGACCTCTTCCTTGACTTTAAGAGACCACTCGGGCTTCATTCTTCTGAGTTTTTGCTTTACCGGCTTGCACCCATCTTTGATGGGTATTCGGTGTTCGGCTATCTCCCGGTCTATACCCGGCATGTCCTTGTAGGACCATGCAAAGACGTCTTTGAATTCCTGGAGGAGGTCTGTGAATTGTTTTCTCTCCTCTGGATCTAAAGATAGGCCCAACTTAAACATCTGGGGTTCTAAAGTGGTTCCCACATTGATGGACTCGGTTTCTTCGATTACCGGATCTCGGGATTCCCTTTGCTCGAGCTGCTCGACCAGATGTTGAGGTAGGGGTACCTGTTCGTCGGGTTTCTCAATGTCATTGCATATAAAATTTTTGAAATTGAGAAGATTTTGGAAATAAGACAAGTCGTAAACAGAACGGTGTTCGTTATTATTATTGATGGTAAATTTTGAAAATAGCTCGAATAGAGCTGCCATTTGATCATTGGTCAGTGGCGGGATAGGGAGAGGTCTTGGGACAGGCCTCGAGACCTCAGTGGATAAAGGAAGAGGGGTTACAGACTCGACTTTAGCACCAGACCCTCTAGACTCGGACTCAGACTCCGACTCCGACTCTGACTCAGACTCGGTATCCGGCATGTCTCCCTCGCCGGTGATCAGCTTGTAGACCCGTCCTTGACCGTCGGTCCACTTTATAGTCTTCCTCCAGGCCCTTGTCTCGGTGTTGGTACCGACCTCGGTCGAACCGATCGCTGCGGAGGATCAGGTTGACCAAGTCGCTCTTTGGAGCAGGGACGACTTTGTCCTCTCCGAATAAGAGCCCCAGCACGGGCTCGGAGTTGCTTTCGCTTTCCTTTGATTCGGCCTGGACGATGGTAAATATATCATCAGGGATGAAATTGCATTCCCGAGCCTTTTTGGTCTCGGGATATGCGACGGTGGGTTGGTAGAGGCCCACTTGGATGGCTCCGAAGACCGGAGTAACGAAGTAATCCGTTAACTTCAGGCCATAAGGGCTTATGTAAGTACCCTTGATAATGTCGACGGCCTTGTGAATACCGGCCCGAACCACGTTTTCCGGGGTTATAGCATACCCCAATCCGAAATGTGACTCGCCATCGTTTAGAACTTCGATGATCTTCCCAGCTGGAAGATATGGTCTTGAGGTTATTCCGGGTAAGTAACCCTGATTTTGTAGCATCGTGTCGATGCTAGTTGTGAAGTAGGGCCTAAAGAGATATTCTTCTTCGATCATGCCCACGAAATCAAATCCTCGTGGGTCGGCCCGGCCTGTAGCGTTGCAACTTGCTACGGTAATTGGGGTCGCCTCCAGCGTGATGATACCGTCTTTGAGGGGCATCTTGACTTTTCGGTGGAGGGTAGATGACACGGCCTTAACTGCGTGGATCCAAGGCCTTCCCAGCAAGAGATTGAATGATGAGGTGACATCTATCACCTGAAATTCCAATTCCTTTTCGATTGGGCCCGTTATGATCTTTAATTTCACGGCCCCG